>JANEYF010004358.1:0-576885 GCA_029963845.1 Rhamnusium bicolor | reverse complement strand
ACTAAAGCTGGCAAATAATAATAAAAATAAAACTCTTTTAATTTTATTAACATATTTTTACAGAAACGTGGGTTTCTCTCAATTCGTTCGACCATTATATTCTCGTTAAAATAAACAACGAAATCACACCAGGTCGATTTACTATTTCAAGTAAACCCTGTACTTGATAGTAATAATTATGCGTAAGTTTTTAATTTTTTATTCAGATCGATATTCAAGTTTAACTTGGTCAATATTTTTATGTTTGGCCTTGTAGCTACATTCAACTTCGACCATACCGTGAACATTAATAAGGTCCATCAGGAGAACCGCCTAGAAATGGTAAAATTTTATGAATAAAAAGTCCTGCTTTTTTATATTTACCCAGAATATCTTCAAATATTGCCTAATCGCTACATTTTCGTGATCATGCCCATAACGAACAGCTGGTATGTTTAGTTTCTTTTCAATGGTTAGATCGTTAATTATATTCTGTTTAGTCGCAGCAGTTTTCACTTTACAAATTCTACCAAAATTAGAAGCAGTAATACTCTTACGCCTTTCGTCAAGCCAGATGCGGTCATTTTGGTTTCTAGTTAGTTCTTCTATTTTTATTTTTTTTCCACGTTTGTTTCAATCGATTTTAAAAATTCCGTGCACTTTCCTTTCAACTCTTGATGTTCCTTAGATTCTAAAACTGTTGGCTTCTGATTAATCGCCTCTGCGATATCTGTGCGACAAGATTTGCATAAAAACTCGCCGCTATAAGAACGATCTAGCAGAGGTTCGCACTTCTGATGGATCCACTTGTCGCACCGATCACATTGAACCCAATCAACGGTCTCGTCGAGTTGTCGTTCTGCACAATACAAACAGTTATCATCCTCAATAAATGTAGGTAGAAGGTCTTCAATAATTTGCTTTTAAAAAACTGCCTGAAAAAGAAGTCTTACCCGATTTGGATTTTTTCTGCCAGGAGCTCCTGGGAATGTAGTTCGGAAGCAGGGTCTTTTGTTTTCAATTCGGTTTGTTTCGTCAGTGCTTTTTAGGAATATCTAACATACATTCTTTGTAGAGAGCTAGAACATTTTCACGAGATTTCCGCAAAAATCTGATGGAGCACTTTAAGTTTTGCTCTTTATTTAAAACATTATTTTTCGAGGTTCCCAAAATAGTTTTCCACACAAGCAATTGCTATATCGATTAATGTTTTTTGTCTCTAATCATAAGACCCGTCCAAAGAGAATAGTAGGGCATGTACTTATTCAGTAGTATGTCCACAAGAGAAGGCGTGAAATATGTATTTTCTTGGAGCCCGTCGTCGCAAACATCGATATTAGAAATCGTACTAGAAAAGTGTAAAATGGACTCATTTTATATAAGGCTGTCGTTTTTCATCACCTCTTCTACTTGATTTGTATATTCAAGGATAATTGGTGTTTCTTCATTTTGCGTTTCACAAATGTTCTTGATTGCCGTTTTAACCGTATCGTTATATTGTCACGTATGTGCAGGGGAACAAAATAAAAGAGTAGTAAGATATAACAATTTCAATACACAAATTTATTAAAGAATCCAAAAGTCATACTTACAAAAAATTCATAACACATAATAGGAATAAAACCTACCAGGCCAACTTGCCTGGGAAGGAGATGTATTTTTTGTTCTACATTGGAGCAGCCTCAAAAATCAAC
This sequence comes from Rhamnusium bicolor, assembly GCA_029963845.1. Lineage (NCBI taxonomy): Eukaryota > Metazoa > Arthropoda > Insecta > Coleoptera > Cerambycidae > Rhamnusium > Rhamnusium bicolor. The sequence goes on along the minus strand of JANEYF010004358.1, from coordinate 575,212 downwards.
TAACTGCCACATACATTTCCATTTACCATTTCTATAGTTTTTCATTAGCCAGCATTTGACAGTAGCTATCCAGGTCATTGCCTGGGTTATTGAATAATTAATGCTGACTTTGAAATCATAATTGTGAACTATGTATTTTACATTATTCTCTTTACAAATATATTATGTTTAAATAAAATTCATATACAGGAGGTTTTACCAAAGTTTCTAAAATTACCAATGCTGGTATTAAATTAATTAATATCTTGCTACTTGATACATCTCCCCCACCTATGAAAGCTGGCCCCCAGCTTTTATAAGTAACAAAATACAAAGTAAAAAAAGTTTATAAAGAATAAAAATCAATATCAAACATATATTAAAAAATGTTATACAATAATTAAAACATACTTCCTGCAAAAATTGTAAAATGGCAAAATAACTACCGGTTTAAAAAACACAAAAAGGAATAGCTAATAAAATCATTGCTTTAAAGGTACGTAAACAGAAAAATAAAATTTTTGAATAAGTTGAAAATATATTATTATTTATAAATTCTTTATAGGAAATCAATAATTAATTAAAAAAAAATCATAATAGTATAGGAAGTTAAAAAAATATATCGAAGCAAATTCAATCTGAGAAATATCCAAATACTTATTTAAAAATATATGTGTTCAAAATGTATGTTCAAAATAATAGTTATTCGTAACTTTAATACCGCATACGACTGGTTGAGTTTGAAATTAACATGAATGCATAAAATATAAAGATAAAGCCGTTGCGGTAAAAAAATTACAAAAAACGTGGCATGTTATATTATTTAAAACAAAATTATCGAGTTCAGAAACATTTTTTTTTTTTTGGGCACAATAGAAAATGTCTCACACTATAAAAGTCTGACATTGTTATAGCACAAATTTCATCTAATTTCGCTTGTTTCTTCACACTTACACTATTGTCTCTCCCTGCTCCAAATTTTCCACTGTCTGTTTCATGTTAATATCGTGTGAAGTGTTGACTGGGGCTAGGAGTCCATGAAGAAGTGTCCAAACCACATGTACCATGGCCAAGGAGTTTCCTCCAACAACTAATTTCATCTCCAGTGTTTTGAGTGTCAATTTGATATTCCATTGACGCAAAATATTTAGCAGCTATGTTATACTTCGTTGACTGCTACAATTCTCTTTTGAAGTATATACGTATGATACTGCCATACATTACTAGGTAGAATGGACAAGTGCAACAAAAAGAATATTCTGGTTATGGAAACAATCTTGTGGGATATTAACTTAATATCTATCGAATTCAATCTTTTTCCTATTGCAGATGAATTTAATGTCTATTAAACAGGTTAGGACAAGGAAAATTTAGGTGACATTACTTACTAATTCATGTAAGCTTAGAGAATTGCCTTAAGAAGTGTGTCCTGTATTGTAACCTGAAAGACATAGAATGTCGTCTCGTATGTAGCTGCTAGCGTCGTCCTTCAAATTGGATTGAAACATGTTTTGATTTAACGCCTGCAGTATGACATTGTTTCTATTATAATAATAATTGATTCGTCACTAACACTGTCTTATGGGTGGGCTTGTCTAGTCCTGGAATTATTCCTCCAGGGTTCTTTGATGTGCTATGTGTGCCTCATGCTCGGGATAGTGTGAGTAACATGAAAAAATTAAAATAAAACCCAAGTAAGTTATTTTTAATGAAAGTTTAACATTTAGAAAAAAAATAATGAACACATAAATAGGATAATTAAAATAAAATCATCATAAAACAGAAGAGACTAAGCTTTTAGTAAATTAGAACCTAGACAATAAACAATTTTAAATATTTTTTATTTGTAGAAAATGTACTTTCTTCTGAGTTTAACTAGACATTTAGAACGTTTTTTTTTCAAAACAAATCAGTTATTGCAGGAATATTTATTTAACAATATTATATTTAATATTGTTGGTAACAAATATTTTCTGGATATCAATTAATAAATAACCTAAATCTATACCGGCTGTTATGAATGAGTTGATTTCAGAGATTGCTCTTGTCACTTGTCGCGTGTCAACCTATTTTCTTTCCATACTACGCCTATGTCGGCGAAACCAATACAAAAAAACAAATATTAAGAAATCCAGCCAGAATAAAATATATACTTAACTTTCTGACCAAATACATACAAATCCTTAAATCTCACACAAAAATATGAGGGCACATTACTTTCTCTAAAAAAATACTTGTGATCCAAAATTTTTCTTAAATACTCGAAGCTTTACTTAGATGAACAATAATAATAATAATAATAATAATAACACCACATGAAATTACAACCCCATTTATTCCTGAAGGTCTGGAATGACCTTGTGTGGGAGAGGGCTACACATTTAGAGACAATGGACACACACCCAATATCCGAGTATACTACGATTAATCTCTCTCACAGAAAAATCCCAGTTCCTCGACCGGGAATCGAACCCGGGACCCCGAAGTTTCGAGGCAAGTACGTTACCTCTAGACCACGGAGCCACACAATGAAATAATATTCTGAAATTTTACTTTTTAAACTCGTTTTTTAAATTATAACTTATTCTCCAATAAATCTCATTGATCGCTAAACCATTCTTATAAAAAGATGCTTCCAACAGGCACGTGTTTTTCTCTTCTAAAAATTTAAATCTGTATATAGAGAATTACTTTATCTGTATAAACCATCATTTTACTTGAAACTTACTTTCTTACCCAACTGAAGACTTATTAAAAATTTTAAACTTTTTCTCGTTGTGCTGTTAAACGTATCACAACATAATATCTCAACTCATTTTTTACCTCTATGAGAAAACCTTGGTACCAGAAGATCTAAAAAACTCATCTCATATCTTCCTGTATGAGGAAACCTTAGTACCATAATATAAAAAAAATACTCATTTCATTATTTATTTTACTGCAAAAATATACTTCCTTTTTTAACAACTACTTTCCCGGCTATGTGCCACGATGAACATTGAATTACAGAAGAAAGAATAAGTTTTTGTCTTATATCTGTTCTATTTTGAACAGAAACCCAGGGTATCTTTGATTACCCAATTATCATGCTGTCTACGACAGGGTTGACGTTCAGTTCTTTTTGAACCTTCTTCCACGTCCTCCTCATCTTAAACATTTCACGCGCATTATAAAAACCTCGGTACCATATCATCATAAATCTCTCATTAAAATCATCATAAAACTTAATAAAATATCATCACAAAACTTCATCATACTCTCTACGACAGGTCTGAAGTTCAGTCTCTCACGAACTTTCTTTCACGTCCTCCTTATCTTGAACACTCTACGCGCATTGTATAAAAAAACTCTCGGTACCATACATCATTATCACTTCATTAACTCATCATAAAACTTCATATATCATGCTTTCTACGACAGGTCTGACATTCAGTCCTTTACAAACCTTCTTCCACGTCCTCCTCATCTTAAGCATTCTATGCGCAATGTATTAAAAAAAATCTCAGTATCATACATATTATAAAACTCTCATTAAATTCTCATAATTAAACTTCGTATTCTTAAAAAAAAAAATCATGTTTTTCATCTCCTTTCTCATATATATATATATATATATATATATATATATATATATATATATATATATATATATATATATATATATATATATATATATATATATATATATATATATATATATATATATATATATATATATATATATATATATATATATATATATATATATATATATATATATATATATATATATATATATATATATATATATATATATATATATATATATATATATATATATATATATATATATATATATATATATATATATATATATATATATATATATATATATATATATATATATATATATATATATATCACATCATCAAAAAACTCACACAATATATCATTCAATAAGTCTTAATTTAACCTTTAAACCATCATTTGTTGGGTAAAAAAATAAAAAAACTAAAATTAACATATTTGCTTCAAATTTAGTACCAGGGTATGTCTTTAAGCACTGAGCAATGATCGAGATCGATTTAGGAAAATAAAAATTTGCCAGCTTCACTTATTTTGATCTTAAAAATTAATTAATGTCACCCGGGTTACTAAGTTCTTAAAATCAGTATCGGTAACGGGGTTATTTATCTAACATCCTTGATCCTTGAGCTTTAGATGCAGCTTAAATAACCTGGCTACTTCTAACTGCTTTAAATTTTTTTATAACGATCATTGCCCGTTTTTCTGTGCCTTTATACCACAATAATGCCTGTATTATCTTTAAATCAACTTTTTCAATGTAAAAATCTAGGTAATTTATGATTAACTCCTTTACAATGTAACTATTTTATCCCCTCTAAATATTATATCAATTGCTTTACAACATCTAAGATTTTCATGAACCTTTTAACTTTTTCTTGCTTCAAATATTCGTCAGACGGAAGAAAATAAAATAAAAGACACTAGCTTAATCGTTATTTTATTAAGGAATATTTTTAATTCTTTGTGCACCTCATTATAATTATTACCTCCCTTTCTTTTTTATCCTTCAATTATCTTTAAAAAAATATATGAGTACTTAAAAATATCCAATCCCATCTTAAAAAAATATTTCGTTTGTTCTTCATTTTATAAATAGAAAAAATATTACAAATTATAATTCATTAGTTTATTATTTGCCATAATCAGTTCAAAATCAGCAAAAAAATTCTATATACGCTCTAAATGCGTTTAGATTGTCAAAATGAAAATTAAAAAACTTGCATCTTATTGGAAAAAATATTGTGCTATTTATAAAATATTATGAGTGCTGCCACGAATTTGTTGAGGCTTTTGTGGCTCCTTTGACTACAAAACATAAATAAGATACTATCTTCATTTGATCACTCTGGTAATTTCGACTACAAAAAAAATTGTGCCTAATTTTTCATAGTATTTTTATTTGAGGCAGTTAAGCAACTGAAAAGTTATTTTTTTGCTCAAAGTAAATTTATTTTCATATAGAGTGTTAAAATTTTGGTTTAATTATTTTCTCTCAAAATGTATCTTTAATAAATGGATCTATTCATTTACATAAAATAATTATTTTTATATTAGATTTTTAAAATTTACTGGCCATTTTTCTGTTATCTTTAGAATTAATCACTGCTAGTAAATTTAATTTTTTTTGTATAATTTAGCCTTACTTAATTTCTTAAAAAGATACAAATATTTCAGGAGCTCAAATAATAGTTTTTGAATTAAAATATATCTCGAAATTTCAAGTGCCTTAAAAAAAATACCAAGAATTTTTTAGACAAAAACAAACATTTTTATGTTAATAATCTTTAAATAATTAATTATCTACATTCCTGTTAAAATTTTGCACTCAAAAAAAATTGCTATGTACAGGGTGATCAAAAGTTGTAAGTAGCAATAGACAATATTAAGGATTATTTCGTTATACTTTAAATTATTCGTTTCAAATACTATTAGAATGAAATTAGAACCTTTAGGAATTGCCTCAAATATTTTTTAAATTATAAAATAAATCCACATCGATTTCAAAATTACTTACTTATTTTAAACTTCACCAATACTTTTATGATTGGAAAATAAATAAAATCGAGTTGCACACTTATAACGACTTTTAAAATTTTTTACTCAAGTTATGTACCATTATAAAATAAATATTAATTTAACTTTTAGAATATCAGTGAACACAGATACCCCCACAACAATCTTTTAGGAATTAATTATTGTAGATCAAAAGAATATTTAAGAATTATTGACACAATAAAATACCAAAATAGTGAGAAAAAAAATTAAGGAAGTTTAAAATTCAAAATATATATTTTATATTAACATTTATTATTACTGAGAACAAAAGAATATTTATATGCAATGGAACAATAAGAACTTGTACTATCCAACACAACACAATATACCACTTTTAACTATTTACAGAGAACTTATTGCCAAAATTTTCTTATAATATTTCTTGTCCCCTGTATAAATAATTGCTAAAAAGTCGCCTTTCTCATTTCATACCAATGCAAACATATAAGAAAAAGCACCATCTTTCACTACACCTATGTCTTTTTTCTTTGTTAACTTTTAAATGAAAAAATTAATGGTAATTATTTTCGCTTGGCCCATAGATGGCTAATTAAACTGCTAATTTTTGAATTTTTACATAATTATAACCGTCGTTTGGATAATAACAATAAAGTGATAATATTCAGTAAAAAAAAAAATCTTATCGTATCAGTGTATGACAAAAATAGAAACTCGAAATTTTTATTTTATTACATTTAAATATGTTTTACACACATCGGCATATTAAATTTACCACACTTTATTATTACGAATCTCCAAATGATATCTGTTGTTCACTGTTTTATTTCATTAAAAAAAAAATTATATCTCACCACTTCCCTCATTGAAAGAAAAAAAAACAATAAAAATATCATTATATAAAAAATATCGTTGTCACTGAAATATATTTACAACGTCATCTATGTTCTCAAAAAAAATACTAACCCCAAAATATTCCTTTAAAATCTCCATTTACTACATTACTAAACTCAAAACTAAAACATTTTTTCTCTCTTTATGTTTGTGTTCCCAAGCACTTCACCGAGAAAAAAAATATATGAACCATGATAAGTCACAAGATTAAAATTTAATAAAGTTGCAAAATAGTTCACAAAAAAAATTATATATAGTATATTAATGCATATTCAACCAAAAAAACCAATGAAAATTAATAAAAGTGGGTTAATTATGAAGAATTACCCCTCGGAAACGAGCAAGGCGCCTCCACCACATGTCACGTATGTGCAGGGGAACAAAATAAGAGAGTAGTAAGATATAACAATTTCAATACACAAATTTATTAAAGAATCCAAAAGTCATACTTACAAAAAATTCATAACACATAATAGGAAACCTATCAGGCCAACTTGCCTGGGAGGGAGATGTGTTTTTTGCTCTACATTGGAGCAGCCTCAAAAATCAACTAACTGTCACATACATTTCCATTTACCATTTCTATAGTTTTTCATTAGTCAGCATTTGACAGTAGCTATCCAGGTCATTGCCTGGGTTATTGAATAATTGATGCTGACTTTAAAATCATAATTGTGAACTATGTATTTTACATTATTCTCTTTACAAATATATTATGTTTAAATAAAATTCATATACAGGATGTTTTACCAAGTTTCTAAAATTGCCAATACTGGTATTAAATTAATTAATATCTTGCTACTTGACAATATGAAGGTGATTTAAGCAAAATGACAAAATTAGTAAACCACCTTTCAATCTGGGCCATATTATTACGTTGAATGCATTGCGCAATTACATGTTACATTCTATTTTTTTCATCGCTGCACTGTTCAGCTATATCCTTAGTGGTCATTTTCATAAAATGTGCGCAGCACAAATGCACCGTTACTAAAGAATCTGGCATTTCTAATGTTCCGTTAACAATTTTATACGACAGTTCCAAATACTCGAGGAGAGTTAGTCGGTTGCAGGATTTGATAATCGCATGAATATTGGCGAAGCTAAAATCAGTAACGACGGCACTAAATATTGGCCATTTATTACGATCTTCGCAAAAGGTCCTGAAGTCATTAAATATTTTAAAAATAGTTTTTGAATAATGAGTACCGGATACCATTTCGAAAACTGGAAATATCCTTTTCGTTTCGTTAAGGGGAATTACTGCCGAGTACAAGTAGACACTCTTTTACAGTTTTTCATAGGTTCTCTTACTATCGTTCCAGTAGTATCGAAAAATAAAATGGGGAGAGTTTTGCCATCAATTTGTTTTTCTAAGACTTTTAACTGTTCTTGGCTATAAATTTTAACATTAAAAGGTATGCATATTTCTTTTATATATTCATCGTGCTCCTGATGCATTTTTATTAAATCCAAAATATCGTCTTTATCCCTGTCCCAATGAGACTTTGCCTCAGATCTGATTTTTCTTATTACCGCATCCGATTTTATATTCTGCAAATTTCCCGAACGTACGATTGTCATATTTGCCTCGAGTAATGTTTCTCTCTTGTAATTAGATGGTTTGTTTGATAAAAGTTCTTTTTTTGGTTACTCGTCTTTCCGTTCCTTTAGCAAATGTTGCCAATGGTTTTTTGTGGCAATAATTCCATGATGAGCTATCGATTATTACATTTCTATTCATTATCGTAATTTTGAATTTCTTACATTTATTATTATGTTTACAAATAGCATATATTTTTATAGTGCCACTCTTCAAGTATTTTACGTATTTAATAACAATACAACAAGTATTATTTACATGCCTATTTATTCTGTTCTTTAAATAATAGGGGTAATGTTCTGCCACTAACTTATTATTTTGAAAAATAACATCCCATACTTTTTTTCCTATTTTGAAACTTCCCTCTCTAACAATACAAACTTTAAAATTAGCCACCGGTAAGTCCATTACGTTCATTGCTCCTATAGGTAACACTTGTAGATCCTTATTCGCTGATAAATCTAGAAGACATTCGGGTATATCGAAATTTTCTGGGGTAATTTTTTAAAAAGTCGTTACTTTTATTTCGAGTTTCTTCACACACCTGAGACTTTGCGGTAGACCTAGATTTTACGTCTAGAGTTGAAGTATTTAATTCAACGTTATCAATTATAGAAAAATTGTGCGTATTTTCAGATAATAAATGAATGTTGCTCTCTGAAGCATCCCACACTTCATCAACATTAATTATTTTATTCTGCAAATTGATGTTCACAATACTAAAACCAACTGGAGTGGAACAGACGGTATGGGCTATATTGAATGTATCGTCTATATTTTCGTTCTCGATCGAGGGTGACCTATTTTTCTTTACATGTGAACATTCAAACATATCGTTGTTCACAGTGTTTCTGGCCGCCGAATAAATTTCATTATATTTCATATCAGAATAGTATTGTTTGAAGCAATTGTATAACTGTTTCCTATTTTTCCAATTATTAGCTTTTCCAAACTGTTCACATATACGTTTGTACTAGGGTTGCCAGATTTATTAGCTACCAATATAGGGCAGCTTCGATTAAAATATATGATGTCTAATAAAAAAATATGAGGTTTAATTTGTTTTTCATGCACTTTATTTAAACAAAATATTACAAAAATGTAAAATCCACACTTGTGTAGATTGTAGATTAGTCTAGTACTAGTGGTACTTCTTACTGCTCCGACATTGAGATAACAATGAAAGATCTTCCAAGGCATAATTGTAAAAATCTGAACAAGACATATCTATATTTAAAGCAATACAGAGTTCACTTTTAATCAGTTCGGTAGAGGCTTTGTTTCTTGCTTCTGTCCATTTGTTGGACATTATTGAAAATATACGCTCAACATATGCCGTCGTGCATGGTATACTTAATATGAAACTAATTAATTTAGTTATATTGGGAAGCTCAATAGCATTTTTTTGTTCTAGAATGTGGACCCACTTGCTACTTTCTGGCAGGTTTACAAAATTTTCGGTTTTGATGCATATTCGATAAATCTTATGTAAAATACTTAGTTCATCAAATATGGCATCCATGTTAATATTAAGGTTTTTAGGCGTTTTGTCCATACAAGCTGCTAGCTCAGTATAAGTTATTTCGTGATATAATTTTAATTTAGACAAGATAAACGGCAGACCATCTTCACTAAAATCAAACCATTGTAGCAGATACTGTTTTGCAACTTTGTACATATTTAAAAAATCATTCTTAATTAAATTTGCTTTATAATTGTCTTGATTTTTTAATTTTTGCATTACCATGTATCCAAAGAAATTTTGTTCAAACCTTTCGTTAATTTTATCCAGCAATTTAGTGAATATATTATACAGTGAGCACGTAAAGGTTGGAATAAATTCCGTAAAATCGTTACAAAGCAAGTGACAAAAATTCACTCAGACACGTCGATTTTTAAATTTATTTCTTAATTTGTTTATTTAAAAAAAATTTTTTACATACTTTTTTTAAAAAGTTATGACGTCATCGGCAATTTTTTTAAATAGCAACCCCCATTTTTAAAAATTTCATTTGAAAGAGCACATTTTTCTGCATACAGTACGTTAAATTCTAAGGCATGTTGCACGACGAAATTATCGAAAAAAAAAATCTTAACTACTTTTAACAGTTTAATAAAACAGAAATACAAGAAATAATAAATCCAGCAAAAAATAATTAAATTAAATGTTCAAATTGCGTACCATTTACTTCTTGACAATGCCCAAGCCGAAATTCAAATTCTCGCAAAACGTTAGTAATTGTTTCGGGTCCAATTCTTCCACATTCGTACCTAATTCTGTCTTTTAAGTCCTCAATGTTATTCGGTCTATTAAAATACACTTTGGATTTAAGGTAACCCCATAAAAAATAATCCAATGGAGTTAGGTCCGGAGATCTAGCTGGCCATTCTAATGAACCGCGTCTACCAATCCATCTGTCTGGGAAAATTTCGCTTAAATAATTACGCACTATTACCGAATAATGCGGTGGTGCGCCATCTTGTTGAAACCATATGGAGTTCTCCGGTACATTTGGATACAGTGCGGCAAGTCCCGGTATTATGTTTTGTTGGAGCAACTCCAAATATTTTACACCATTTAATGACCCGTCAATAAAAAATGGACCCAAAATTGTAGTCCCAACAATTCCAGCCCACACGTTTACTTTCTGTGGAAACTGGGTATGTACCTCCATCATCCAGTGTGGATTTTCATGTAACCAATATCGACAATTTTGCCTATTTACAGCGCCATTTAAGCAGAAGGTGGCCTCATCAGAGAAAAGTACTCGACTTAAGAAATGTGGATTGGTATTACATCGTTCCATCATGGTTTCGCAAAACTGTACTCTGCGGTCGAAATCATTTTCGTTAAGCTCGTGAACTAAAGTTACTTTATATGGGTGCCATTTATTCTTTTTCAAATATTTTAAAACAGTCGACTGACTAATTGACTGCTCTGCTGCGACTTCGCGACCTGGTTTGTAAGCATTATCCTCCATTGTCAGTAAAACATCTAACTGTTTATTTTCTGAAATTGCAAGACGACCTCTCGTATAATTATCTCTTACATGACCACACCCTCAGAACTTATTTTCTATTTTGCTAACAGTTGATTGTGTAATCGGTCGATCAGGGTATTTATCGTTAAATAATTCAGTAACCCGAGTTTGTGTTCGGGACATGTCTCTACAACCAATCATCACCAAAATCTCAATTCGCTATCTCTCACTTAAACGTTCCATTATTAAAACTTTAAATAATGTGACAACTGAATGTGAGTAAATGTGAACTAACGTGACAGCCAGGTCCGCGTTTCTACGTAGATGAAAAAAAGCGTAAACATGAAAAAAGTGTAAGTCGTAAAACAGTTCCTCTACCAGGGTTCGACCATAAGTAAAACACGTGTGTGCTATTAATGTTAAATTGTTTTTTTTTTCGATAATTTCGTCGTGCAACATGCCTTAGAATTTAACGTACTGTATGCAGAAAAATGTGCTCTTTCAAATGAAATTTTTAAAAATGTGGGTTGCCATTTAAAAAAATTGCCGATGACGTCATAACTTTTTTAAAAAAAGTATGTAAAAATATTTTTTTAAAATAAACAAATTAGGAAATGAATTTAAAAATCGACGTGTCTGAGCGAATTTTTGTCACTTGCTTTGTAACGACTTTACGGAATTTATTCCAACCTTTACGTGCTCACTGTATATTTCTATAATGGTAACATTGTTACGTTCAAGAGAGAGAATTGCATCTTCAAATACTTTCAAGAAACCATTTAAAAACAGTAAATAAATTTCGGGAATATCATTATCAGGAGTATCTTCGTATTCTCCGTTTTTAGTATATAATAATTTTTGAATCTGTTTAGGGGTCTTTACTACGAAAATAAGAAAGCAAAGGTTTCCACAATTTTAGGATTTTTCTATACTTGGATTTAACGAAAGCCATCTTGTAGTTATGTGACGTGATAATTCATAATACTGTACACTATTAAATTCAGCAAACTCCTGTAAAGTTTCTCGCCTTTTGGCAGATATGAAAAAATGTGCATATATTTTAAGTACCAGGGTTTCAACATCAAAATCGATTTTTTCAATCATATGCCTAACTGTGTTATGCACAATATGAGCATGACAATTGGCTTTTATCAAATCTGAATTTTTCTCTTTTAGTTGTGTATATAGAGAATGGTTTTTTACAAAATTTGCGTTACAATTATCTGCACTCAAACAGGTCACATTTTCAAATTATAGATTGAAATTATTCAAAGTTTTCTCAACAGATTTGAACATACCAGTGGCCGTTTCATCGGGATTTTCAATGAAGTTTATAATTTTGTTCAATATTCCCTTATTTCTATCAAAGAACTGTACTGGAATAGGAAAAAATTTCCTATTTTTTACATTGGATGCATTAATTTGAATAAAAAAAGAAAAGGTTTTCATTTTTTAATCTATGTGTTACATTTTCTACGACCTTAACACCCAATACATTTAAAACTATTGATTCAGCCTTTGTTCGGCCTAGACTTATTTTTTTCGTTGCTTCAGGCATCATATGTTTTAAGAGCTTAATGTTACAGTCTAAACCATTATATGACAAATTATGTTTGACGTTATGATAGACCATAGTAACTTCTTGTGCCGTGATTTTATTGTCTTCCAAAGTAGGTTTATTTGAGTTTCTACAAAATGTTTCAATTAAATTGATAATCGAATGAGACACCGTATTAACTTTGTGACCATTAGTTTCTGCATGTTGCTTAACCTACAATTTTAATCAATGCAAATTATAATAATAAATAAATACAAATAACTGATTATCATTTACCTGATGTGCACCTTGATTTGAAATTGAAAAATCTTTTTTGCAAAATTTACACCTTGCTTTGCATGTGTCATTTGGAACTTGTTGTAACCACATGTATTGCATCTCCCACTCACTTTTGTAAAAGCAACTGTACCTTATCTTCTTTTTATCCATAATAAAATGTACCTAATAATTTGTCTCTTCTCTGGTATGGCAACATATAATTTTCCACAAAATAAATGCCCTAGAACTATAAAAACTTTTAGTAATTTGTGGTAAAATGTAATAAATATATGAGATTTTATCTCATATTGAACATCCAGTGGCGTAGCCAGAATTTTGGTTTGGGGGGGCCACTGGGGTTGGAGAACTAAAATACCAATGAAAGTTTTGAAAAATTATATTTAACATTTTTAAATAATCCAAATTCTGACAGTTGATAAAAAATATTTAATAATAATAGTTATCTACTCACTTTTATTTAATAAAAAATAAACCAAATATTCTAAGACTTGAAATAACCTAATTATACACGAGAGGTAACTACATCCTATATTGTAAGTTTTAGTCGCCTCTTACTTTTTGTAGCGAACATGTTCAAAACAACATCATAATCAATTTTTAAATTTCGATGAATCGACAATAATGCTAAACCGGTTAAACGATCCTCACCAGTTTTATTTCGAAGGTATGTTTTAAGTCGTTTCATTGATGAAAATGTTCTCTCGACTGATGCTGTTGAAAAAGGTAAAATTGTCAGTAGGTGTAGAATGGTGTATATGTTGGGACGCAAATTCTTGTTACATTCATTTAATGCATCTATTGCATACTTTGCAATATCATTTTTATTTTTGTAACTCTTCCATTTTAATTTCCACAAATCCCATTCACCCTCCAAAATAGCTTCATTCGTATCATTCAAGTCATTTCTATAGAACTGTAGTGCAGGTTTTATAGAATCAAAATTAGAATTGATGATGTTCCGAGGCATTATAGTTTGTAATGAGGCCAATGTGGTTTGATGAGTGACAAATTTTTCAATTAATGATGCCCTGAGATCATCAACAAAAGGAACAGAAATACTTGTTCTTCTGCACCTCTTCATTACTCCGGTTCTGCAATAAAAGGTGAACATCTTTTTGTTGACCTTCGGTCACACGCATAAAATTTTCAGCAAGTATGCAAGCTTCTTTATGATACCCTGGTGGAAATAGTTTCTGCCAATAATCTAATTTAGTCTTGCAGTGTTCTGAAAAACAATTCCAGAAGAATGAGTAAGTCTAAAAAATTCTGAAACATTCTGAAAAAGTATGAAAAGATCTATGTAAAACTTACTAATCATTTTAAAGACTGCATTTTTACAAGTTTTTGGACTCTTCTAGAATACTTTTTCAGAATTAATCAGATCTTTCATGAAAATTTAGCTAAAGTAAAAGTAAGACTTTTTCAGAGTTAATCAGTAAAATTTAAAACATTTCAGATTTTCGAAAAATTATTTACTGTAGGTTTTATCATATTTATTACTTCTCGTAAGGAATATAAAAACTTGATAGGAGGAGGGTTATTAGTAAAAAAAATATTAATGTTTATATTCTATACATTTTTAAATTTTATTTACAGATTTTTTTTAATAATTAATTATAAACGGTTAAAATATACGAACTGTTTTTATTAAATAATTACAAGGCGATAATTATTATTATTATAATATATATAATACAAAAAAATACTTACAAATAAATATATAATACAAAATATTTCAAAAACATTTAGGAAATACTTAATATAATACATATAATTCAAATTATTTCAAAAACATTTAAGGAATACACTTAATAAAATGTTATATAATACAAGTGATTTTAAGAAATATTAACGAAATACTTTTAAGATAAATATAATATAAACTATTTCGAGAATATTTAATTAATACTAATAATAAATATATATAGTACAAAATATTTCAAAAACATTTAAGAAATATACGTAATAAAACATACAATATTAATACACAATTTATTCTAAAACCATAAGTCTATCGCGTCTAGCACAGACTACACAGAGGTTCTCTGTGGCGTCTAGTCAGTCATAATCAGGGGTTCTGATTGGCCATCCTAAATCGAATGATGCATTGTTGCGCATGCCATCACCCCACTTTCAATTTCACTTCTACGTTCCACGTATGATGCCAACTTTATCTATGATGACAACAGCTAATGTAGAAGAGGTGCCTTTTGTGTTCGTTTATAAAATAATAGTGTAGTGTTGATTGTTAGGATTATATCGATATAAACAAAAGCACGTATGTCCAATCGAAAATATTGTAAAAAGTACAGATATATCCGGAGTTATGTGAACATTAATAATAATGCATGCCCACTTGTTTTACCAGCAACGGCTTTGGCGGTGCAAGATTTGGAATTTTTGGAAATGAAATGAATGCTGCTTCTAATGATAGAAATCAAGAATGCTCTGTGCATCATGATCCAAACGATCCAACTTTATCTGAAATACTTTGTATTATATATATTATAATAATAATAATTATCGTCTTGTAATTATTTAATAAAAACAGTTTGTATATTTTAACCGTATATAATTAGTTATCAAAAAAAATCTGTAAATAAAATTTAAAAATGTATAGAATATAAACATTAATATTTTTTTTACTAATAACCCTCCTCCTATCAAGTTTTTATATTCCTTACGAGAAGTAATAAATATGATAAAACCTACAGTAAATAATTTTTCGAAAATCTGAAATGTTTTAAATTTTACTGATTAACTCTGAAAAAGTCTTACTTTTACTTTAGCTAAATTTTCATGAAAGATCTGATTAATTCTGAAAAAGTATTCTAGAAGAGTCCAAAAACTTGTAAAAATGCAGTCTTTAAAATGATTAGTAAGTTTTACATAGATCTTTTCATACTTTCTCAGAATGTTTCAGAATTTTTTAGACTTACTCATTCTTCTGGAATTGTTTTTCAGAACACTGCAAGACTAAATTAGATTATTGGCAGAAACTATTTCCACCAGGGTATATTTTTTTTAGAATTTTTTTCAAACGATTCCAGAGCACTTTTCCAATTTTTGAAAGGGAGGCTTACTAGAGTTTTAGGCTGCTCGTGTGAACCTTTGCCTACACCAGACTTGCACAAAAACAAAACACATACTTTACACAGAGTTCCCTTACAAACTTCAGAATATGCCAACCAGTTGAACCTTTGAAGCCAACTAATTTGAAACGTTCGCTTCTTATTTCCAATTATTTGCGGTGCAAAATTAGAAGAACTAGAGGGAGTTCAAATATTTTGAAAAATATCATACAACTCGAGATCTGTGATGTGACTGTGCTTGACATAAAGACCAATATCATACTTAGTAGGTAGTTTTTCATTAGTGACATTTTCAGGATTCAACAATTCTGGCAGAGCTGTACAAGATACTTCTACTTCATGTTCATCTTGTATAGTATTGGAAATTTCATCTGTTACATCGCCTTCGTCTTCAGTTTTCTTTTTCTGTAATGATTAATAAAATAAGTTTAATACAAAATAATGTATCGCTCCTATTTTATTTTATAAAGGGTTCAAATATATTTATATGCTTCCTACCTTATTTTTTTAGGTTAAAGAACGATAGTAATGTGGGTTGTTGTTCACCCAATCCTCCTCGTTTTCTGCCATTACTGGTGCTAGCAGCAATTTGGTTATTTCTTATGAAAAATAAATTGTATCACTCGCAACAGAAATTCACACTTATTTTTACTACAACAAAAAATGCTCTAACATAGACAAAGACCAACTATCGAATACCGAGTTCGCCGAATCCAGTCTGGACTTGCTTGCGCTGCGCCTGTCAGATGTAGTGTGCAGTGTTGCCATAGATACTTATTTTTCGCAGATCCAGATCTATCGTTTATACCGAAAAAAGTACTTATACCTATAATTTCGGGGAGGGCCCGGGCCCCTCGGGCCGCCTCTCTGGCTACGCCACTGTGAACACCTTAATATGATATGGAAGACTCCTGTCAAATATATGAAACTCATATTAAATATAGAACATCTGGCAACCCTAGTTTGTACACAGAGTCTTTATCTCTAACGGATTTCAAATCTGTGACGTTTATTTTTAAATCCTCCACAATTTTTGACAAATTCTTCTTGCTTACGAATTTTGTAAATGTTATTGTTGACACGTCCCTGTTAAATGTTTCCATAAACAACTTTTGGTGCCGATGGATGAGCTGATAAACGGAACTTGGATATTTCAACTCTTTTAGATTTACAATTTTCACGATCTTACAAAATAATTTATCCTTTGAACTGTCTCATTATATCTTTATGATTAAGTTGAGGCCTCTCAAGAAACATTGCGTTTGCAATTTTTTGCAGTAAAAATTTCTTCGATTTTCTCAAACATGTTGACTTAACACCAGCTTCAAATACAATATGTACCTATTTACACACAAATACTTATATTGTATCTAGTTATCCCAAAACTAAAAAGTTTTACCAAGAATGTACAAAATGAAATCAAAACCACGACATTTTCTAACACTAAATATCAATAAAAATATCGAAACCGAACATTATTTAAACCCAAAAAACAAAACATAAAATTTATGTGACTTAAATAAGTAGTTGCCATAAACTGAAATTTAAATTAAAAAAGATTTCTTATGCCACAACTATATAAAAAACCAAAGAAAACGGTATTCTAAAAACACAACATATAAAACGTGTGAAAATGAAAATAAGAAAAATTATAATTTAATCCTCAAGATCAAATTCTAATATTTTACGATACAAATGAATATCCTCCTATAATAATCATGTAAGTAACAGATATAATTTTGAAATCCCTTGAAATATATTTTTTAAACAAACCCGAAAACAATTTTTTATTTCAATACTAAAATAATTAGCTAACGGAAATCCACTCTAAATCAAAATCACTTCGCATAAACAACAGAGCACGAGACGCAACAGTTAGATTTGGAATTATTTGTGCACTTTAAAATTGATATATAGCTACCTACTACTTTGAAGTTTCCAAGTAGGTATGCTTAACTGCTGCGTCTCGTGCTCTGTTGTTTACACGAAGTGATTTTGATTTAGAGTGGATTTCCGTTAGCTAATTATTTTAGTATTGAAATAAAATTTGTTTTCGAGTTTGTTTAAAAAATATGTTTCAAGGGATTTCAAAATCATATCTAGCCATCAGATAAAGCACCACATAGGTAATGTTTCCTTAAAATTTGGTGCTGTCTAAATGTAGGGATTTCGGGAAATTAATTATTATGTTTCCGGGGCTGCTAATTATTTCTCCCCCCTTGGAAGATCTGCAAGTCAATATCACACTAGCCATCTGATAAACCACCACATAGGTAATGTTTCCTTAAAATTTGGTGTTGTCTAAATGTAGGGATTTCGGGAAACTAATTAATATGTTTCCGAGGCTGCTAATTATTTTCCGCCCCTTGAGAGATCTGCATATCAATATCGCAATAGCCATCAGATAAAGCACCACATAGGTAATGTTTCCTTAAAATTTGGTGCTGTCTAAATGTAGGGATTTCGGGAAATTAATTATTATGTTTCCGGGGCTGCTAATTATTTCTCCCCCTTGGAAGATCTGCAAGTCAATATCACACTAGCCATCTGATAAACCACCACATAGGTAATGTTTCCTTAAAATTTGGTGTTGTCTAAATGTAGGGATTTCGGGAAACTAATTAATATGTTTCCGAGGCTGCTAATTATTTTCCGCCCCTTGGGAGATCTGCATATCAATATCGCAATAGCCATCAGATAAAGCACCACATAGGTAATGTTTCCTTAAAATTTGGTGCTGTCTAAATGTAGGGATTTCGGGAAATTAATTATTGTTTCCGGGGCTGCTAATTATTTTTCCCCCTTGGGAGATCTGCAAGTCAATATCACACTAGCCATCTGATAAAGCACCACATAGGTAATGTTTCCTTAAAATTTGGTGTTGTCTAAAGGTAGGGATTTCGGGAAACTAATTAATATGTTTCCGAGGCTGCTAATTATTTTCCGCCCCTTGGGAGATCTGCATGTCAATATCGCACTAGCCATCAGATAAAACACCACATAGGTAATGTTTCCTTATAATTTGGTGCTGTCTAAATGTAGGAATTTCTGGAAATTAATTAATATGTTTCCGGGGCTGCTAATTGTTTTCCGCCCCTTGGCAAATCTGCAAGTGAATGTCGCACTAGTCATCAAATAAAGCACCACAAGGGTAATGTTTCCTTAAAATTTGGTGCTGTCTGAATGTAGGGATTTCGAGAAATTAATTAATATGTTTCCGGGGCTGCTAATTATTTTTCGCGCCTTGGGAGATCTGCAAGTCAATATCGCACTAGCCATCTGATAAAGCACCACATAAGTAATGTTTCCTTAAAATTTGATGCTGTCTAGATATACGAATTTAGAGAAAATAATTAATATGTTTCCGGGGTTGTTAATTATTTTCCGCCCCTTGGGATATCTGAAAGTCAAAATCGCACTAGCCATCAGATAAAGCACCACATAGGTAATGTTTCCTTAAAATTTGATGCTGTCTAAATGTACGAATTTAGAAAAAATGATTAATATGTCTCCGGGGTTGTTAATTATTTTCCGCCCCTTGAGAGATCTGCAAGTCAATATCGCACTAGCCATCGGATAAAGCACCACATAGATAATGTTTCCTTAAAATTTGGTGCTGTCTAAATGTAGCGATTTCGGGAAATTAATTAATATGTTTCCGAGGCTGCTAATTATTTTCCGCCCCTTGGCAGATCTGCAAGTGAATGTCGCACTAGCCATCAGATAAAACACCACATAGGTAATGTTTTCTTAAAATTTGATGTTCTAAATGAATGGATTTAGTGAAATTAATTAATATGTTTCCGGGGTTGTTAATTATTTTGCGCCCCGCGGGAGATATGCAAGTCAATATCGCACCAGCCGTCAGACAAAGGGTCGAATAGGTCCTGTTGCCACATAATTTAATGCTGTCTAAATGTAGGAATTTCGAAGAATTAATTAATGTATTTTCTGGTTTTTTTGTTATTTTCCGCCGCTCCAACATTTTAGTGTCATGTAAATTGGAAATCGTATAAAATAACTAACAAGCAGGCTTAGTGTTTATTAAAATATCATGGTGATTCAATCAAGAATTATTATTTCAATAGTAAGACCCTTCCGCCGACGGCTATGGCTGTTCGGGAGAATTCGGAAATATTAGCTGCTAAGTCGCTGCTGTTTTCACACCGGTGGAATTACAGTGAGGCTAGTACAAACTGTATCTGAATATCGACAGCCTCTAATTAATTTATTTGAAAATATTTTACAAAGCAAAGATGATTGGGACACTGAGATTTTGAATGGATCCAGAGGTTACTTAGATTCATTGAAAAGAGACTTTGATTTTAATTTTTTGTTAAATATTTTCTCCGAAATATTCCCATTTACTGAGAATTTATTCAATATTTTGCAAAATAAATCAAATGGTGTTGGATTTTATGTAAAGAAAATTGAAGAATTCAAAAATTTGATTTGCAACAAAAGAAATGAATTTGAAAAGTTTTGGGAGAAAACTAGTTATGACAATTTAGAGCCGCAAAGAAAAAGAATACGAACTGAATTTATAGTGGATTGTAGAATTTCATATAGACTTTTTATTCGAAATTTTGGACAATATCACTGGGCAACTAAATAATAAATTTAAAATTTTAGTGATATACAATTTTTAGAATTGTGTAATATTAATGAATTTAAAAATAAACAGTTTTCACAAAACGCACTTCAGTCATTGAGTGATAATTACGGAATTTTTTTTGATATAGTTGGGTTGCGATCGGAACTTTCAGTTATTTATGCTACAGAAACATAACTCCAACGAACTGATCTTTATAAAAGAAAATAGTTTGGATCAAGCCTACTCTGAAGTGTTGAAATTGTGTGAGTTAGTGTTGACGATACCTGCAACTAGTGCCTCGGTTGAACGCAGTTTTTCGACCTTAAAAAGAATAAAAACTTTTTCAAGAAATTCAACTAGTGAAGAGCGGCTTTCAAAATTGCCCCTGTTGACAAAGTGACTTTGTGAAGGAGATGTCCCAAAATTCAAACTTTTACGACGAAGTTATTTCCGACGTCGCAAAAAGGGAGAGGCGGATTAAACTACATTATAAATAGGTAGGTATGTGCATGTTAACTACTTAACTAGCTGGCTCGATTTATAGTTGGCTAGAGAGTGCACGATGGTAAGTGTGACTGAACAAACTCTCTATTTCGCTGCGGGTTCGATCCCCGCTACCGGCACTGGCAATGTCGGTGGGTATGGTTGTGTGTCTGCGTTTTTTTCATAAGTATAACCCTCGCCCGTGCAGCTTCGGCTTTGGAATCGGGGGTTGTCTAATTTTTGTAGTGTTTTTATGTTTCATGTTTATTGAGGAATGGCGGTCCTACAAGTGGACTTTTTTTCTAGATATCATAACTTTGCGGCTTTCAACATTTGCTTTAAAATGAGTATACGGAAGCCACGCCCCTTTTCTTAAAAAAAATTTTGCCTCGCTTCGCTCGGGGCTTCGCACTACTCATCACCCTATATCACAAACTGCTTCCCTGTATCAAAACTCACCGCACGCCCATGTATACTGCATTAATAAAAGCATAATTTGATTTGATGCAGCCTCCGTAACCGTAAAACTACTTAGAATAACTGAGACCTCAGTTAAAATGAACGCACCTATTATTGGATATTTCTCTTTAAATGTACTTTCATTTTGTCAACTACCGCGGAGTACTATTAGAAGATTTTTTTTGCAAGTATTCTAAACAGCTGATAATTGCTAATAACTGTTCAATAAAGGAGAGAATTTTTAAATAAATTGCATGCTTACACAAATAACACAGATTATTTCCGTATTTTATTGGAAATCTATCCACCAAAAAATCTTACGTATTTCATCTATCATACATCTTCACCGAAAAAGCATTATGAAACCCGAATCGATAAGAGGCTGCAGCACAGCCTACCAAACAATGTGGCTGCAGCATGCGAGCGAGCGTACATCCACCCCCTCCTATAGTAGGCTTCAGCGTTTTCCCCCTTAATCAATTGTCATTCCTTCATGCGATAGCGAAAGCAGTGAGCACAGAGGTTCTCTGTGGCAGTGAGACCAGCTGAGCTGCTCAAGATCGACATAATATCGTTCACCACGCTCTCCACACGGCAGTACCGGCGTAGTCGATAGCAGAATGAATGGCAGGTAAACAAACAGACCATTTACTACCGGCAATTTCGTTTGTTATTCTTGACAGTGTCAAATTAGTGTAAAACATAATTTTGGTGAATGAAAAAAACGCTGTATAATGATATCGGTCAACGTATAGTGCCTACTTAGAAAATGTTTCGGGACGAATTTTGAAAGTGAACGTGAGAACTACCTAAATGTTTTTTTATTTATAACCTGCAAATTTAACACGAAGTTTTAAAGGTGAGTCGAAATTAAACTATATAGGGATTATTTCTTATTGAAAATTTTAATTTACAAGTAAGGTTTGTGTTTTTAGTCCTAGTCTAAAAGAAAAGGGTGTGAGCAAAGCTCATAAATATTCTCCGAATTCGTGCGTCTTTAAAGGGACGTGATAGACTAGCAGTTTTTTATTATTTAATTATCTAAGATATAGGTACCTACTAAGACATATTTTAAAAACTTTCAAAGAAAAAGTTTCATAATAATGAAATATTTTGCATTGTTTACAAATTTCAATATACGGTATTTAAAAATAAATAGGAATTTTTACAACAATTTAATACTTTATGTTATCTATAGAAAGTATTTTACGGATTCATAGGTATTTTCAAATTAAGCTGAATTTAAAACCAATAAAATAATACATTAAAAATATAGGTAGGTAATTTATTTTGCTGTAAACAACTTTTTCTATTAATAAGTTAATAATAAAAATATAAAGCAATGAGCAATTTACATTGAACACGGACCAAGACAGTTTTTCAACTGATAGTGATAATACCAATAACTACAATAAGTACTGCAGTGGCGGCTGGTGTATTTTAGGCAGTGCTGGATTACCCTATACGCTAATTACGCACGGGCATAAGGCGGCAGATTTTTAGGGGCGGCAGGCAAAATCAGAATAATAAAAATTCGCTCGACTGCACAACTTGCACTTATATAACTTTGTAACTTGTAACATAATAATGAATAGACATAATTTACTATGCCGCTTGTATCATATTTAGAAATTATTATTTAGGTATTAAACAAATCACTTATTTAAAAAAAAAGAGAGGGGATATTTGGGGGGGGGGGGGGGGAAGGGGGGGGGGGGGGGGGGGGGGGGAAGGGGGGAAAAGGAGGGAGGGGGAAAAAGGGTGGGGGGGGGGGGGGGGGGGGGGGGGGGAAAGGGAAAAGGGGGGGGGGGGGGAGGGGGGGGGGGGGGAAAAAAGGGAAAGGGAGGGGAGAGAGGGGGGGGGGGGGGGGGGGGGGGGGGGGGGGGGGGGGGGGGGAAAGCAAACAAAAAGAAAAAAAAAATTTTATTTTTTTTTGGTTTGGCATTTCCCAGCGCAAGTTACAAAATGGAGTGATGTGGGGTGTATACTTCACAAGACGGGGCGGAATGGATTTGTTTTTTGTTGTTAGGGAGAGGGGTAGTTGTAAAGAATGACCCAAATCGCAACTTACACTTTTTTATTTAATGTGAAATTAGCTACTTTCCTATTATTATTAGAGGCGGAAATTTTAGGTTTGCGTAAAGCGGCAAATACTTTAATCCGTCACTGATTTTAGGCTATGTCATCTTAATATTGGAGCATGGGATCTCGCTCGGTGCGTGACGGTAGCGCCACCAGAAGTATGAACTAAAGGACGCTATTTACTCAGTACACTTATGGGACTTAACAATAACAAATTTTTTATTGTTAAAATAAAAAATATATAAAATGTGAAAAAAATCCTCAGTGACAAATAAAATCAGTTGCTGATTTATATTTACTGGAGTACAACAAAAAAATGTAAGTATAATATATAAACAAATTATTTAAAACTGTGAAGAGGTTAAGTAAAGTCAATTTAAAGCATAACAGAGACCAAAAATTAATAAAAAACAAGGAATAAAAATAAGGACATAACTAGATAACTATATCTTGAAGATATTGTAAAATGTTTATTTATTAACAATATACTGAAATATTTATTTGAATATTAATTTTTAATTTATTTTTATAAGAAAAAATGGACGTCATCATCAAAACTGGGTTTCAAGCAATAAGTCATCAAATTAAGTTTCAACCCGAGACTGAAATGAAAGGTATAAATATAGTTTAAAAAAACTAAAAAACACGCTTTTAAAGCACATCAAACTAAAAAGTGAAAAATAATTATTAATATAAACTGAAAACAATAATGAACGAAAAATACTAGTATTATTGTGAAAAAGGCGTGGGTTGCTCGATATACGAAAAATATGGCACAAAGCGCCCCACGGTTTTTTCACAATAATACTAGTATTTTTCGTTCATTATTGTTTTCAGTTTATATTAATAATTATTTTTCACTTTTTAGTTTGATGTGCTTTAAAAAGCGTGTTTTTTGGTTTTTTTAAACTATATTTATTTTTAACTTTTTAGTTTGATGTGCTATGAAAGCGTGTTTTTTAGTTGTTTTAAACTATATTTATATTGCTTATTGATGCTGATATTATAACATATTACGATCCAACAGATATTTCTGAAAAAAAAAAAATTTTTATTTCAGCCGTGGGGTTCGAACTCACGCCGGAGGAGTCTGTCGTTTCGCGTCGACTGCCTTAACACACTCGACCACCGGGCTAATTAACAATTACGGAATCTACTTACATATTAAGCCTTTGCTTTCACGTAGGGATACGTGAGGAAAGGATTGGCGATCCTGATCAGGATAATGATATAAATTTATCAAATTATTGTATTGTTACCGGTTCTTCGTAAGTGTGCAAAGTTTCAATTAAATCTGTCCGTTTAAAGTGGGTCAAAATCGAGTCCAAAGAGTCGGTTACAAACAAACAAACAAGCAAGCAAGCAAACATACAGGTGAAGCTAATAAAAGCGTGTTAAAAAAATTAGCTGATGCAGAGCATGTACGTGATGTTGAAGAACATCGAAAAAATAACCAGAGTTATTTGATTAAATGCATCATGTGGCTTAGGAACCCACGGTGATCCATCAACACTACAAAATAAATTAAATACTGTAAATAAATATTTTAGAATCTAACGCACGCAAAAAATTACAAATATAAAAAGTATTAAATTTTTTTTTGTTTATCAACTTCTATAAATATTAAAAATTAAATAATTCAATTTTTCTATTATTAATTTAAATAAAATATTAGCGTGAACACTAAATTACCAAATTTATCGATTTGTCTTAAAATATTATTCTCTGTTATTATTATTACTGAAAGTAAGGTTATGACACTACTCACTTGCACCTTCTTACTGCAACTATCCACTTTTGTCTTTGAATTATTTTAAATTTCGAAGTTGGAAATTTATAAAACTTGCATTCACTTTTTCTACTGGTATTTTTGCAATCAACAACACAGCAACTACGGTTACTCATTTTATTCAAATATTATTAAATACAATAAATTTAAACTATTCACGTGTATTTATCCGATAGAATTTTAAAAACAGCGTCCTTTATTGTCTACATCAACCGCTGCGGACGCTGGTGTCGATTTGGCTCTCCCTACCATGACTTCGCTCTACTGAGTAAAAACCATTTTTTAATAAAATTGATTTAATTTCCCTTTTAAATTTATATAGCGGAAGATTCCTTAAATCATGTGGCAAGTTATTAAATAACATAACGCAGTTATAATAAGGTGAATCTTTAAAAGTTGTTGTTTTATGACTAGGGTTTAAAAGTTTATCACCTTGCCTTGTATTATATACATGTCTTTCGCTTAAGCTAGTGAAACCTTGAGGATTGCTTTTAACAAATAATAGGCATTTATATATATAAATACAGGGAGTGGTGAGAATTAATTTATCAATAAAGATATTTCGACAACTCTCTCTGTAATTCATACTGAACATTAAGCGTAAAATTCGTTTTTGAATAAATAATACTCTTTTAAAATACTTGCCCCTAGCTAGAATATTAAAAGAGATATGTGAATAAGCTATTGCATAGTATATGTTTAATAGACCAGATTCGTTAAGAGTATCCTTCAGTTGTAAGAGTGCATGATAGGATTTATTCAACTGTTTACATACATGGTCAATCTGACACTCCCAGGTTAAGTTGTTATCGATACAAGTTCCCAAAAATTTGGTGACTTTAGTGAGCAGAACATGTTCTAACGTTATGGGCCTTCTTATATTAAAGTTCATAAACACCGTCTTAGTATCATTTAACATGAGTTTATTGCGGTCGCACCATGCTTTCATATCATCAATTATAGAGCGTATTTTATGCCATAATTCATCTAAGGTCACAGCAGATACAGTTACCGTTGTGTCATCCGCATACATGATGGTAAAACCATCCCTTATATGAGTAGGCAGATCGTTTATGTACAGTATGAACAGCAATGGTCCCAGTATCGAACCTTGTGGGACTCCCAAGTTTATCTTGTATATATCTGATTCGGTACTGTTACATTTTACCACAAGTTTACGGTCCTGCATGTAAGAGTTTACCCATTGTAGTACATTACCCCTGATCCCAATATTTGCCAGTTTGACTAAGAGCATATCTTTATTCACCGTATCAAATGCCTTTGACAAATCAAAAAATATAGATACCACATAATTGCCTTCATCTAGCTTCTTATAGACATGGTTCAAAAATTGACAAGATGCAGTTTCAATGGATCGCCCTGTCCTGAAACCATGCTGATACGTTGTAAGTATATTCCCAAGCTCAACAAAAGATCCTATTCTAATGGACACAATCTTTTCAATTAACTTAGATAGAACACTTAAGAGAGATATCTGGCGGTAATTTTCAATATCGTTTAAGTTACCTTTTTTATGAACAGGTATCACACAGGCCTTTTTTAATATACTAGGAAACACTCCCTGTGCAAGCGATAAATTAATTAAAAATAACAGGGGATCAATTATTTCATTGATAATATTTTTGATTACTTGAGCGGTTAATTCATCAAAACCATACGATTTTTTATTTTTTATATTTTTAACAACATCTAATAGTTCGTTTTTAGCAACTGGTGGAACAAATATAGACTGCTCATTACAGTTAGCTGTAGTGTAGGGCAAAGACAAATTACAACCAAAGTATTCAATCATCTTGTCACTTGCAGCAGATACAAAATGCATTGCAAATAATTCAGTCACGTTTTTTCCAGTTATTAGATTATTATTTATATTTAAAGTTACTTCTTTATTTCGACTTTTCCTACTTTTATGTCTACCTAAATTATTATTAATGATTTTCCAGGTTTCTTTGGATTTATTTTCAGCTGTCCTTATTTTTTCACTAAAGTAATTTTTCTTTGCTATGATTATCTGTCTCTTATATTGTTTTTTTCTGTTTCTGTATAATATAACTGAGTCTGGATCACTAGAGTGTAACATCTCCGAAAACAAATTTTTTAGAGCTCTGCTCTCAGTTACTATTTCACGTGTAAGCCAACCTTTATCCAATTTTTTTGCGTTTGTATGTTTTATATGTTTATAGGGGCAACTAACATTTAAACACCACAGTAAAGACTCAATGAAGCAGTTAAAACCTATATCTATGTCTGAATAAAAAATATTTTCCCAACTTATGGTTTTTAGATGGAATCTGAGTTCACTTAGGTTGTTCTCATTTATCATTCTTCTATATGATGGTATATCATTAATTTCATTTTCACTGTTAGTAACTGAGTATGCATATGATAATATAAGAGCATAGTGATCACTAAGCGCTGGGTTTATAACAATAACATTATAAGTTAGTGGGGGTAGATTTGTAACCATGTAATCAATACATGTTGAACTAATATGTCCTCTTCTATCTTTAAATACTCTGGTTGGTTCGTTAACAGTTGTGATGAGATCAAAAGCGTCAAATAAGTCACATAATAGTTTTTTTTTCAGCAGAATCTGAAAGGAAATCAGTATTGAAATCTCCACAAAGAACAATATGAGAACATTTTCCATATGCTAGTTTTAGAGCCTCATTTAGATTTTTTAAGAATAAATTAAAATTACCATTTGTGGGTCTATATATATTAATTATAATAATTTTTTCATTAGAAATAATAATAGAAATGGCACACATTTCTATATGACATTCAGCAGAAAGATCATTGATTTTTGTAATATCATATGAACAGAGATTGTCTTTTACCAATATTAAAGATCCACCATGTATGATTTATACGAGAGAAATTACTTCTTAAAACGTAATTAGGTAATATTATATTTCTAGTATTTTCGCCCACTAGCCAGTGTTCTGTGATACACAGGATGTCTAAATTATTTTCTGCTAGAAAAATAGCAATTTCATTTAACTTATCATAGATTGTATATTTATATGTAATATTTTGAGAGTTTTATCATTTATATCTGTAAAACTAGAGATTGGTCGGGGTCTAAAAAATGTGATATCTCGCTATACACTGAATCAGAAATATTAAGGATTTCATCAGGCATCGAGTCATTTGTATTCTGCATAATACTCGACTCTAAGTTAGTCTGTGTTTGTATCTTTAAATTATTTTGTGTTTGTATATTCTGATTATTTTCTGTATTTATGAATATTAGGTCCTTATGTTTATTTTTACTGGTAATCAACCTTATAATTTGACTGCAGATATCATTTCTACTTAAATGATTTGGAACACCATTTACATTTAAAAGGTTGATGGAGTTAGGAACATAATTATTGAGTTTAGTTATAAAATCACCTAACTTGACATTAAATTTGTGTATAAAATTATTTAAATTGTGATTTTTACCAAAAGGTACTGTCGCAATTGAAATATTAAAATTAACAGATTTTTTCACTTTGCTACAGATTTCTCTAAAAAGTGGATACCTATTTTTTTTACATTAAAATTGTTTGAACCTGCCATTATAACTACATGATCCTGAGAAGAGTATGTTCGAGTTAATGAGTCCAGGTGTTCTATTACTTGTTCAAATGTAGCCCCAGGTTTGATGATGGTTTCCACGTGATATTCATTTCCATTTAATTTGTTCATCAGTATCCTGTTTATATTACGTCCAGTCTCATCACACAGTATTAGTAGCTTCTTACGAGAGTGCTGCTCTTTTTGTTTATCAGGGCAGTTTATGGCTTCAGTTATATTATTGGGTGTCATATAAAATAATTCCTCTTTCCTAGAGCTGTTTCTTGAAACACTCTGTTCTGTCCCAATTTCCCGTTTCTGATTTAAAACATTCATTTCGTCCATGATTGTTTTATTTTTTATTTTAAGATCCTCCGTATATTTTAAGAGTGAAAGATTTTTTTCTTTTAATTCCTTGATTTCCTTCTCGTAGTGTACAAAATTATTTACTTCGGTTGATAAGGTTTCTTCCATTTCCGAGTTCTTTATTATAAATTTGCCTAATTTTGACTTTAAATTTTCAATGACTGTTTTATGTTCTTCTATTTCAGTGACAAAATTTTGTTCAGCTTATAAGACTTCATTTTCAAAACTTTCCGATCTTTTTTTTATGTTTAGTATATAGCTATTTTTTTTCCTCAATTTCAGTCTCTAGCTTATTAATATGTATTTGTAATTCTTTCACTATTTCTTCGTCAACATTTGTTTTTTCTGCACACACTTTTGAGCAATATATTTTATGCTTCTCAACTATAATTAGACCTTTTTTTCTTTCACAACAACTTTTATGAAAAATATTATTGCATGTTAAGCAGCAACAGTTGCCAAGTTCTTTGTTGCAGCACTTAAATTTTAAATCATAATTTCTTGATACGGACCTGTTCATGTCTATTTTTGAGAAAGAGAGGGAGACAAAACGAAATGCAAATATTCAAATCAAATAATCAATAAAAAAACATTTAAGTTTTTACAAGCAACACTAGTTTTTGTTCACCAAGATAAGTTTTTTGTTCTATTCTTGATTTATAACAACAGATATTTTTAAAATAAATGAGGTCAAATTTTGTTTATAATCAGATTATAAGACTCTTTTTTTGTCTTGTTGAATGAATCAACAAGATTTAGCTTTGTAATGATATAACACTCGCCAATTTAATGTGCACTTTACTAGTCAAAATCTAAACAATTTTCACAGAGAACAAACTTCATATTCATCTCACAGTCACAAAATAATATATGTATAGTTTTTGTTTAGAAATTTTTTAGGGCCAGTTTATCAAATAACTAATGGTCAATTTTGATGATTGGTCGTAAACAAATTATTTTGCATTCACATGGATATGTTTGGTTAGTTGTAAAAATGTATCTGCAAAGTGCGCAAAAAGGTTTTTACATTAAAAAAATACGCAACTGATAGTACGCATGCACGTTTTCCATCAGTCGACTAATGGTGTGCACTACATGTGGAATGGGCAATTTAAACAATGCTCCGCTCTTATCAGGATTGATCACTAGTATTTTGTGAAATGGCTCTAATGTGGGTCAGTTTTAAACCTGGTTTAACTCTTTGGTTACAATTGTGACAACAATTAGAGTTAAACCTGGTTCAAAGTTGACTCACCATTATAAAACTGGTCTTCAGTGTGTCATCATCATGACTTTTTGAGTCAACTACCTTACGTTAGGTTAGGTTAGGTTATTGCGAGTGGGTCTTTGTGGACCCTCCACTGCGGCCATTAGCAGGCCTATTGTGGCTCACTCCTAATTATAATTCACCCAATAAGTTCAGTCTCTTATTGAAACTGATACCTTTATTGGGTAAGAATGTGTCCAGATCCTCTGGCAGAAGTTACCCTGTGCCAAATATTGAAAATCGGATCCTCTCCACAGCGGGACAGGTGCATAGGACGTGGTCTGCCTTCTCATCATCATCCAAGCATAGACGGCACTCGGCGTTTTCCGCTAGGCCGAGTTTATGCAGATGATAGTTTAGTCGGCAGTGCCCGATAATAGGCCTGTTAGAGTTATCAAGTTTACCCTGTTTAACTCTAAAATTTTCTTAGTTCTTGATTTCAAATGGTATTTTATAAACACCTTCGAATAAACTAATCCTGGTAATACTGGAGAGTTTTCCTTTCAGCACAGGTTGAGATAGCCATCTTAGCAGTACTTGAAGATATGCCAAGTATTGGTTCTGGTCCGATGATTCATGATCCTGCTCCTTCTCTGGCCAACGGATATTTCGTTACCTTCCATACCAGTCACTCTGTTGTTTTTGCTCAAATAATTTAGAGCCTTCTGACAGTTCCATACTGTTTTGGAGTTACAGCGGTAGGAGCCAAGAGCTTTTATAGCTGCTTGTCTATCTGGAAAAATTTTAATTGATCTGTGTGTAAGATGCATATATTCCAGCCTTCGCACACGCAGTTCAATGGCATGAACCTCGGCCTGAAAAATAGTTGCATTAGTACCTAGGCTTGAGGATATCCTCACCCTTGGTCTGTAGCTATGTATTCCGGTTCCTGTTCCCTCTGGAGTTTTGGAGCCGTCTGTAAACCAGCAACTGTCTGCCCTCAGTAGGTCGGTTTGATTCCGATCCCACTCATCTCTTTCCAAAAAAAGGATGTTGAAGGTCAGCCCATATTTGGTCATGGTAGGCATAGTATCCGAGGGCATTCCCAGGATGCTGTGGCTCTCTATGTCATCCAGCAACCTGTTTTGCTCCATGATACTAGTCTGCTTGTTGCAGTCTATATGTTGCCATGGCCTTTCTCTCCAAATATATATAAAGAGGGGATACGTCCAGGAGGATTTCCATTGCAGCTGACGGTGTGGTGCTAATTGCCCCCATTACGGTTGAACATGCTAATCTCTGTAATCCAGAGAGTTTGGCTTTGGCCTACAACGGACAGCCAAAGCCACACCTTTCGACCACCAAACAATGGATCCGTATGTTATCATTGGTCTGATGACCGTGATATATATCCAGTAAATTTGTTGGGGACCCATGCCCCAGGATTTACCACAAATACAACGACATGTCCATAAGGACAGTTTTGCTTTGTGGATTACCTTCTCCAGATGGGAGTTCCAATTAAGTGATTTATCCAGAGTGATTCCTAGATATTTCACCTCCTCCGCAAATGGAATAGTTTCACCCATTAAGGAGGGTGGTCTTAAGCCTTCCAGCTTCCTTTTCCATGGTACTATTACTGTTTTTTGAGGGTTCACAGACATCTGTTCCCTGTCACACCAGTTACCCACTGCATTCAGTGTCTCTTGAAGAGTATTAGATATTACTCCTTCAGAGTTTCCTCTGACTAGTATGACTAGATCATCTGCATATGCTAGACGCTCAACCTCCTACAGTGTGAGAATAGCCAGTACGTCATCCACAAGAAGTGCCCACAAAATGGGGGAAAGAACCCCACCTTGCAGGCATACTCTTTTGGCTCTGACTGTTTCTCCCTGTAGAGACGTCGTTTAAGTTCTGTTTGATAGCATAGCATGACTCCAGTCTTCTATAGTTGGCTCAACTCCTCTGGCAGCTACTGCAGCATATAAGAAGTTGGGTAGTGCATTGTTAAATGCTCCCTCAATGTCGAGGAAAGCTCCCACCGCAATTTCCTTCATTTGAAGGGATTGCGTGATCTTCTCGACTAGGTTGTTGTGCTAGTTCTGTTGATTTTCCAGTTTGATAGGCATACTGATGGGTATTGAGGGGATGATGGTTCAGGATGTTCCCTCTGATATATCCATCCAGTACCTTCTCCAGGCCTTTCAACAGAAAATATGTCAGGCTAATTGATCTAAGCAATTTAGGGCTTGGTTCTTTCCTACCCACTTTTGATATATAAACTACCTTAACAGCTGACCAACTGGATGGGATATAGTTCCATACCAGACTAGCTCTGAATAATTTAAAGAGGAATGGGAGCAATATTTCCAGTCCGTTTTTTTAGTAGAGCTGGAAAAACTCCATCCTCTCCTGGTGATTTGAATGGTTGGAAGGATTTGATGACCCACTCAATTGCCGGTAGTATGATAACCTTTTTTAGCTGTCAGCCAGTCATTTTTATAAGGCCGTTTTAATCGTCCTTTTGACAGTGACAGCTGTTGGTCATTCAGATTCAAGCGCCCTGGGAAGTGCTAATGTGCTAAGAGCTGTAGGGTTTCTTTTCCAGAGTCCATATATGAGCCATCCAGACGTCTTAACGAGCCAAATTCCCATGTCGGCTCTCTGGAAAGAATCTTGTGGATTCTAGTACTGTGAGGTAGGTCAGTTATACTCTCACAGAATATCCTCCAAGATCCCCTTTTTGCTTTCCAATTACCTTAAAGAAGTGTTGCAAAAATATCAATTAATACTATTAATAGTTGTTGGGAATTGTAACGCTAAATTTAAAGTACCTGCACTATTTTTTAACTACTTTGGCACCGGCGCATAGTATTAATGCGCAGGTAAACTATGTTTAAAAAGCGAGTCACTAGTTATCACGTTCACGGTCATGCAACACGCATGGTTCTGTCAGCCAAATAATTCAGATGCATATTTGTTTGTTAGGTTGCAAAGTTAAAGTGTAAGCATTCAGAAAGTTTATTACATGAATAAACATCATCAAAGGTATTGTTTAATTTGGAGTTTATATAACAAACATAATAAACAACAGGTAGAAGAACTTTGTGTTACAAGTTCTTCTACTCCCAATACAGTCTATTTGATCTCCACGGAGGATCGAACAAGAGTATCATCCAATGAAATATTTCTCTGCATTAATACATTATGATTTAATTTAATGTTTTCTTAAATCGAGTACATAAAACAGCAAACTTACCCTTCTAAAAGTTCCTGTATTTCCCATATCCTCATGGAACCACCAACAATTTCTCCTACATTTGGTAACAATACATCTACACTCTCAGTCAATCTTACATCTTCTGGACATTTGCTCATATAGAAGGACTTAATGTTAGCAGGAAATCTACACAGCATTATAGGTTTGTTGATTTGATCTGTCATCTTTCTTTCGGGCATTTCTGGAATATCCTTAAAGGAAATAAATGTATTTTTTTTTTCATATATTTTCCCCACATTTTAAAAAGTACGAGACATTACTGTTTTGGAATAAATATCAAAATACTGTAACAATCAGGACCTCATCCTCCCAAATTGGATTTTGCACATCACTATACAATATTATAATGGCAACATAAAAAATAATTGAATCTTGAAAAAATTCAGTACCCTATTTTTGTAATTCTGGATTATAAAATATCTCAATGTCTTAAAATAATTAAGAAAATAATGTATATTAAGAAAATACTCAGTTACCAAACTTGAAATGAAAAATAAACCGTCGGGAAATAGCTCAATAAACGGTTAATTTCTCCTACCTCTCCAAATTCATAAAATGTACCATCATCCTTTGTAATGTTGTTCTTTTTTAAATACTCAATGGCATCGGAATAGTTCATACGAAGGAATGGTCTTGTGGGCACTTGGAAGTTAGGGTTTAATTCATGAACAATATGGCCATAAGGAGATTTAAGTACCCGATCAACAACATCACATATCAAGTCTTCTAAGCGGTTAAGGAGGTCCTCAAATGAAATAAATGGGCATTCTGCTTCTACATGAGTATACCTAAAAATAGTGTCCATTATTCCATAAATAGTCCACAAAGAAACGGTCAATCATTTTTTTATTAATTACCGCCCTGACAATTTGATTTGGTCAATGGTCAATAAAGTTTAATTAAACTTTTATCAATTATGATTGATCTTTCCATAACTTACAAAATTTGAGTAAGGATGAAAATATCCTTTTAACTAGTACAATTTTGTTTACACCAGTTTATAACATAACAAAATATAATTAAAAAAATGTAATTTTGATGCTCTTTATTGATCGTATTACTGACCAAAATTTTATATTTGACTTGACCAAATGACACTACTTGGTGAATTAACCGCCTCTTTTCATTACTTTACATTTTTGAAAACGTTCGTCCATATAAGACATATTTTTGACAAACTTTACACATTAATTCAACACACTTACTCTGCTAAATGCCTTCTAGTCCTACTTTGTTCAGCTCTAAAACTTTCTGCTATGCAAAATACGTCTCCCATTGATGGCAAACAAGTTTCAAGGTAAAGTTGAGAACTCTGTGTCAAGTATGCCTCTTCTCTAAAATACATAAAAATATAATATTGATTTTGATTTATTGTAATAATGCAGAATTAATTGCGCTGATTGTGTTTCTATCTCTTATTAATACACTAAGAGAAATAAGGAAACAACTATATTCAGTGTGCACTAAATCAATAAACTGAAGACAATATATTACATTATTACCAAGACTTTTCTAGGCATATAAAACACCTACTAACCCAAAATAGTCCATTTTAAACAAAGTAGCGCCACCCTCTACTTGTGTTTGCACAATAGATGGTGGTGTAATTTCACAATATCCTCTATCGAGATAATGGTCCCTAGGGAAAAAAAAATGTTAATTTAACGTTTAAGAGCTACTATTGCGTTCAATTTTACCTAAAAGCCTGTAGTAGGACCGATCTAATTCTTAGGACTTTTGAGGTGTTTTCACCACGGATCATAATATGGCGGTTTTCAGCTTGTACATCGGGAAGTGCTTGTTCGTTCAAAATGGATTCAGCTCCTCCTGGTGGGGCTAATCCAATTAATTCCCAGTAATCAACAACTAGTTCATGTCCACCTGGAGCCTAAAGGTGTAAACAATTTTAAATTTACCGTCTTTTATATGAAAATTATGCAATATTTTCATTTTAGTTGTGAAATTTCCAAACATTTCTGAAAGTTGTAAAGATTTTAAAACTACATAATAATTTTTAAGTTTTAACTGCATTTCTTAAGACTAAAATAAATGATGAGCAGAAAAATTTTTCTCTTAGCCACATTTTAAGAAAATATGGATATTTTGCACTGAAAGGAAACCTGACTCACCCCACTACAACCTAGTAGTTAGTAGTTGGTTAATTACAGAGCATGGCAAAATTTTAAAACTCCTATCTAAAGCAACTTTATATAACATGAATATGTTATCAAAAGAATCAATCAGACCTATGATGTATCCTTTCCTTTTATGTCTTCATAACAGGGCCGTTAAAACTCTTATCCAATCAGAAACCGCCTTTTTGAAAAATCTTTACGTCTGATTAGCCATAATAATTCTTAACAGATATGTTATTATAACATAAGAGTATTGCACTATAGTTATAGCACTTAGTGCTCTAGCATTAAGTGTTATTTCAATCTCCAAACAAAGCATTTATAATCATGTTGCTACTGTACAATACACATTTTAAGAAAAAAAGTTACATCTCGTAAATGTTTTGAGAAAATGAGGCACAAAATTTTAATTTAACCTGTCCTGAAGAAACTAATAAATTTGGCGGAACATCAAGTTAAAAATGAAAAAAATTTTGGATCAAAAAGAAATCATTCATCAACTTTATAATCTCTTATTATTGTATTTCAAAAATGATTGACATAATGTGAATAACAAATTTAAATAAAATGTACTTAACCATGGAATTTTAAACGAGTCCAGCCCTGCACAAACCATTAATTTTTCAATACATGTGTATTTCTTGTCCAAAAAAATGAGGATGGCTAATTGGTGTAGAATATTTAAGTAAAATTAACAAAATCGTGACGTTAGTTAGCTAAGTGACTGCCTAATTAGTAGATTGTAAAATTTGGTCAATCAACATTTTTGTAACAGCCACACAAAAAAATTTCTGATCTGGGGGTCTGACCATACGTTTTTGGAGTCGCTGAATCTGATTCCAAGGTCTATTTAACCCCATCACATCAAGATTTTGTCATAGCCTCAAAAAACCATAATTTCAGCTATTAAATGCATATAACCCTAAGAATGAAGTTGTAATCTGAAAACCCAAACCCTTAAACCCCATAACACCATAACCAACTTAACCAAAAATTACGTTTATTTAACTAATGTTAGTTTTTCAAATCATTGTACCGTCGGCATTGGCGTTACCCGATGTACACCGCGGGTAGGTTGCCCACCGTCACCACGTGGAGGTGCCCAGGATGCAGACGCACGCAATATATAATAGCTCTGAATAGAACCTGAGCTTTCAATTCTTTGAAAGAAAATATTTTCTAGAACCATGTACCAAAACATGTAGATTTATCACTGATATTTTTCACTGATATAGAAAGACTCATGAATGAATGTGCATAGAAGTAGAGCATTTTTGGAGACCTGACAGATACGCGTACATATCAAGTTAAATGTCTGACATACGTGGTTATTGGAGTTGCTAGATTTTTGGTTAAGTG
Source organism: Rhamnusium bicolor (assembly GCA_029963845.1). NCBI lineage: Eukaryota > Metazoa > Arthropoda > Insecta > Coleoptera > Cerambycidae > Rhamnusium > Rhamnusium bicolor. The sequence goes on along the minus strand of JANEYF010004358.1, from coordinate 537,904 downwards.
GGTTATGGGGTTTAAAAGCTTGGGTTTTCAGATTTCATTCTTAGGGTTATATGCGTTTAATAGCTGAAATTATGGGTTTTTTGAGGTTATGGCAAAATCCCGATGTGATGGGGTTATGTAGAACTCGGATTAGGAGAGAGAAAGGCATAGTAGATTTATTTATCACAGATAAAATCGAAATGAAAGGTCAGAAGTGAGCCAGGTTCCAAGAAGTTTGACAGTATCAGTCATATTTAGGTCATTTTCTGATTTGATTTCTATCGGAAGCTTTATTCTAACAAAGAAATCCATACATTAACTTATATCGTTGGGTGAAGAAATGTAAACCGGCGCAACATATGCATATAAAAGCATTTCATTATTGACTTAACGAATGAATGTTTGTATTTTTTGTTTTCTTCAATCAGGCCCAGAAAAAGGACGATCCCCTTTTCCCATAATTAAGAACTTTCAGTTTTCATACTGAATCTATTGTTTATTTTCATTCATCTTAGGCCACCTTGTATGCATAAGCGATTTACTTACAACTACTTTGTTGGATGATTGTAACTTAGGATTGGTGAACAGTGAATCTCAAACAGTAAATTAATTAATTAGTTGTGCCTTTATTTTGAAATTAATTCAACTATTTATTTTGCGTTTTCTATTATTCCTAAAATTAACACTACAAAGTAGAATCATGTAATGACATTATTAAAACTGCCTATTTTTAACTAGAAAAGTTTTTGGGCAGGTAAAATTTTGTGTCCCTGATATAGAAAAATCTATTTACAAAAACTGGACAAGACCTAAAAAGTTCTGAAAAAATAATGTATTTTTGCCAAAAAACTTATAGAATCTCCATTTTACATTCTACTTACAAGTTTACTTAGAGTAACCGAGGTGGTAACACATATGTCAACCGTGAATTTTTTTATTCAAAAATATTCATATCAAAACAATCATGATCGAATTAATCGAAAAGAAAAGGTATAACTTGAGATGAACGTCAGTTTGTACTAAAGGTAAAGAAATATTTCACCTGCGAAAAACTAAATGGTGGACTCTTTTTTACCTGTTCGAGCAGTACAACAGCGAACAAGTGACCTGTGTGAAATTTCAAAGAATATAATAAATTGTATCATACTGTTTGAGAACTGCTGAAAATTTGAACCAAATAACATACTTTATGGATTTAACTCTTTAAGGCGAAACTTGCAATTTTATAATGGCCCGACTATATTTTATATTAGTTATTAAGTTTATATGTAACTGAATATTTTACTAGCTGGTGATAGATTGCAACTACGAGTGCATCTAATTATTTCGAAATCGGTAAGCTACAGCAAAAATAAGAAAAAATAAAATGGCTGAACTGATGAGTGATGACTTATTGTTTAAGAAATATTCTTCTATCCTATTTAGTTTCTGAGATAAAGCTAATAGCAAACAATTTAAAAGATAACCGCTTTTTCCAAAACATCTCAAAAACGATAAAAGTTAAGGCAAACTAAAATTTCAAGCACTAAAATTATCTGAATGTTTCATAATTTCAGTGTTTCTTGATGTCACAGTTGCCACAGACAGTAAAACACTAAAATTATGAAAAATATCAAAACAGCACACAATCAAATATTGAATTTTTTCGAAACAAAAAATAATTCTAAAAACATTAATATTTTCATATATAATAAAGAAAAATAATATCAACTCTAAAAAAATAAAATAATAAATAAATAAATGATTCAAAGTAGATACTCAAAAAGACCTCCTTCTTAAGCAAGACAATATCCTAACCTACTGTAAAGGCCCCTTCTGACATTCGCGCTGCGTTCGCCCCTTGTATTGTGCTGGCAATAGACGGGCGACTGTAAACTGCGCATACCATGTATCTAGTGGGTTAGCTCGATCTGTATAATTATAATGCATTACAGAAACTTTTATTATCAACATAATTATTGAGATTAAAAACAAATGAAATATCCTCCAATAGGAGTGAAGTCAAAAGTTATTAACTGCTAACTTCATCATTCTTTCAACTTGTTTGCGTCACGTTTTATAACCTAATTTTTGTATATTCAAGTTCATGTGTTGTATTATCGATTTAAAAAGACGTTTGTGAGTTTATTTTGAATTATGGGTTTATGATTTGCTCCAAAATGTGATCATACTAATAAGAGTGGATGTAAATTTTCCAAAGGATACCAAATTAAAAGAATATTCGTGTGATTTTATTTTCTTTGCACAAGTAAAATACAGTCTAAATTCTCTAATTCGAACCTCCTAAATCCCCCGAAACTGTTCGAGTTAGGGAAAATTTGAGTTAAAGAAAATACTTCTAAAACGAAGGATACATCAAAGGCACAGAAATATAATTGAGTTAAAGAGAATTTCAAAATATAGAAGTTCGACTGTATGTCACTCATTCAACCGGATTTTACATTTTATTTTATAGATATATTGATATGCTGATAAAACAGAAACCAGTAAGACTAAAAAATTTTTTAACTACCTACTTGTAAGATATTATATTCCAACAATACAAACACAATTAGTTATTTCATAAAAAGAGTTTATAAACTATGTCAACAACTTGAGGTAAGCCACAAACTAATTGACATGTACAATTTGATTTTCATAAATCGTAATTCCTATTGGTGGATACTAAATCCGTTTTTAAAATTAATTTATTATATCAATATTAGAGTTTTTCCTAATGTGTTGAATATTGTACATAATCAAACATGTTCTGTGTGTGTAAATTAGTTACTGAAAGTTCTTCCAAAGGAGAAATAAAATAAAAGCTGTGTTTAATCCTCAAAAATGTTTCCTTTATATACAAACGCATTAAGGATCAAGTTTTAGTGTGATGTGTTGGTAACCGGTGTGTCATGATAGTAGTAAGTTGCATAATTATGTGATGTCACAACTAATAGAATCCATTGGTTACAGTTAATAGGGTTATTTGTGACAACTAAATTACAATTTTTTTTTTCTAAAAACAACAATTCCGTTATGACCTTTATGTAGCTAACAAAACCCCATATCAAATTTCTATAAAATCCAAAACTGCATACTTAATATAAAGTACACCGTCGTTTTTTACAATTGCATCCACTTTTCCGAGAACCCGCTTCGAGTCCTCCTTCCCGTACGTCTGCCTAGTCTCTTCCTATCTCTCTAGTTTTTTGTCCCCGCTCCACCGCAGGTCCCATCGCCAATACTCTCCACACGCGCACTTCCTTGAAAACCCCCACTATTGCCGTAGCAACTGTTACTTGTAAGCACTTTTAAAGTTAGCTTAAAAAATATACATAAATATAAATGACACGTACACCGTGGACCAAACAATAATAATGAATTGGGTTAATTAATAAATTAGACTATAATTCTATATCGAGGTCTGGCTCAATCTCAAAAATTTTTTGAGATAACATGACACGTATGGTATTTTAGTAATCAGAAATGTGAAGAAAATCGATTTACTTTAAAATGTACAGGGCGTTCTATTTAAAAAACAAAGTAAGATGTCATATTTCTAAAAGTGATGCGCAATTGGTTTTTTTTTTAAATTTGGATTCTGTGAACAAAATGAGTTAATGAAAGTCTTTACACCATTTTGATAACTTCAAAAATAATTAAGTTATTCCAAAAAAGGACATTTTCGCGTGATGACCCTGTACACAACTTAAATGATGAAAATAATTATCTTTATTTTTAAATTTTTTAAGCCGCGTGTTCTTTTCTATATTATTATTTATGTTTACATATTTCTCAACCATGTATTATGGTATTTGTGTACTACAAAATTACTAAATTTATATTCTTACTTTATCCTAGTTACATGGTGGAATAGCTATGCTAAACTCTGCCAGGACAACATTAATATAAAGACGATTTATTATTATTATTTGTTATTGCATCATATTACATAAAAGTATAAAGAAAAATTACTTTTGAATAATTTCATTTATTAAATGTTCTAATGCAAATTGTTTTCCTGGCAATTATTTACCAAAATATCCAATGGGAAAAGCTTTCTGTTTTTTTGTGTAACTTATTTTTGCAAGAAAGTCTGAATAACTGTTGGTGATTTTGTTTCTATGGACAGCTAGATAGAGGTTAATTTCAACTTACAACTTTGCCCTCCGGCACTTTCGTGAGTATCCCATAAAGAACAACTGAGGATTCTGTTTGCAAAACTAGTGCATTATAAGTGTGGCAAAGTACATCATTTAAAACAGTTTGCAGAAATCCTGTACCATCTCTTAGCGTTATAAACATCAAGTTCTTGCCTTGTCTTCTTATTCTGTGGACCCAGCCATATATTTTCACTCTCTGATCCCTATGTTTATCACCTGTAATAATAAATAATAATTTATATACTATACTTAATAAATAACATTAACTGACAGACTGAATTGTTCACTTATAAACAACACAAAATTTTTATAACTAGAATTGTAAAATTCAAGAGCATGTATTTTTGGAGAATCTTCCCTAACAATGTACAATATTAAATAAGCATAAACGGAAAAAACCTGAAAATTTATTTTAGAAGTTTAAAAATAGAAACATATTTTTATCAGTATTCTCGTTTATTATGAAATTTCTCAATATTCTCAAGGAATGTTCATGGGATTGTTCTTATTAAATTAAACTGTTACAACATTTACAAGTTACACATAATATATATGGTTAGATCAAATCCAGACCAAGTAGGTAAAAATAAATAAAATAGATAGGCATGGAAGAATATAAATAAATGTTCATGTATAATGAGGGAATGTTCATGCACAAACATATTAAACAATTACAAATATTCTCCTGAGCATGATGGGAACGTTCCTTCTCTCACTCGACTGGTTATAACGAGGGCTATAATCATATCAAATTGAACATAAAACAGTAACTATGAAAACAAACACTTTTAATTTTTACAAATGAACAGCATTATAAAAAAATTAGTAGAACAATTTAAAACAAGACATAAAATGAAAAAAAAATATAATCTAGTACTGTATAAAAAAAGAAACATTTAGAAATTAGAAAATTACTAGCTATTAAGACCCACTTTTCCATCTTCAGTTAAAAGTGTCTGTTACGTAGCTAGTAACACTAACTACTAGTCAATGATTTGGTTAATGTAATAACTGTTTTTCCAAGATATAATTCGCTGATGCGCGTGCAAAAGGGCATAAGTCAAAACGTTTAGTTTTGAAATAATGGGCATTTTAGTATTTCTGCGACATACCATCATAATTCTTTTGTAGAATTGAAATAATTACGCGAGTAAACCCCAATATACTGGTTGTTTTAAAAGGTGGGTGAAACTGCAAATAAAATAAATATATGTTATGCCCTATTAATTAATAAGTCCTTATACAGGGTGTCCCAAAATTAATTCCCCAGCCGCCGTGGTTAGCCTCTATGACCAAAAATAAGTCGAAAATCACTTATGTCAAAATTTCGAAAAGTTACTCCTTACGAAATCATGGCCAACTTAAAGATCGCAATGAAGGTATTTTTGCAAATCAATTTTTGAAATAGGTATCCAGGTAAAGATAGTTTATAATCAAGTCACCCTTGACGAAGACAGAATATGACATTTTGTGTGTCAATGTCAATAAAATATTTCAAATTTAAACTGACGTACAACGGTAAACAATTAAGTTTTCATACTTATTATAATGCCCAGAACGTACAGCAATCAAGAATATTTAGATATGATTAAACTACTTGGAGTTTGTAATAATAATGCACAGAGCATCTGTACCGCCAGCGTTTTCCTACTAAACGACACCCAGATCATAAAACAATAAGTGCTGTTGAAGTTCGTCTACTTGAAACTGGATGTTTGGCCCCTAACATGATTTATGCTGGTGATCCTAGACAACTAACATGGCAACAGGAAGAGCAATTACTCCACGACATTGAAGAAGATCCGTCTGTAAGTACCAGGATCTTGGAAGCCAATCATCACCATCGTCGTAGTACTATTCACAGATTCATGCAGGAAAAATCTGCATCCTTATAACTTACAGCCGGTTCAAAAATTGCATCCTGGGGATAGTGAGTTGCGCTTACAATTATCCAGATGGTTTTTAAAATGCTTAGATACAAATGAAGACTTTCTTAAGCAAGTATTGTGGAGTGATGAGTCCCATTTTAATCAGCAAGGGGTGTTTAACCAGCACAACTTGCATATCTGGAATTACAAAAATCCACATCAAATTAGAGAATCACATAAGCAAGTGCGCTGGAGTGTATATTGGAGAATAGCAAAAATACTCAGTCATTTATTTCTTTCTGTATAGGCACGTATAATTACGAACACGTGTATTCTAGTAAGGTCAATAATGTCTAGAGTAAGAAATAGTTCACTGATACTACAATAATAAATAAAATATCATAGTTAGAGGCCTGCTTAGATCTCGAATATATGTATACCTATTTATTAATATAGTTCCTCTTGAACAGTAAAGTTGTTTCAATTATAAAATAAACTTTTAAACATTTTATAGTTGTAATTTAATTATCACCTAATACCCTTAACTCTGCCAATAGGTTATGGGCCCAGGTGATAACGTGATTGTTGTGTTAATCTAAATAAACAATAGTTTTTGTGGAACTGTAATATTTGTGTAACTAAAAGTGGGTGTGAACATTGGACTAAAATGGATCAGCGTCAACAGCGCAATATAAAACCATTCAAATATCGTAGAACACACGATAGAGAAATAAACACTCCTTAGTGAATTAGATGTCTTGAATATTATAGACACTAAAATCCAAATAAATCAAGTGCTGAATGGCTGAAACAAATTTAACGGCTCGCAATGCGATAATAAATAATAAATATGTGATTCGCTCTTAAATTTTGCTCAAGATTCGATTTAAGCCAACGAAATCTTAAGTAACTTATATGTTACTTATGCGGGGAAAAGTCTAGTTACGCAATTGGCTTGCCGCATAAAATTATTGTGCTTTGAACTGAAGGAGGACACATTATTAACAACACAATTCTACAAATTTGATGAGAACTAGCGAAGATTCTCGCTGCCAAGCGTGATTAAATGGACAAAGTGTCACACCTGCTAACGACCCTTCAAAATGCAAAGAAATATAGGACTCCTCATGCAGTGTAACCATTGCGTCACAATCAATCACTTCAGACGGGATGAATAGAAACTAAAAAAAAAAAAAAAAAAAAAATCCAGCACAAATCCTGTCGAATTATTTTTATCCTGGATTCTGGTGCTTCGGAACATATCCTGAATAATCCTGACGTCTTTACCGAATGGGAGAATTTGTAGACACCGTTGTAAATGTCAGCTGCTAAAAATGGATCACCTATGGAAGCTATAAAGTGTGGTGTCATTGAGTTAACAACCAACCTGGGAGTCCATGGACGTTTAGAAAAGGTTTTTAAATTTCAAAGACGTACCTCTACTATTAGTACACCGCCTCCAAGACAATGGGATGACCATCATATTTGACCATACAAGGGTAACAATTAAAAAAAAAGACAAACCATAATAACAGGTAAAAATTAACCTCTTTATTAATACTAATCTAATGAATGATACAAAAAATATAATTTGTGGAATAGGGCATATTTTTTTAAAAAAAAGGTGAAATTAAAATTTGCCAAATGATTGAAGATATGAAATATATCGATTGTGAATCATTAACAAAGATGTGTGAGGGCTGTCTTATTGGTGAAATGGCGACTTTTGCAAAAGGAAAGTCAAACAGCCTTAATTATTATCCATTCAGATGTTTGTGATAAAATAAAAGGATCAAATTAGACAATTAAAAATTATTTTGTATCATTCATAGACAAATTAACACATCATACTATTTATTTATTAAAGACCAATTATTTATAGGATACTTAATAAAAATAAATAATAACTTGTGACAAACAGTACTGTAAAAGATGCAATACATTGAAATGTTGTTTATTTAAAGACTACACATTAAACATGTTAAATGTTTCCAAAGAGAAAAATGGGAAAAACATTTTAATTTACAAATCGCAAACCTGTATTGTCATAATAAGGGCGAGTACATTCAAACAAATATAAAAATGTTTGTGCACAAAAAAAAAGGTATAACATACCAGCTGACCGTACGCCTCAGCTAAAACCAGTAGCTGAGCAAATGCACGGACCATTACAGAAATGGCTCATGCCCATGGCACATTAGTATTTTTACCTAAATATTAAGGTGAAGCTGTTTTAAACAGCAGCTTATATAAATTAATTGCTTATCAACTAAAACTTTAAAAAGGAACAAAACTCCGTACGGCTATGGCAAAATACACAAACCGTCAGTGAAACCTCTGAAGGTTTTTGGGTCAACTGTTTATTTATTAATTTAATTTATTTACATCATCCAATAGTGATAAGAACTATTTACTGGATGGGGACAACCCACAATTGACATAACAAACAGGTAACTATCGTTACTATATACAACAATACTGCCGAAACATAAACAAATAAGGTAACAAGAATATACATAGACATGTATATGTACATAAATAAATTTGATTCTAAATCAATAAAAGGTATCATTTTATTGTCGGCTATGAACCAAATGGTTTTAAATTATGAGTAACTGAAACCGAGCAATTTATTAAAGCTCAAGATGTAATAAAAAAAAATACACGAAATAAACTATAAAATTTGTCCTTGAAACATGAAAAGGTAAAAACTCCGAGGACGAGGTAACAAACACCTCGATATAAACTAATAACTGTAACTCGCAAGGAGACAGATAAATTAGTAATGCCGCAAATAAAAATAAATCTGACTTGACCAAAGCAGATAATGCACGGCAATTAAAAAAAATAAATCTGACTTAACCAAAGCAGATAATGCACGGCAATTAAAAAAAAATAAATCTGACTTAACCAAAGCAGATAATGCATTGAGTGTGCAAATGAATAAAATCTGACTTAAACAAAGCAGATGAATTAAAAAAAAATCTGACTTAAACAAAACAGATGAATAAAAAATCTGACTTAAACAAAGCAGATGAATTAAAAAAATCTGACTTAAACAAAGCAGATCAATTAAAAAAAAAATCTGACTTAAACAAAGCAGATGAATAAAAAAAATCTGACTTAAACAAAGCAGATGAATAAAAAAAAATCTGACTTAAACAAGACAGATTATGAATTAAGTGTGTCAATTAGAAAAAGGGAACGGGTTAAAAATTTACAATTAAAAAGCAATAGTGTAATGTCTCACCTAACTACAGAACTACTGTATACCATTACAATAATTGAAATAATACCCAAATCTTTTTGAAATTCAAAATTAGTATGATCGCTTAAGTGAGAACAAGCCATAAAATAAGAACTAATCTCACCTCACACAAACAGTGCATGGTCGCTTCATCAAAATAAAAATAATACGAAATAATAATAATGGTGAGAAATAAATGTGAACTCATTACATAATAATGGTTAGAAATAAATGTATTTATTAAGTTAATGTATACACATACATTTAACAGAATATACAGGGCGAAGTTTACATGTAAGCCTTATATAATAAAGCACAACAAGTGCCAAAAAGGCTTTAGTAAGTAATACTTAGCCGATTATAAATAAAAATATGCACCAAGTGCTAGAATTTCGACGCCTTTTTAAAAAGGAATTCTATATAAAAAATATACATGAAACCCCTGAAGGGGTAGAGGTCAAAGGTGACTATGTTTGTAAATTAAATAAAGCACTTTATGGCCTTAAACAATCAGCCAGATGTTGGTTTGAAAGGTTTGATAAAATCATGAAAAATGTAATTTCAAAAAATTCAGAAGTGAATCATTGCCTATACATCAATAATGGCCATATTAATAAAAAATATTTATGTAATATTATATGTTGACGATCTTGTAATTGCTACTGGGAGCCTGAACACGATGACTAATTTGAAGGCATATCTAATAAAGCAATTTGATATGATTAATTTAAATGTGATAAGGTAATTCCTGAAAATCAAGATTAGCTAACTGAAAACAAAATAACACTTGACCAAACTTCCTATTTAAAATCAGTTTTTGACAACATTTAAACTGAACGATTGTAAAAGTGTTTTTACCAATAAAATTTAATTATATAGCATTATAGTATACGGGCCCACTGCTGACATACGTGAAAAGTGATAGTCAAACAATGGTTGGATATGTGGATGCAAATTAGGGCAATGATGAGACAACTCATTAAAAAAAAGATAGACTATTTATTTGAAGTGTTTTTTTTTTTTAAACTTGCAATAACTGACCACAGTCCAATTTATAAAAGTAATTAAGCAAAGTTGTATAAGTATAGTCGCAAATCCGACAAATCACAAAAGAACAATACATATTGACATTAAATATCACTTCACGTGTGAGCAAATTGAAAAGCAAATACTAATATTGTAATATATTCCAACAGATCAGCAATTAGCAGACACCTTCACGAAAATGATTGCACCGATGAAGTTTCTTCAAATCAGAACTAAACTTAGTCTAATAGATTAAGCTTCCGTTATATTTTTGAGGGCGAGTATTGGAGAATAGCAAAAATACTCCGTCATTTATTTCTTTCTGTATAGGCACGTATAATTACGAACACGTGTATTCTAGTAAGGTCAATAATGTCTAGAGTAAGAAATAGTTCACTGATACTACAATAATAAATAAAATATCATAGTTAGAGGCCTGCTTAGATCTCGAATATATGTATATCTATTTATTAATATAGTTCCTCTTGAACAGTAAAGTTGTTTCAATTATAAAATAAACTTTTAAACATTTTATAGTTGTAATTTAATTATCACCTAATACCCTTAACTCTGCCAAAAGTGTAAATGTGTGGATTGGTCTGTTGGGCAATGACATAATAGGACCACATTTTCTGCCTAGGATATTAAACGCAGAGAATTATGCAAATTTTCGCGAAAACATATTACCTACCTTTTTGGAAGATAATCCTTTATTGCAACATCACAGTATTGTGGCCTGTGTAGTGGGAAACATAGAGCATTGCTTTTAGAGTCGAGCCATGTAGATTTCATTTTCCACAAAATTGATTTATGCCCTTTTGCACAAGCACCAGCAAATCAGCTCTCAGCTAGCAATTTTATTATGAAGGTTGGCAATTCCGACAATTAGAAAATATCTTGTCACAGCATAAATACAAATTTATATCTTTTAACTACATCGGTCATATTTTGTGCAAAATTGTTAAAAATTGAGTTATTAATTTTTTTCTACAGACTCTTAGAAAATAACAGAAAAGAAAGCAGCCGATATATCACTTACATTAAAAATCACCAAAAGTTTTAGGTCAATAATAGAATGTAAAAAGATGAATACTATACCATGAAGAGAGAAAGGAGAAAATTATTATCAAATTATTTTTTGCCAACTAAATTTTTCTTAGCTAATAGTCTAAGGAAAAAAAATGAATATTTTGCACTAAAAGAAAATCTGGCTCACACACTAGAAAACGTTTAGAAGTACTTTCTAAAGCAACTTTGCCGAACTCTGTTAGTAATAATATTATGAATAGGTATCTTATAAGAGTTAATCTGAAAATTCATAATTTTTTTAAGGTAAATTTCGAGGTAAATTTATGTTCATATTAATAAATACAGAATTTATTTTAAACTTCCAATGGGACTTTTCAATAGACAAGTTAAAGTAAATTAAATATTTTATGAAATCTCAATAAAAGTTCTATTTATAAATAGGTTTTCATAACCTAAGGCTTGAAAATAAACTACAATATAAAATCATTATTTGTACAATATAATACAATCGTAACAAGGCATTTTATTACAAATATAGGTTTTCCAGATATGTTATCAATTTCCATAATTAACTTTACTTAGTTATTCTGCAACATAAGAGAAAAATTAAATTAATTAAATTGAACAAGATCATCTCTAGAATCAAGTTATTTTTTTTATCGAAAAATATTTTCAGGTAACAGATCTATTACACCCCATGGGCGTCATGAGTTTGTAACAAGAATTTCACAAGAATCAATAATAATCTACTATGAGAGTCAACATTTTTCATCAGCTCATATTTTACACACTAAAAATATATGTAGAAAATTATTTCAGACTCATTTAAAAGATGTATTTTATCGTCCATTGTTGCAGCATTCGTTACATGATCATATTAGGTATGTTGTTACCTATGACGATCTAAGTGTAAAAAGGTCAATGATCCGAAAAAAACATGCCATAAATAGAAAACCTTTTTAACTTGGGCAAACATCAAATGAAAAATAAAGCGACATTTGGTAATTAGAGAAAAAGATGTTATATTTTAATTTTAAAATATTACCCACATTTATTATGATACGCATTAGTACCTACTCAGTAAAAATTAACATAATACTATTAATAATACTAATTAACGAAATTTAAAACGGACATTTTGTGACTATATTAGTTCCAATAAGTGTAGTCAGTAAAGGAATTTGTGTCAAGAGTATAGCGGTATATGTGTGACAGCCGGTGGTCACTACTATATGCATTCTAAAACATTTGCCTCTTCACTTCTAGGATCCCCAACTAACATTCCTTTACCGACTACACTTATTGGAACTATAATATATTTCTACCTAGTATTTCAATAACTTAACAGATATTTAAAAAGAAAAATGAAAAGCAATTAATTCATTTACCTTCAAATATTTTGATTCTTTTTGCATCAGGCAAAGACTTATCTTCGCTAATAAAAACCTTTCTGGCATCTTCCAAGTTCTTAGCTCGTTTTTCTGCATCTTCCTCTTCTTTTTTCGATTTGTCTGCTAGTTTATAATTCTCTCGAACCCAAATTTTTTTGTATTTTCTTAATCTGCGATTTTGCAGCCACCTCATATTTAACTCCCTCTTCTTTACTGTCAACATATATTACAGGAAAAGGTTCAGCACCTGCTTGCCTCATTGCCTGAAGTATTGTTTTAAAAGGTTTTATTTCAGACCCATTACCGGTGTCATCATTTCCACGGGAGTCTGAAGTATAAATTGCTAAAAATAAAAAAAAAAATAGTAGGTATATTAAATAATGATTTCATTATTTTGAGATTTTCTTACGTTCTCTGTTTTCACCTGACATGGTCTGGTTTTTTTTTGTCAAATTTATTAACGAAGAGAAAACTGCACTTCTGCAAGTTACAAGTACGAAACAAATAGACACCTATGATGAACACTGATGCAATAATTATTTTAATTGCAGATTACAGTCCTCTGCCGACTCACAACCAACGTGTTAAATAAACCACCACAACCAGAACAGCTGTTTTCTAGCCAGCAGGTTAGCAAACTGAACTGACTCCAGAGACCTCTGCTGACTCTGAAAACCACAGAACACTCAAAACAGATCTGAAAACGCTGAAAACTGAAGTGAAGCCACAGAAAAATAAATAATATGAGAAAGTTGTTCTGTGAGTAAACCTTTCTGTTCTGTGAAACCTATTTCTCTGCGAGGTTCGTAAACGAAGCTCGATTTATCTGGAGCTCGTTCAAAAAATAAATATGGTAATACAGTGATAATCACAGAACAATTGTGATAATAGCATCGAACGAATAAAACTGTAAACTTAATGGTAACTTTAACTAATACCAATTTCCATTTCTTTTGCTAGTCCACACTGAGTGTATCTCTGTCCTATTTTAAAAAATAATTGCAGAAAAGAACAGATACCTTCGGTACGTACTAGTGAAAACATTGGAAATAAGTAATATTACCTCATCATATTCGGTGCACCGAGATTCTTACTTCGGTGATTCGGTACACCGGGAGCTAAAATTATATAGAAAAATATAGGTCTTTTCTTCTCTATTCTACTTCTACACATTTCACATTTACCGAGTTACTGGAAACCTCAAATTTGAAAATGACCAATCACAGCAAAATTTATACTTTACTTTATTGAACACGTTTGGGTGATCGAGTAAAGAAACTTAAATTGTATCCAAGATATCAAAAATGCACATTAACACGCAAAAATCTCTATTATATGATTTATATAAATTTGAGTATAAAGAAAACAAATTAATATCACACTTTTTGGTTTAATGATGTAAATGTACCAGCTAATTTTCATTTATAACTCTAATATATACCTAGGTACCACTACATTGGTCTGTCTGACTTTTAATTTAATACCAAACATGTATATGTAAAAGAAATGCTTGATTGCATTTATTAAGTCGGAAAAAAAATCGATTTAATATGCTAAAAATTAAATTAGCCTGTAAATTTACATCACTAAAACAAACAAACAACTTATTTAGGAAAATAAAAAAAGCAATTTAATTTAAATTTTTAAAATATTATAGGACAGTGGCTTATTAATACCCAAGGAAGGTGAGGAGAAACATTATAGGATACCAAAAATAAAAAATAACTAGACAAAAAAAATTGTAAAAATCAGAAAATCTGGCGCCAAAGTTTGTAATAAATGTTGTCAAATATAGGGTTTTAGTTTTTTCCTAAAATATTTGTCCGACTTGTGGCAAATGGTTGCTTCCTTTTTCTGTAACACGTTGAGAAGTGTGTGTGAAAGATGAGGTATGATTTCCAAATATATTGTTATTGTACACTTTTTTTTTTAAATTATTTATGTAAATTAATATGCTAGATTAAAGAAATATTTTACAAATTATAAGGAAGCATGTGCTTTGACAACGAGATAATTTACTGCAAATTATTGCACCACATGGTGTTTAATTTCTTAATTTTTTTCATTAAATCACGATGGTAAAAACTAAATCGTATTGGTGCCCTAATTTTTTAATAATATGTAATTAATATTCCTTTAAATGCTATAGTTTTAACTTTTAACAGAAATCAATTCATGTCTAACCTAAATATTTTTATTTCAGTTCTTTAAAACTTCAAAAGAGGCTAGCAGCCTCTGTTATGAGATGTGGAAAAAAGAAGGTATGGCTGGATCCTAATGAAGTTAATGAAATCGCCAATACAAATTCAAGTAAGTTAATCGATACAAGAGTAAGACCAAAATTCTTATTATCTGGTTTTAGGACAAAATATTCGGAAATTGATTAAGGATGGTCTTATCATTAAAAAACCAGTGGCGGTACATTCCCGTGCGCGTGTCCGTAAAAATACTGAAGCTCGTAGAAAAGGAAGGCACTGTGGTTTTGGTAAAAGGAAAGGTACAGCAAATGCTCGTATGCCACAAAAGGTATTTTCTTTTTCAGTTACACATAGTTAAGTAACTAATTAGCTTTTAACAAGTGTCCTGTTAAACATTAGCTATATTTACAAAAAATTTAACCAAGATCAAGCTAATAAAAAATGTTGGGTTAAGGTTTTGTTTAGGTTAAGAGGTAAAGCTTACATGTTAAAACCAATCTGAAGAAAAGCATTCCACACTTCTAATGTAAAAGTATTATTTTATATGGGGGGGTTGATGTTTCAAGGCCATCTGATCTCACATTAAATTTTTAATCTATAAATTGCATGAGAATAAAATAATCGTTATAAAACATTATACTTTTAAGAAAACATAATTTGTTAATAATTCTACTGCACTGACTTTCTAAAACCTTTTTATTTTTAATACATATGTGACTATCAAGATATGACCTCTATTCTGCCTAGTAGTATAGGTAGGCAGCTGATGTGACATTTTCTAGATCAACGTAAAACATACAGGATGGCAAAACTATGTTTTTTCAAATGGGATAAGATGAACCAAGAACTAATACAATTAATAACTTGATTAGTGATGAATAAAATGAATGTTTATGTTGTCGGTCACGTTAATGAGTTTTGTGTTTAAAAGTGATTGTTGTATATTTTCACGTTCAAGAGTACCTATATTATTATATGATGTTTATTTTGTTCATATTAGTGATGTAAAAGAAGTAACTAATCCTTAATGTACAGGCTTAGTTTTACTAATTGGACGTCCCTCTATTTTCTAATATTTTAGGATTTTTTAAGTATTTCAAAGTTTATTCCCATTTAATTTTTTCTGAGTACTTTGATTTCATCGTCAGATTTTCTATTGGACTCAAAATATACAGGGACATGAGGGTAATGAAAAGGTATGACTAAACCATATCATGTATTGCTGGTTTAAAAACTATTTCCTACTGACTCGAGGTAGAAGAATATTCTGTCAAGAGATCGATAGACATAATGATGATATAAATGTTCAAAAAAATATTGTATGGACAGATGAGTCATCTTTATCGACAGCAGGTTCATATAATAGAAAAAAAACTCACCACTGGGCCGTGGAAAATCCCCACTCCATTAGAGAAATAAGAAAACAGGGATGTTCTACTGCAAACGTTTAGTATGGTATACATCAAAATAAAATTATTGGTCCTATATTCATTCTCTGGTTCTTTGACAGGGCAAAAGTATGTACTTAAATATTTTGGAAAGTAGGGTAGAAAAATATTTAGATATTAATATACCTGTCATACAACTCTATGTTAGGTTAGGTTAAGTTTGTTGTGAGTGGGTCTCAGTAGACCCTCCACTGCGGCCATCAGCAGGCCTATTGTGGCTCACGCCTAATTATATTTCACCCAATAAGTTCAGTCTCTTAATGAAACTGATAACTTTATTGGGTGAGAATGTGTCCAGATCCTCTGGCAGCAGTTGCCCTTTGCCAAATATTGAGAATCGGATCCTCTCCACAGCGGGATAGGTGCATAAGATATGGTCTGCCTTCTCATCATCCTCCAGGCATAGACGGCACTCAGCGTTTTCCGCTAGGCCAAGTTTATGCAGATGATAGTTTAGTCGGCAGTGCCCGGTATATAGGCCTGTTAGACTTTTCAGGTTTATCCTGTTTAACTCTAAAAGTTCCTTAGCTCTCTATTTCAAAGGGTATTTTATAAACGCCTTCGAATGAACTAATCCTGGTAACTCTTGCCAATATTGGAGAGTTTGCCTTTCAGCCCAGGTTGAGATAGCCATCTTGGCAGTACTTGAGGATATGCCAAGTAGTGGTTCTGGTCCGACATACAACGCTATAGCATTATCTGGCAACAAGATGGAGCTCCAGCTCATAGTACCCAAGCTGTTACAAATTTCTTAAATAATCATTATCCTTTTTGGATTGGTCGACATTGTCCATTACACTGGCCTACAAGAAGCCCTGACTTAAATCCATCAGATTTTTTCCTTTGGGGAGCTCTCAAAGAAGAAATCTATAAACACGGGGAATATGAAGAAATTACAACATTTAAAAAATGCAATAAGCGAGTGCATTCATTCCATGAACTTAAATAAGAGTCTATTTGAAAAATTACGCTTAAACTTTATCAAACGCTGCAACATCTGTATAGAAAATAATGGTGGCTATGTGGAGAATATTCGGTAAAAAACTGTTGAAAGATATTTATTTTTGTTCTCGATTTTATTTCTTGTTCTTGTTATTCTTTTGTAGGTGTTGTTTTTCTATAGATTGCACTAAATATACCTATCTGTAATTTTTATTTAAGTCCCGACGTGTTTTATTAATTTTTTCCTCTAGCAACTTTTATATTCTCCAAATGTTCGTTGAAGTAATAATTGTGATATTTGATCATTAAGCCATTTACCATTTGTTACTTTTATTTATTGAAAGTTATACGCAGAACAGAAAATATAAAATGTTCATCAATGGCTCAGTTATTTGTAGGGTAATCATATGACTTGTATATATATTTGATATCAGGGGAACTAGGGGAATCCAATATAAAAAATATACATGGTGTTCTGTTTAAGAAAAACGTTCCCCTTTAAACACCCTGTATATTTCAAGTCCAATAGAAAATTTGACGATGGAATCAAAATCCTCGTAAAAAAATTAAATGGGAATAAATTTTCAAATATTTAAAAATCTTAAAATATTAGAAAATGGAGGAGGGGTCCAATTAGTGAAACCAACCCTGTACTCAAAAGTAACTAAAGCTTACATCACTAGTTCATATATGAATTACAAGAACAAATTGCACAAATTTTTAGATTTGTGTATTTTGTCCTTGTATATATTTTTGTGTATTGTCAAATGTAATGAACTCAGATTTTTTTCAACGTAGGTAGGTTGATCCCATATGAGTAATTGTTCATGATAAATCAAAAAGAAAAATTCTCATAAAATTCCTTTATTACTGTGACCGGTTTCGTGAACAAATTAATTACTTCACATCATTATAAAAATTCCTGTGTCTGATGATGTGAAGTAATTAATTTGTTCACTAAACCAGTCACAGTAATAAAGGAATTTTATGAGAATTTTTCTTTTTGATTTATCATCAGATTTTTTCTCTTAGATATGAACTCTTGAATTCATTTGTTTTCGTAACCCATTAACCATATTAGTTGTATTGTTGGTGTCAAATTCTTAGGTCGTTAGTAATACTTTGAAAATTACTGATCCAATCATGCAGTAATTATACTCTCCATCATTTTATAATATACATATTGGCCACTCTTGTGCAACTTTTGGCAGCGCTTTTTTGTAGTTCATTAATTCATAATAGATGACACAGGTATTGTTCTTAGAACAAGTAACTTGATAGATATGCAATAATAAATTAACGTCGTATTAGGATTTTCAACTCCTAAATGAACTTTAGCGCGATTAATGGGAAACGCTCATTCAAGATGTAAAGTTTCTATAAATTTTAATAATATTATGTTGGCCATCTGGTGGTTGAAGACAATTCATATCGCCACCTGGTGGTTGAAGACAATTCATATCGCCACCTGGTGGTTGAAGACAATTTAATCACTGCCAATTTTTATATAGGACTAGCTAATATGTATATTATATAATAAATGTACTCTCATATATACGGTTTCGACATATAAATGAAGAAACCCGTATTAGTCTTATCTGAATTTGTATAATTACGCTTCTGACCAGTAGGTGACCCATCTGTAGCATAAACTACCCACAACCCTTAGTGGCTGTAGATATCCCCCTTCTTTGTGAACGGTCAAACGTAAATTGCACATACTAATAGCCGTGTTCTTGCCTTCATGGTTCTATCTATATATCTCTAATCAGAAAAATCAAATAAATATACGGGACATGAAAAAAATAACGTTTTTCAATGTATATTTTATATTGGTCTAGATTTGAAACATACATGAAAAGTTGTCAAGTGTGTTTGAAAGAACTGTTTCATTTAAAAAATAACAGGGTTTAAGGGGCCTAGTTGGGAAAAAAGCTTCGGATAGCTGTGTCACTCTCTAAAAAGTTTTTATACATGCGCCGCTGAATAATTTTGCTCTTGACTATACCTTCACTGGACGTTTTATTCACCGACTTCATTGAGGTGCGATTCCCGATAGAGGTAACACTTTCTTGCTCCATTTGTAGTGACAAAGATACTTATTTAGAAAATTCATTTTAACCAAACCGTACGAAATAAAGGTTTGAAACTTGCTGAGCATAATTATGAAGATTTATTCTAGAAGACATGTATGAATTTTATCTCGAATTTTACCGATTGATATCATAATTCAGGAGCTAATCACGTTCAAATTTCACTTATATTTACAGTATAAATTTTCCCTACATAAAGTGAAAATTAATTAAAATAGATATACATGTACCCTCTAGTACACTTTCAACTATTGATCCTTCAAATTTGGTGTAATTTGACCAAACCGTATGGAAGAAATAAATTTTGAAAAATTACCTTACAAACACTGGTTCGATTAGCCCTCTTAACATTTATGTGATTTATCCTGTATCAACTCTAATGTCAATAATATTTTTTACAACTTTAAATGTTTGAAGCAGACAGTACTTTTTCTTTCCTCGTGAAATACTCTCCAATTCATGCGATAATGAACTTGGATTGTTTATATATTTTTTAATTTGGATTTTAATATAGAAGAGAATTTTTCTATTATCTACTATTAGCAGTGACATATAATAAAACAAATAATCTCTTTGTTCTATCTAAAGCCAGCAAACGTCAGATATACTAGAGGATGACACTGCCTTCATGTTTTTTCTTCGTTAATACCAATCCAAATTATTTGACACATTTATTGAAACAAGAGTAATGGATTATTAGCTTATTACCTTTGAAATTTACACAATGAAGAACTTAAATTTCAAAACTACAGAAAATCAAAATTTTCGCAAAAAAAAACGGTGATATTTCCTTCTAATTACGGTAAAAAAAAATAGTTTGCAAACGTTTTACTAATGGTCAAGAAGTAATCTGGGTCGGCAGCGCATTTCTGTAATTTTTTTTCTCAATTTTTCTAAATTTTTTTATCTGCAAGCTTCATTCAGTACTGATAGTCGTGTCTTAAAATATTGTTTGGATTCCATGCTCCAATATTGAGATACGACATGCTTAAATCCTCCAGTCGCCACTGATACAGATAGAAAGACCATGATTAGAACAATTTTCAAATTTCTAGTTTTTCGCCACTCTGTGAATGCTAGTGTCTGAAGATCTTATTTGGGATTTGGCGAAATTGCAAATGTTTCCATCTCACTTAAAATATCTGGTTTAATTGCTTAACACTAAGAAATTTGAGCTACAAACTGTTTCATATATTGTATAGACAGGAAAAATAATTGTGTTAAAATCTAAATCAAAGAAATAACCAATTATCTCCCGAATACGTATGTATCTGTGTGGGTAAATATATAGAAATTGTAAAAATTGAATTACAAAAAAGGTACATAAATTAGACACCCCCAAATCTTAAAGCAAAAGCTGAGAGAGGGGGTTACACTTTGAAAAAATGTGGACAGGCAACCATTCCCTCTGACATTGCCATCTGCCCAAGAAGAGATACTAACTCGGGAACAGATAGAAATTGACTAGTTGTGCTTGTCACATAGCGCGCTCCAGTAATTTATATTTATTCAAAAATTCTTGTACAGTATCGTCTAATTTAAATGATTACACTTTCAATTCTTCAGTCCAAAGGCAACTGTCTTAATACCTGTTTAAACTGCAATATTGGTCCTAAACCACAAAACCACAACCAACAATACATTAGACTTGAATCTATAATATGGCCGTTTAAATTAAACGATACTCAAAAGTTGGCCTACAGATTATTTGTTCACAAAGTTTTTCCGGTAATATTAATTAATATTGATTATTTAAATGTATGAATGTTTGTTTAGATTTAAATGAACCATTTTATTTTAGGAACTTTGGGTACAACGCATGCGTGTTCTTAGACGCTTGTTGAAAAAATACCGTGAAGCCAAGAAAATTGACAGGCATTTATACCATGCCCTCTACATGAAAGCAAAAGGTAATGTATTCAAGAACAAAAGAGTGCTTATGGAATATATCCATAAAAAGAAGGCTGAGAAAGCTCGTGCTAAAATGTTGGCTGATCAAGCTAATGCTAGAAGACTCAAAGTTAAACAAGCCCGTGAACGTCGTGAAGAACGCATTGCCACGAAGAAACAGGAGGTACTTCAGAATTACCAACGTGAGGACGAAGCTGCTGCTACTAAAAAATAGTCTTATGATCTAATGTTTGATTAATAAACATAAAAATAATATATATGTACTTTACTTTTGATATATATTCTTGCCATGTCAAGATACAAAATCCTTATTTATAAAGACAGAAAGAAAACAAAATTTTGAAAAGTTCCTTAGTCATGTTATTGTCTATAACAAGTAAAAATCATACGCTTTATACAGTTTGTAGCATATTAAAAAGATACAGAGTGGAAATCAGAAAAGAAACCAATTGATATCTTCCGAATAGTTTTAGTGGAGAAATATGTTACTTTTGTTGCACAATGAAGAAATATAAGTACAAAAAAATAAAGAAAAAAAAATAGTTGATGAAAATTATTTGTCCCGCGATTATAAAAAAAAATATTTTGGAAATGTGCTGAAAATTTTTGGATTATTTTTTTCAAATATTGAATTCTATATTCTGTCGTTGACTCCTTTATAAACACAGACAATAGTAACCTGTGTCTGCTAAATGACAAATTTTCACTAAAATTTACAAATGGTTCAGGTTACCCCAAAATTAATAATGTTACATAAAAAAAATTATTGGTGAAAAGTGGACTTTAATGTTAATAAGCACAATATATAAAAAATAATAAAATTGAAGTTAATTTTCTTTAAAAATGCACAATCGTATTCAGTTTAAAGTCACCACCTTACGAGATGCCATTCTGGCATGCCCCACTACAAATAGTGCTAGAAAGGGAGCATCTTGGAAGGTGGTAACTAAGCTGATGACCATCTTACGTGATGATTTTAGTTCCGTACAATATAATATTGTCATTAAATAAATTTTTGGTAAACGCTGAAAAATGCCAATCTTATTCAAAAAGGAACTGGCTGACAAAATAGCGGAAATGAATCGCCACCCTGTATATATTATACAGTTACGAACTATAGTAGTGCATTTGAACTACAAATCAATTTATCATTGAACTAAAAAACTAGAAAGTAAACACAAAAAAAACTTATGGTACCTTTACTCGGGCAAACCACCAGAAAAACCAGTAGCATTAAACGCCAAATTTACTCCACTGCCCGGTATATACATCTTCTGGTAGAGAGGGTGTTAGTTACCAAACAGATTTATATTATTACCTCTACTTTTGCAAAAAGTATATTCTCATATGGAATTACTGTTCTGCACAAATAGATAAATAGTAACTATTATTTTACTGGTTTAATAATTTTATTCGTAATTTTATCTGTTTGGTAACTTTACCAAGAAGTGGATATACCCTAAAGACCATAAAACCACAGAATAACCAACAATTGGTTATTCGTGGCCCTGGTGACTGTGTCAGTTGTCAAAATTGTCACATCAATAATTAACCTAAAAGTTATAAAAATATTTGGTGCATAAATTGATTGATTGAAATTTATATGTTCTGTGCTTATATAATGCATAAATCGGGAATATTTGCAGTTTTAATATCTATTTTACATTGTATATTAGGTGTAAGTTTTTAAAACCTTAAAATTTTAACCTATTTGTTTTATATAATGTGTTTACTTTTCTAGAGTAACTTAGAACATGACAGTTCTGTTATGATAAGGCTTCAACATGCATTAGTGTCCTGTGAAAATCCTGACTTTACCGAAAGAGGAAATATAACAATTCAAAGCTTACGGTTAGGTCAATCTATTATTAATCAAAAGCCACTTTCACCTGACGAACAAAAGGATTTAAGGGTAATACAATATTCTCGATTCATGTTTATACAATAAAATACAAGATTTCAAAATACTTTATATTATTTATAAAATATAGTTCATTATTGGCTTTGCTTATTGATTGGGGCACTCTGATCCATCCACAGCCATGTAGACTAAAGTATATATGTTCACGGATTTTTTCGATATTGCCAATAAAATGATGTATGGACAACTCACCGAAGTGCCTAATCAATAAATACGGCCTCAGATATGGCTTTATAGTTGAAAATATGCATGTTAACTAGATTTCAAATAATATCAAAGTTACATTGCTTATTTATGGGTGACACTTCCCAATCTTCTTGAATCTAAGACACCACACTAGTGACAGTTGATGAATTATAGGTTATGCCATATCTAACAATTGGAGCAAGGGCCATGCCATATTTTATTAAGTATGTAATTATCAAGACTAAATGAAGTTTTATAAAAAAAAAAAATACAATTGGTTTGTGAAAAGAAAACTGCAAAAATGTCTGTCGACCCAGGTCATTTTGTTGACAATTCATCAAATATTTGTAAAACTTTTTTTCATAATCGGAAGGATAATCTCAGCAGATTTCAGATTTCATTAAAAGACAAACGTTTATTTGTACAGTTAATTTGAAATTCGCAAAATTAATATATAATCCATGTAAAACAAAGTTTCAAAATTATTTTAGGCTTTAGCAGCGAAAAATGGTTATTATCAAATTAGAGCCTTTGTTACAGGCACTGATGGCGTTGAACGTACATTCCTATCAACAGTAAAAGCTGTGAGTATGTTATATATTATAAATGTAGTTGTCACTGAGTTTGTTAATATTATTCATATGTTACTTATGACAGATTATTTATGTGTATCTATTTAGTTAATTAAAGCATTACAATTTAATTAACTAAAATATAAATGGACAGATTACTCTGACATGAGAGATTTGAAACCAAGCCATATTCAAGTATTGCCGTTCAGCATTGGATACACTGGTTTAAAATATTCAAAAATTTTCTGGAAGCTACTGGAGTATCAGAAGATCAAATAAAATTAACTCTACTAATCAATTATGTTAGCTCCTCGGTCTATGAATATATCAGTAAAATTGAAACATATGATTTGGCTGTAGAAACTCTAAATACTTTATATATTAAGCTTAGCAATGGAGTATTTGCTAGATATACCCTTGCAACAAGAAAGCAACAAGCTTTTAATTATATTATCAATCAATCTTTGAAAACAAGCTACTCCATTAGTGACACCGAAGAGTATTCTGCAGAACTGATAAGAGTCTTCCTACAGCCTCAAATGCTGTATACGGTTTATTTTGTTCTCTTATAAGTATTTAATGATAAACACTTCGAAGGTCAATTGAACTGAAGACTTCATACTTTGACACTTTATTGACAATAGCCTCGATTTTTGGCAATGGATAAGCATCTAATGTAGATTTATTGGTTGTTTGAGAGTAGTCAATTACCATACGTTTCTTATGATTTTCATTAATCGTTATTAAAACTTGTACCCGCCATGGAGAAACACTTGGCTCAATAATATTTTCAGATAAAAGTCTTTTTTGTTTCCTGTTCTATAAATTTAGCATCAACATTACTGCAACGAGATAGGTTTGCTGTCAGCCGTCAAATTAGGAAATAAAGACGAAGGTGTCACATTAGCCAAAGCTAGATTACATATTGAAAGAAGAACTTCTGATCCCTCAAAACAAACCTCAAGGATGGAATGTTGTTTAAAAATTGACCAATGATCATATCTACACACAATTCTTAAAGAACTAATATTTTAAAATCCTTATATTCATGATTCAATATTTGAAGTGTGACAATACAATAATAACCCATTATTTTAGAAAATAATGATGTCAAGGTCATAGTCAAATTACCCCTTGCAGGATATATTTTATTTTTCGTTTTTGGATTAATTTATTACTCAAGAAACTTTCAGAGCTTCCAGTGTCTACCAAAGCATCTGTATTTATTCCATTAACTTGAATTTGCAGTATTGCTTTTGAAAGACAGCCAGGTGCTGCAACAGATATTGTAGCAAGGATAGCAGCCGAGGTTTGCCTTGTTGCTTTACCATAACTATGTGACTTACATACTTTTGGAAAATGTCTCTTTTTCCCACAATTATGACAAGTAAAATTTTTGACTGGACAAGTGCTACGTAAATGTTTATTATATCCATAATAAAAACATTTTGAAATTATAGTTAGAGTCGTAGAATTTAAATCAGCATTAATAGGTAATAGTGATGACTTATAAGAATCAGAGTGATGTTGTGCCATCTCCAGAGCTTGTGCCTTATCAAATACTTCTTGTAGTGAAAGAGACGTATTTTCAAGAAGGTGCTGACGAATGTGACAAATTTAAACCACTTATAAATGAATCTCTAATGAAATCAGCCCTGTACTGTTCTGCTAAAACAGCTTTAAATTTACAGTTTTTACTTAACTGTTTTAATACCTGTAAATATTGATCTAGGGACTGTTCAGCTTGTTGCTTTATTTCTATCACCATATTCTTGCCCATCTTGGTTACACACTGTCTGACTATTGTCTTCTTCAGATCGAAGCCTAGTACGTGAAATATTCCAACACTCAATTATTTTGTCAATAAGTTCATTCTTAGTCGTTGGAAGGTTAACAGTAATATTTTTCTCATCAAGATATGAAAATAGTATTTCTCTTGTAAGTGCTTTCCGCCTGAAAATGCTTAATTCATCTGGTGAGTATTTTAATATGCCTTTGATGGCAGTATCTTTAGAACTAATCTTTAATAGACCTTGTGTAATAGTTCTAGATAAGGCATATAAATAATCCTCTTCTAGTTTTAAGAGTATTTCAAGAATTCCTCCTTCATCTTTGGAATTTGTCATAGTCTTTAAATGTTTTTTATTTACGTTGACATGTAAATTAAACAGCTACGCAAAAAATACTGAGGTTAAGGTTATATTGTGTGTGGTAGAAATCAAACTGAACATGACCAAAATTTGCGAATTTTCATGAAAATTGCTGATTAATACAATTTGACTTTAAATAAGGAGCAATGTAATTTCGCTGCAAAATGATCAATTTTCTAGGATATACAATAACTAAACGAACAATAGAACCAGATCCAGAAAGACTTACCTTCTACTAGAACTTCCTCTACCAAATAATATGACCTCTTTACGTAGAACAATGGGCATGTTTGTTCATCTCAAAGAAACTTAGACCATTGGTTCAGTGTAAACATTTTCCCTTATCTACTGATGCAGCTTTAGCTTTTGAAAGTTTAAAATCAGATATTGCAAGTTCAGTTGTAATATCCATTGATGATGAAGCTATGTTTACTGTAGAAACAGATGCTTCAGAATTTGCAATAGGAGCTACACTTAGCCAATTAGGAAGACCTGGAGCATTTTTTTCAAGAACAACAAAAACATTCTTAAGTTGAAAAAGAAGCATACACTATTGTAAAAGTTTATTGGCAGGTACTTTAAACTTATTATGGATCAACGATTAGTTTCATTTATGTTCAATACAAAACTCAATAGAAAAATAACAAATGAAAAAATCATGAGATGGCGTCTAGACTTAACTTGCTATATATATGATATTGCTTATCAACCTGGAAAATATAATAAAGCTGCAGATACTTTTTCAAGATTATGTTCAGCAATAACGGGAGATGCTAGTACAATCTTGAATAATTTGCATAAAGTTTTATGTCATCCAGGTGTAACTCGAATGTATCATTGGATTCAATGTTGAAGATATTCGAAAAGTAATTGCATCATGTCCTGTTTGTGCTGAACTTAAACCTAGATTTTGTAAAATTCAAGGACCTTTATTAACACCTTTTGAAAGATTAAATATTGACTTTAAAGGGCCTTTACCATCCTCAACAATTAATCGATATATTCTAACTATCATTGATGAATTTTCGCGATTCCCTTTTGCCTTTCCTTGTGCTGATATCACCTCTTCTACAGTTATTAAGTGTTTACGCCAACTGTTTTCAATTTTTGGAATGCCATCATATATTCATTCTGACAGAGGAACATCATTTTTATCACAAGAATTAAAATCATTTTTTAATACCTGTGGTATATCAACTAGTCATACAACAGCTTACAACCCTAAAGGTAATGAGCAAGCTGAAATGGTATTATATGGAAAACAGTGTTACTAATCTTAAAATCACAATACTTAAAAACAAGTATGTGGGAAACTGTTTTACAAGAGGCATTGCATTCCATAAGAACTTTACTTTGTACTGCAACCAATGCAACTCCACATGAATGAATGTTTAACCATCCTCGGAGATCTTCCAATGGCGCTTCTGTACCTACCTGGCTATCTTCTCCTGGTAAAGTTTTATTAAGGAAACAATGCATAACTAATAAATATCAACCTCTAGTAGAAGAAGTAGAGTTGATTGAAGCAAATAGTGAATATGCACATGTTCGACTACCTAATGGTCAGGAAACAATTGTTTCACTACGTCATTTGGCACTGGCAGAGGATACTAATTCTAATATTGATAATGATCAAAATATCAATGTTTATCAAGATGCACTAATTCAAAACTCTTCAACTCCTCTAATAGATGAGAATAATTTAACTTTGGATACTTCACCTGTTTCTACTCAAAGCCCATCCCCTCAAAAAGAATTAAGTATTCAGAATGCCAAGTCAGATATTTCTCAAGAAAATGAAATTCATGATAAATATAAGAATAGACCTCAACGTCACAGGCACACTCCGAAATATTTAGAAGATTATATGAAATTAAGGCAGGATGAATGTTATATATTATAAATCTAGTTGTCACTGAGTTTGTTGATATTCATATGTTACTTATGACAGATTATTTATATGTATCTATTTAGTTAATTAAAGCCTCAATCAGTTTTGAAGGGTTAATCATTATAGAGTATTAATTTTTAATTATGTATATTATAGAAAGAGGTATAAATGAATTTGAATTGTAAAATTTCTTTACTCTCGTCTAGTGTATGCTAGTAGAGGCCGAGTTGGATGATAGACTCTCTGTGTCTATAGATTATGTTGGCAGAGTTATTGGTGTAACATTGGTGATTGCTTCAAAATCAACTTGTGAGGGGAGCCATAGTTCCATTAAGTAAATTAAAAGAATTTACTACAAGTGTATATGTGAGACACACAGAAACAGGGCCGATGTAAGTATTTAAAAAACTCCTCATTTCCTTATTTTATTTATTTATTTAACTTTTAGACCAGACACTGCAAGTTATGTTCAAAAATTAGAGAAAGAAAGGGAAGCTAAGGAAAAGGGAGAGGTTAAAGACAATAGGTCATTCTTAGCTAAATATGTAAGTACATACTGCTAGTAGTAAAATTAATGTTTCCCACATATTAAATTTTATTTTGAAATGGTAAACGATCTGGAGGGGTATTAACTTCTACGATTAAGACATAAAAGTTGTGCCAAGACATCAAAAGCAGGCATTTACAGTTTATCACAAACTTATTTGCAACATAAATAATGTCGGATTCATTGATTTTTTTACTGCCATCAAAGAAGCCGACATTTTTTTAAGTTGCAAATAAATTTGAAGCAAACTGTACATGTCATGCTTAGATGAAACATGAAAATGTGTCAAATTTTCCAAATAAATTTTGTAATCATTAGGACTCGACCATTGTCAAAATTTTGCTAATGCTGATGTAGATGCCGATGGCCAATATTTGAACTTAGGCCACAATAAAAACCAATAAAAACAATACATAGACGATTAAATAAGCTGACGGCGAACGGCCAATATAATTTAAAATGTAAATGCAAATGAGTTATAATCATAAAGCTGATTTTGGCTTACACCCATTAGAATAACCAGCATGATCTGAATATGCAACCTTGCGTCACGCTCTATTGCGAACGTAAAGCTGAATAAGCTTTGTTGGACAACTGATTTCCATGTGCCGCGCAGTGGGCCAGAATTAATTAGCAAGACAAAACTTGAATTTGTAAAAATTAATTTTGCGAAAAACTCCTTTATTAGTATCTACAGAAATGGTCAGTGCAGAACGACATTAATGTGAAATTTCCTAAAAGCAAATCATTTAGAAATAGTGAGCAGGTAAGTGCGCGACCATTCTCAGTTTGTCAGTTGCTTTGGAATTGTATAGAAGTTGTGTTGTTTTGTCGATTGTTCTTCGGGGTGTAAAATGTTTCCACTAGGAATCTTTTTGTTAAAGGTATGCTACTTTTTTCTTTTTTATTTATACATTTTTTTAATATGAGTAGTGATGAGAGGTATGTGAAACTTCTCATATGGTCCAAATGCTACTATCCGACCGACATCATAGATGTCTCTGTGGCGGATAGCGACTTGCGAAGCAAGTACCGAGAGCGGCGACCTCTAGCCCAGGTGGACTAAACTACTATTATTAAATATGATTTAAACGAAACAACTACTCAACGGGAAAATACCCCGACCTACATTGGCCACTATCATTTGTCTGTTCCATAACCTATGGCATACTGAGGAGAACTAGTAAGTTCGAAACCGGCCTAGACAAATGATATTGGCTACCGATCTGTCATGATTTGAGGGTATATTCCAATGCAGGTCGGGGTATTTGCCCGTGAGTAGTTGTTTCGTTCAAATCATATTTAATAATTGTTTAATATAGTTATTTGTTATATTACCTTATTCAGAATATTAACCAAAAAAGTAAGGCTGGGAATCGAATATGAATAATTCGAATATTCGAGTATTCGAATACGAATTATTCTAATGGGAAATTATTCGATTATTCGAAATATTCGAATACTCGATATATTCGAATACTCGAATATATTCGAGTAATCGAATATTCGATTATATTTGAGTAAATTTGAATATTAAAATATATTATTAAGTTATGTACGGATAGGTATGCAGTATGCATCCAACCAAAGTAGGTAGATAGTAGGTATAGGTAGGTACCTATTCTAAAATCCAAATATATAAATAGACCACATTAGTGGCACGTTTTACTCCCAGTCAAACTATTCCATCTCTTTCTGCCTCGACCTTATTCTTACTGTACTAAGGCAGGGGATAAAATTAAATTTTAAATTTTAGAAAACCTGTAAATATTTAACTATTGACTTTTCATGTATTTGTTTTACCTTCACAATCTGCGTCTTTTTTAAAAACATTCTAATTTTAGAACACTTATTTTTTTCGAAAAGGAAAAATAGTTATGACACAGAAGTATAATAAACTAGCTCTGTTTTCGTTTTATTCAAGCTTCAATAGTTAAATGTGAACAATAGCGCCTCAATCCTAAAATTAAATACTAATTAAATAATTCTGACCCTTAAAGTAGCACATGTACAGGAGACATACCCTATTGTGGGTATGGAAAGCAAATCAAATTGCCTGCTTAGTGGATTACGTCACGACTATTATTGTGGTCTATCCAACCAAATACTCAAATAGAGTATTCACTATTCACTAGTATTCAGTGCTATACCTATTAATAATGAATATTCGAGGATCCGGATTATTCGGATACCTATTCGAATAATTCGGATTATTCGAATTATTCGAATATCCGAATAATTCGAATATCCGAATAATTCGAATACCTATTCGAATAATCCGAATATTCGAATATTTTTCCCGAACTAATTCAAATACTAAAATCTGGAAAATTCCCAGCCTTACAAAAAAAGTGCCATTATTTTTCATTTATATCTTTAGTTAGGTTTATATAAAATTGCACGCATTTACACAATGTAATTTGAGGTTTTTAAGGAAGCTTATACAATAACTGTTAATAAAATGTTATGCCCATTAGGGACATACAGAGAGCGGAAAACTTTTTTCAATCATAGGAACTACCAGGCGAATTTACTATTGACAACTGATGGTATACTAAATCAATGTGCAAGCCTTAAGTAATTACTAACTGACCAACAACTCGCTGCAATCCAATCCGTATGAAACTAGAAGTAAATTAGTACGATTTGGTAACTGAAAAAATAACCTCGTTGTTAAAATAATTTTTAAAAATGTCTTATGAAACAGCCGGAAAAATTCAGATTATTAAGTGGTACTATTAAGGACAGTCAAGGCGACAAATTCGAGACTCATTTAATGGGGCATTTGTCGGCCGGCCTGCACCAGCGTTATCGACAATTCATAACATTATTAATAATTTTGAAGTACACGGCTGTGTTAATTATAAACAGCACAAAAAAATTGGTTCCTCCTAGTGAAGCCCAAGATGAAAGGAATATTATGATTTGTGCACTAGCAACCAACAACCCAATACTTACTACTTCCCAAATTGCTGCTAAAGTAGATTTGTTTATCTTTTCACAGGTAAGTAAACAAAACAAATCAGGGCCGGCATAATGCGAAAGTGTGAGCTCGAAAATAACTAAAATCAATGCTAGCTTTACAAAAACGAAAACAACATTTGATTCCATTTGAATAGTAAAAATCCACATTGTTGCGGCACCATCGGTCACAAACATCAACACGACTTTTTGACAGGTCAAATTTTTCTAACGTCTCCAGCATCACCCGCTAATTGTTTGGCCAGTACACTCAGTTAGTCTTTTGCTAGCTAATAACAGTGGAAATATTGGTTTAAGAGGGTCCAGTACACATACTATAACATTTACAATAGAATTTTTTTTACAATCTGTCGTCTCGTTAACACATAACCACAACCGTTTATTTTTTAATACACATTTGATCATATTTACAATGTCTTCGCTTACAGTTTAAGTTGGTACAAAGTTGCGCAATGTTGTGCGACTTGGTAACGTCACCCTATGATTGTTTTTATTTCACAACTCCTGAAATGGTTATTTATCGAGTATATGCAGCGGACATCACAGGCAATCAGCATTAAGAGTAAATCGAACGTAAACTGTGTTGTCGAACGCACACCATTTTTTTAAGTTTTATGTTGCACAGAATTTCCGTGACGTTTACAATCACGTTTGTCCCAGCACATCAGGTTAGTCTTGCACACCTTACAAATTATTATAGCACCGTTGTAGAATAAATCTGGGAATTTACTGATAAATTTATTCACTTTATCAGAGTATGGCCGTTTTTTACCCTTGGGCAGGTCTGACATACTTTATTATTAAATCAATATCAAGAATAAAATACAAAAAATAAAATTATCAACAATACAATGGAGAGAAATAAATTACGTTATTGGCACCTCGACACATAACAGTAGACTAAAATAGTAAACAAGTCTCTCTTACGTTCTTAAGTATTTCTCTACCTGGCACCGTCCATGATTTGCGGTTCGAAATGCCAACTCTACTGAGCTGTTTTGTTTAATTACCTGTGAAGAGATAAACAACCCCGTAGTTTTCTTTGGCCGCACACTGCACACTTATTAGTCATTGTTTCTCAATAAATATTCACTAAATAAATTTTTATGACTAAAAATTGATTAATCAGTACCCAATAACACAAAACTAAAAAATCATGTAAAAACAAGAGAGATTAAAATAGCAACAGCAGAATAGCATTGAAAAATACATTACTCAAGTAAACAAATTTGTATACCTATTAAGTTTGAAGTTATGCAAAAGCATTAAAATAAACGCTGAAGCCTGGAGCTGCCCCTGGTTTGTTTTGGAAATGTTGATATGTAAACATGCAAATTGTTGTTTCTGTATCGGTCATAATAATCAGGGTATCTCTCTCTTGTGGGTGTTACTTATCTTTATATTATTAATCTGAGGTAAGAGGTGTAGCATATTATCTTATAAAGTCATACCTAAGTGACAGGTTGCACAGAGTTCACGCAGTTGACAGAAATGGTGAGGCACCCCAGCCCTGGGCTGCTTCATCGCGTATATTTTCCTATATTTTGTACATAAAACTAAACTATTTCCAAGCATTATTTCATTAAATTCCAAATTAGTTATTACATAAAAAAGGTTAAACCATTCAGAAAAACGTATGTATTCAAACTATCGAGTCTAAATTCTTCATCTAGTAAAAGAACACACAATATTCATTTAAATATTTTAAAACGGCGACAAAACTGATTAAAATCTCAAAGCGTTCTTCAGCCAATAATGTGTAAAAATATTTGATGTGGCCAGCACATAACTTTCTTATACCAGTATATATTATCCTGTGTATAGTGTACTTTGAAATGTTTCATTAACATTTTTCAATAATTAATTATCAGCGTTATTCAATACTTTCAATAATAATTCATGTCATATATTTTAATAATTTTTTGTTTTTGACATTGACATTTTTGTAACTAAATTAGACCTTTCAAAAGTCAAACTGTTAAATTTATCCCAACCCCATTTTATGTGTAAAATATTTCAGTTTACATCAGCTTTATTTAAGTACTTGGGAAATATATTTTATTAGCTTGATATGGTAGACATGATTTAAAATCTTTCATCAAGAATGTTTTTTTGTAGTCAAATAAAACAAAAATTGGGTCCCGAGAACCACCTTTCAGCTGGCCAATTTTGCTCATCACCGAATTTTTCATTGTCTTTGGCCTTTAGAACAAGTGTACCAAATTTGAAAGCTTTATCAAAAACCGTGGCTGCTATCGCGATACTACAGACATGCGGACAGATTTTTTTTATAAAGTTTTGTTTTTTCATTATAATTCGTCGAGAATTGCCCAGAAATGCAATAAAAATTTTTTTAATTTTTTTCTGAAATTGTACCTTTTTTCTTCTTTCATTCATTATGTCTCTTCTGGTGGTACCATATTCACGAAATTTAATGTGTCACCTAAAATGTTGTTGACAATCTTAACTGCCAAATTTAGAAAGTTTCCTGTTAGTATTTTTTGAGTTTCGCGGACACACACACACACACACACACACACACACACACACACACACACACACACGCACGCACCGACAGACATCATTCGGAAAATAGTCAGAATGGATCAGAGGGGTTCAAAACGTATATATCAATCAAAATTTCGTAGTCGAAAAAAATCACGATTACTATACTTCCTTATATTAGGTATAAGAATGTAATAAACAAACTAATGTAAACACGTAGGGTTGTAAGAGATTTGACCAGGAATAGGGTCGAAGGCTAATAAAGATAGTGTCATTATGTCACTTTTTACTTTAAGCCCGTGTGTTCGAAAACCATAGGGAACTAGCGTTTGGCTATCTTCGTCAAGCTTACAGACTTGCACAACGAACTCCCTCACGGGAAATCATATAAATACGCGAGACGGCGTAGAGTTGTGGTCACATCTCTGACAGCCCTAGGAAATACGCCTTGATTCTTAGGAATCGGGAACGAAGAGATTGTCCAACTCTCCGTGGCATAGTTGTACTACAGGTCACATCTCCGACAGCCCTAGGCAATACGCCTTGATTCTTCGGAATCGGGAACTGCGAGTGTGATGCTGCCTCCGCGCTATAGCTATCCACCGACCCAGAGAGCCGCGTTTCATTAGCGTGCAATAACTACCGACGCCACCGCCGTCATAGAGACAAGTAATTCGGGGGTTACTCAGGAATCCGGGGGAGTAAATCCCCCCGGAACTCTCCGTGTGTACACGAATAGGTAAGGATGGCATTAAATATTTTTTTATACCGCGTTGCTATTCTCTCCGTACTTGAGCTCACAAATTTTATTACACTAAACCAATTTCTTTTATTACGAGTGAAATGGCAACGTTAATTAAAGTACGATTCTATATGCTTGGGGTTTCGCAGTTTTAATAGAATTTGACCGGTGGTACCAAATAATTTACAGATGGACGTTTTATAATGCATTTCTCAATATCTTTGTCATTAATAATTAGGACCATTCAATATTAACTCGGATAAGATCAGGTATTAGTAGTTGGAACTTTCATTCATTTGTCCGCATCAATGTTAGCTCAGGTTTAAGAATAAAATGACGTAAATAATAAATAGGTCAGCTGAATCTGCAATGTAACTTTATCAAATTTCACTCCTTGTATGCGGGACTCGAACGGTCAGCTGTTAGGTCAGTACGGCCAGATGTCACTAACACAACATGCTAAGTTCATTCCACCCTCCGAGGTGTTGACCATGGGACCTTGTCTCTCGACAGGAGGTCCGGTGGGCACCCCGTGGGCATCGTTTAATGTTTTATGACCACAGCCTCCGTACGCGTGCCCTGGATGCAATTGACGTCTGCCAACACTTTACAAAGCATGACGAAGTAATTTGTTTCACCTTGGTTTAAGCCTTGACGGCGGGGTGTATTCGACAAGCCGAACAAACAATTGGACAGTTGTTTTAACAAATATTAATTGGTTGCGTTATTTGTGTTTACAGTAATGTACTGTGGCATCGTGTCCGCGATTCCGTTAAAAGCATGATTATCTGCGTGTCCGTCTAGCTTGACAGAGGACGTTCGGGTCCTCCATACAAGAGAAGTTTCTCTTGCACCCATATGTAAGGTTTTGCATATGTCACTTATACTACGGAGTAGAAGTTTCCGCCGCATATAACAAGGTTTTGTTACAGTGCAGGTTCAACCAAACGAATGTTAAATGTATTCCTTGTGGACAGTTTTCTACTATATGTAACGTTTTACATATGCCACTTACACTACGGAGCGGAACTTTCCGCCGCATGTAACAAGGTTTTGATGGATCGCACTCTCAACTGAAGAAATGTAATGTTTTTCATGTGGATTTGAGTTTCCTTGAATTATTTCTATTTTCAAGTACAAAAGTGAATTCTAAGCAAAGTAGTAATAATAATTATAAAGTCAAATCTTACTTTCTTTGTCAAAACATATCAATGCAGTGCAGATTAAGGTTCATAATAATTGGTAAAAGTAGGTAATCAAATAAAAGCAAATTAAATCTCATAGACGAAAAAAAATAATACCAAACTTTATAAACGTATCTGCAAAGGTTACAATAACAACAATTTTGGGGTTCCACCACTAAAACTAGACGATCACGAAAAAGGCCAACTAATTAATTAAGTATTACCTATCGCTTCACGACAAGGTAAGACTTATCAAAAGGGGAATCAATTAAATAATTAAATTAATAAAATAACATTATATACGAGGGTGGGAATGGATGTCACACTGGTGCCGTAATGACCACAGTATAAACTAAATATACGACACGAAAGTGGGGGGGGGGTTACAATGGTAATAATTTAAGTTCAGAATGGAGGTCTATACACCGAGAAATACCTCAGGGTATGTAAACGACTTGCCTGATGTTCTTTCAGAGAAGGTGACTACATATGCAGATGATAACTCTGCTATCATATATGCAAAAACTATAGAGGATTTAAAGAATAAAATACTAACATCAGTAAATACGTTAAATAACTGGTATGAACAAAATTTACTTACGCTCAACCTAGATAAAACTGAAATTATGCAATTTCATGCATCATATCAAGTAGAGGAGGAAATCAGTGTTAAAGTTAGTGACATAGAACTGAAAGATGCAAAAACAGTAAAATTTCTGGATATGCACTTAGACTCAAGATTAACCTGGAAGCAACACATTGAGGAATTAGCTCTAAAACTATGTTCTTTGTGCTATCAAGTGCGAACACTCAGAAACAATGTCAGCACAGGTATGTGCTTATGTATGTATCATACCAATTTTCATTCAACTTTAAAATATGGAATAATTTTTTGGGGACAGTCAGTAGAAATAAATAAAATAAAAGTTTTGCAAAAAATGTATTAGAAATATGTTTAATTTAAAGAGAACTGATTCATGTAAATTGTATTTTAAAAATAACAATATACTGACTGAAACATCAACTTATATCTTAGAGTGTACCTTTTTTTATAAGAAAAATCACATATTCTTTGAATATAAACAAACGCATGGTTATCAAACACGTCACAAAGAAACATTAGTGCCATATCATACAAATTTAACCCAGGTCTAAAAAGGTGTAACAACTTCAATTATTAAAGTGTACAATCATTTACCTGAGAGGCTCAAAATGGTACCTTTATATAAATTCAAAAAATATTTAAAAGACATTTTAATAAGAAAATGTTATTATATGTTGGATGAATACTTTTCTGGCAGTGAATTTTAATGTGGTTTATTGTAAACGTCTTTTTTTATGTCAATTTTAACTTGTTTTTTATATTTTTTTTTCTGATATTGGACTTTTCTTACTGAAAATGTGTTTGTTAGTTTTTAAATTAGGTAATATTTTCTTACTCTTAGTGTTAACAATAATCTTTTTGTTTAAAACAATCATTTTCTGCAGTAAAACTGCTCTCTGTTTTGACATGTATGACCTGTATGGGTTTTATTGAATAAAGCATTTTATTATATTATTGTTACGCCACTGGACTATGCAGACGGGTTAGATTAGGCTGGAATTGTACACGAACGGCCGGGAATATTCTGGAGTGCTCTAGACTGGGTGAATGGATGTATAAATAAGACGCACGGTGGGCCGAGATTTAGTCTTAAGTCGAACGTGAACGAGTAAAGAAGAGATAAGAAAGAGACTTATAAGTGTTCAGTTGTGATTATAGTTAAGACATTAATTAATCTATTGTTATTAATTGTTAATTAGTAAATAAAGTAGTAAGTGTTACCTACTTCTTTCAATCAACGAATCTACGAGTAGAGGTGTTTGTGTGGATAGCAAACACGTAACAATTTGGTGTCGGAAGTGGATTGGAAGAGAAATTTCTGGAATATTCGAAAAGGTTCTACAGTGTTCTTCTCAGAAATTAGTGGTAACACGGAGAATTAAGCAACTGGATAGTGTTTGGAGGACTATTTCTGGACTGAATAGTGACTTTAAAGTGAATTTTCGAGAAGTTTCTAGAACATTCGATTTAGAAATAGCTGCAAATACGTGAGTGCCGCTAGTAATAACGTGTTGTAGACTGAGAAAAAGGAATACTAGTGCAACTTCGGAGAAATTCTAGAACATTCTATTTGGAAACTACAGGAGATACGTGAATTGTGTCGACGGGAACGTGTTGTAGACTTAAAAACGAGACTATAAGTGACTTTTAGTGACAATTCTAGAACATTCGATTTGGAAACCACAGATACGTGAATTGTGTTGACGGGAACGTGTTATAGACTCAAAACAAGACTTATTAGTGATATTTCGTGAAAATTCTCGAACATTCCATTGCACAATTAGTGAAGAGAAGTGACACAAAAGAAGTATAGACTCTAAATAAGACTTTCTAGTGCTGTTTCGAGATTTTTTCTGGAACATTCCATTATTAAAATATACGTGATATCAACATTTTACGGACTTTATAGTGTAATAAACTTTATTCTGAAATTGATTTACGTGTTGTGAGTTAATGCCAACAACAAGAAGTATGGCGGAGAAGCAAACACAGGACATGCTTGCAGCATTGTTACAACGGATGGAGGAACAAAGGAAGATTATGGAAGATCAAGAGAGAAGACGACAAGAAGAAAAAGAAGAACAAGAAAGAAGACAAGAAGAAAAAGAAGAACAAGAGAGAAGACGTCAAGCCGAAAACGACGAACAAGAAAGAAAACGGCAGAAAGAATTAAGAAAAATGTTTGAGGATCAAGAAAAGTGGCGACTCGAGGAAAGAGAAGACTTCAAAAGAAGCCTAGATGAGCAGCAGGCAGCCATTTTCTCCCTCACTGAAAAATTTAAAGAAGATGTTATCGAAAAAGTCACTGAAGTCGCAGGGAAAGTCTGTGAAGTCGAAGGAAAAGTCATAGAAGTTAGAAGAAAGTTTGAGGGAGAAATAACTGAAGTTAAAGGAAAAGTCGGTGAAGTTGAAGGGGAAATAACCGAAGTCAGAGGAGAAGTGCCCGACTCAAACAACAATTAAGAGAGAAGGGTGGCCAATTAGTACTGTCGTCTGGTGCTAGGCTACAACCACCTTCATTCGACGGTCAAAGTTCATGGTCAACTTATAAGAGACAATTTGAGGCAGCTGCGCGTTCAAATAACTGGAACGATGAGGAAAAGGCAACAGCATTGGTATTAGCACTAAGGGGCCAAGCATTAGACCTGCTCCAAACAATTCCTGCCGCACGGCAACAAAACTTTAGCATTTTGGAGGCAGCGTTAGAACTAAGATATGGCGACCAACATCTCGCCCAAGTATATCAGGCTCAGCTCAAATCACGCAGACAACGAGGTGGAGAAAGCCTCCAGGAGTTCGAGGCTGCGGTAGAAAGATTAGCCCATCTAGCTTATCCTCATGCACCAATGGAATTTCAACAACAGTTAGCAGTTGGTACATTTATCGATGGAGTAAGGGACCAGGAAGTTAGGCGAATTCTTAAGTTGGCCAGGCATAAGCTTAGTAGTGAGGCTTTAGTACATGCACTGGAGATTGAGGCTGCCTACAAGGATACCACACAATCAAATCAGAGAGTACGAGCTGTGAGTGTGGAGGAAGACAAGCCAGACAACACAACACAAAACCTGATATCTGATCTATACAAGATGATGACCCAGCTACTGACAAAATCGAACTCCCAGCAGACACAAGACCAACAACAAAGTAGTGGGAGGCCGAATGGAGGCATCCGTTGTTATATGTGTGGCAAATTGGGCCATATTAAGAGGAACTGTCATGAGCTCAACATTCAAGATTCGAGACAAACCCAACAGCAAAGTAGTGGGAGACAGAGTGGAGGACGTATGCGCTGTTATAAGTGTGGCAGAGTGGGCAATATTCAGAGTAACTGTCGTCAGCGCAGCCCTGAATAGGTCGCAATAATGGAGAAGCCGCAGGAAAGCTGGCGAGCTGGTACTTCGCGGAATATAGCGAATGGCCTTTCCAAAAGACCGTGTCAGAAAGACTGCAAGCCTTGCCACCGTAAGGAAGAACAAAATGTACAAATAATGAAGACCGTTAAGATTGATGTTCCGGATTATTGGACAAAAGAGTCGTTAAGGGAAGCGCAGTTAAACGATAACGAGACTGGTCCTATTCTGAAATGGAAAGAAAGAGGGACCCGACCCGATTGGAAGGACATTTCAAATAAATCAGTGGGGCTGAAGGCTTTATGGGCACAATGGGATTCCCTTATAGTAGAGGATGGACTGCTGAGGAGAGCGTGGGAAAGTCCAGATGGGAGGAAAGTTACTTGGAAATTGTTAATCCCCAGGTGTCACGTAGCAGATGTACTTCAGCAAGTGCATAATGAAACGTCTGGCGGACATTTTGGCGTCAACAAAACCCTGACAAAAGTAAAACAACGTTTCTACTGGGTAAACAGTCGTCAAGATGTGGAGGCTTGGTGCCGCCAATGTGAAGTTAGCGCGGCAAGAATGGGGCCACAAATAAGAAATAAGCAATATAACGCCAGGGCTCCTTTTGAGCGAATTACCATAGCAAGTGACCGTATGAAGGCTCGTTATGATCTTAAGGCGAATTCAGGAGGGTTCCAGGCTGGAGATTTGGTTTGGCTATATAACCCACAACGAAAGAAAGGCAGGTCCCCGAAGCTTCACCCGCCCTGGGACGGTCCTTACACTGTTGTCACCAGACTAAACGACGTTGTATATAGAATTCAGCAAAGTCCAAAATCCAAGATGAAGGTGGTGCATATTGAGAGACTAGCCAAGTATGCAGGGAACAACGAATTGCCTGATTCAGGCTTAAGGAGGGGGCAGTGTTACGCCACTGGACTATGCAGACTGGTTAGATTAGGCTGGAATTGTACACGAACGGCCGGGAATATTCTGGAGTGCTCTAGACTGGGTGAATGGATGTATAAATAAGACGCACGGTGGGCCGAGATTTAATCTTAAGTCGAACGTGAACGAGTAAAGAAGAAATAAGAAAGAGACTTATAAGTGTTCAGTTGTGATTATAGTT
Organism: Rhamnusium bicolor; assembly: GCA_029963845.1. Classification (NCBI taxonomy): domain Eukaryota; kingdom Metazoa; phylum Arthropoda; class Insecta; order Coleoptera; family Cerambycidae; genus Rhamnusium; species Rhamnusium bicolor. Next base: position 496,879 of record JANEYF010004358.1, on the reverse strand, counting down.
AAGACATTAATTAATCTATTGTTATTAATTGTTAATTAGTAAATAAAGTAGTGAGTAAGTGTTACCTACTTCTTTCAATCAACGAATCTACGAGTAGAGGTGTTTGTGTGGATAGCAAACACGTAACATTATATATTATACGTACGACCTGCTCACATTTACTACATTACTAAATTAAAACAAACTGTCCAACTCCTCGAAGTTTCGTATTTGGCTTCGTATTACATCATACAAGCAGTGTTGCCAGATTGTTTCATTTATTTTAAAACCCAACTTATTCTTGTTTTGAAAGGCTACAAAGCAAATTAGCTAAAAAAACCGCTGCCAATTACTTGGGGATAAGAACTTCCTCACCGTAGTAAAACTCGACGTATGGTGGAGTTTATAATAAAAGTAAATTTTGACATTTCAAAAAAAGTCACATTTTTTGACGTTTCAAAAAAGTCTCATTTTGATGTTTCAAAAAAGTCACTTTGACGTTTCAAAAAAATCACATTGGTGCAATGTCACTAATATATTTTTTAGACATTGGGACCGATTTTGCTCATCAACGAGCTTAATCTCTTCCTTGACCTCTAGAATGTGTGTACCAAATTTGAAAGCTCTATCTCAAAAACTGTAGCTGCTATCGCGAACCAGACAGACACACAGACAGAAATTTTTTTCTGTCTGAAAGTTTGTGTATCGTCATAATGTAGGCTTTTCTCTTGTTGTCTAGGGTATAATTAAAGTAAGTAAGGTCCGGATAGTTTATTTATTAGAGATAAATATAAATAGGTAAAAGCCACTGCCAGTTAGAACTTTACATTACACAGTCACAAACACAAAATACAACAGTTACAGGTAAATACTTTTTAACAGTTTCGTCTAACTGAGAAAAACCACACGTCTTATGCAAATTCTCACGTCTTTCCTCAAAACTTTGCGTGTGTCGTCTACCTGGATCTGATCTCGACTCTCTACCACGACTCACTGCCCATCGGCCGTTTAAGCTATCGAGTGACGTAGTAAAGTATATTATATAGGGCGGCAAAATAAATGTGAACGTAAACTAAAGAAATAAATACCTACCATAATTCGTCGATATTCGTCCAGGAATGCAATAAAAATTTTAAAAAAATTTTTCACGAATACATAACTTTCTCACTGAGGGGTGAGGAAGTAATAATTAATTCTTTATTTGACATAAGTTTTAAAAAATATGAATATAATTTTATTTTAATCAATTAAAGATTAGATTCTTCATTATTTGGAATCATTACAGCTCTGTTATGGCGTGAATAAATAAATGTGTCAACACTGAATATTTATGATATTGGAATTAGGTAAGTGCAAGTTGCACTCAATTTTCCTATGATCGAAGAAGTTTTGTGCTGTCTGTATAGGGATAACTTGTTTTTATTTGATCTTTTCTTTGCCTTGAGTATTAGCAAATTGTTTTATTTACAGAGACAATATCTCTTACCAGAAGAGTTATTTGAATTTTTAAAAAGTCAGTTAGCTTATAAATATAGTTTGTTAGTTCTGAATTTAACTTCACAATCCGGTTCATCAGATTGCCTTGCCAATGGGCGATGCCGATGCTGATTTTTAAATTTTTAGACTATGGGCTCTTTCACACTTGCCGACACGACAGCAGCACGACACCGACAACGATGCTAGTGGACGTGAACTACCATGTATTGTAAATGATACGTACCGACATGTCGGTGAGTGTGAAAGCATTCACATGGTATTTCGCGTCCACCAGCATCGTTGTCGGTATAGTGCTGTTGTCGGCAAGTGTAAAAGCGTCCTATCGGTGCCGATGCCTATACCGATGTAATGGTCGAGCCCTAGTGATCATGGTTATGTACATATTATTAGACGGTTTTTATTATATAAAGGTAGTGTGTGATATAATAATGTCTGAAATTTATCATCGTTTCAGCTTGTGACCATTAATAGCCCAATAGCCCGTAATAGCCCAACTAATTTATAGTGATCAGTATAAAAAAAATTTCTCCGGACCATGTTTTAAAATTAGTTAAAAAAGTGTTTCCATTTATTACCCGCTACCTCTAATGCTCCTCACCGCTTAAATTGAATACTGCTATATTTTATTTGCGTTTATCTGATAGTATTTGAAAATCTCATCGACATGGGACGGGATGACATTCTGAAAATGCGAAAAAAGAGAAAAATGAATGCAAAGTCAGTTGAAACAATTACCTATACAATGCATCAAATCACGTACTGATATTTACCATACTTTTAGAGAATGATCGTCGAAAATTTAAACTCCCCACTAAGAGAATATTAGATTGGAAAGTCTTAAACGTTTCAATTCTCGATTAATCACCAAATATTTATCCCACTACATCTTGTGTAGTTTGTAAAATTTTAAATCACTGTCTAATTTAAAAAAGTTTCAGCTTCATGGTACAATCTGCGATTAATTTTATTTTATTTAATGAAGTCAACTATTAACCCATAACAAATATTAACACATCATGTGCATATAAAATGTAATGATAATTATATTTGAGTTGTGGTTATAATACATTGTAATTTTAAATAAAATGTCACCTGTGTATGAACTTTTTAGAAAATCGAAAACCTCCAACATTACCTAGAATATAGTTTTTTCTATTTTTTTTAGTGGATGTACATTGTACCAGTGGTAATAATCATGGCACTGTCTTCAGCAACAAATCCAGATGCACAACAGGGGCAATAAGATCTTAAAGTTGTATGATATTTATTTATAATTTTTTGGTTATCATAATAAAGAAGTAATTGTTTTTAAAATCATATTTTATGTTGACTTCCTGTATTGGTCTTCTAAATCAGATTATCACGGATTGCTAAAAATAATTCTCAACTCTTGAATTTAAGGTTGAATGATGTAGATGATGCAAATTAAATATATTATCTATTCCATATTGTCGGCGATTTGGCAATATCTCCAATCTTACACGTTTGTGGTTTTATAGTTAAATACGTTAAATATGATAGTTAGTTACTGCGCAGGATTATGTATAAACTCTCTTATGTGTACAAAATTCTTACTGCTGATGGCCGCAATGGAGGGTCTACTGAGACCCACTCACAACAAACCTAACCTAACCTAACAAAATTCTTAAAACATAATTTGCAATAATGGAGAAAGCTCCCATCTGAATAGCTCATGCAATAAGACGCAAATATAATGTTTCTTGTCTCTCCTGGAAAAATTTAAACTTTTAAGATAGGTGTATGTGCCAAATTGTCAGGATTAGGGATTTATCAATGCATGACACTCTAAGCAGAATATTTAATTTCTTAATATTAATGATGAATTTTAAACTATTATTATAGATTGGGAACTAAAATCATCACTACGCATATGGCGGCGCTGCGATAGACGAGTAATAATCAGCTGATTATTAGTTTGTTTATATTCATTTTAAGTACTTTTGTGGGTTCTTTCTAAAGTCTAAGGTGGAAAGATATGTGTTATTTATTACATTAATCGAAAGCTGGTAAATAAATTTAATCAGTTAAACAATTTTGCGCTATTTTTGTTAACTTGTGGGAGTACTTGATCTAAAAATTTCGTACTATTATAACTTTATATACCTTTTATATTACAGTCTTCTGGCTTGAAGTGGAGGGAAGTTACAGCTTTTCCCATCAATAATGCTTTCTCCCATGCTTTTCATCTATTTTTCCAGGAGACCACAGCTGTTGGCAATATAAACAAACCCCGCATATTTCTTGGGAAAATAGTGAATGACAATTGTACACACACGAATTCGTATTTGCACTGTTTTCTTTGGTATATGTGGAATAAACGTTGAATAAAATAAAAAAAAAACTAAAGTAAAACCACGGTAAACTAACTATAGAAATGTGATCAATGACTCTCCAACACTTAATATCGATTGTGTAGTGCACTCATGTGGTAAGAGCATTTTTGGGCAAAAATGAGTTAAATAATAATAATAATGATTAATTTCCTTATTGTGTAAAATAAAAGAAATTTAACACAAAAGGTTAGTGGTGCAGTATAGACTGATATCAAAACTAACCTAGGATACCATTGGTATAATATTAGTACAGTATATATCTGATATTACAATAGTGTATATATCTAATATTACAATAGTGTATAATATAACATATCTATCTCCTGGTCGATTAACCCAGTGTTTCTATGTTCTTATAGAAGGCGCCATGCTGGGGCTTATCGACGGGCTGTCGAAACAGGTTTTCCTGTTCAGCAGCTCCTGGTTCAGGCCTTCAGACGATTTAGCTCAAGCTCAGTGACTGACAGGGTCGCCAGATTGGGCGATTTTTTCGCAATTTGGGCGACTTTCAGGTTCATTTTCCGATGCAAATATCAAAATTGCGACAGGCGACAAAATGGGCGACTTTTCTTTCTTGCTTGCGGCGACAAAGTTGGATGTTAATCACCCGACAGTTTCTCCATTATCAAATCTTAACCCAAATTTAAAAAATTATATTCTAATGTGGTTAGCGGTTAAAGTGAGTTCGTGTTGTTTATTTTCTGTTCAGAACTAATAAGATTAGTGTGTGTATTATTTTCTGATTTGATTTGTTAGAATTGTTTAATGTTTGTTGGTGGCTGGCTACATTGTGGCTTGACATTGACAATTGACACTATTAATTTGACAGACTGTCGATCGCGATTGTGTTAACAAAAATAGACTGATTCTTTTATTTATAATAATTTTATAGAAAGGTATTTATGTTTTGTTTGTACTTTTAATATTTTATTGAAATAATATATAATATTTTTATTTTTTGTGCCTCTAAAACATTTTGTTTAGTCTCAATAAAAGTTTTTATATTTTGTACATTTTTTCAATTTTTCACAAAATACTTTTAAAAAATAAGAAGTGCTTCCTGTAATTTTAGTTCTTTACTTATTTATCACAGTGTTGGCGACATTGGGCGATATTTTTTTGCTGTCGGTGGCGACGACAAACTTGTAGTATCTGGCAACCCTGGTGACTGACTACAACAGCACCTCGCCGGCCTCGTCTGATGTCGAATGCGAGACCGAGTTTATCTGCGGCTTTTTTCGCTGCATGAACAATCCTGCTCCCACTCCTAGTTTCATGATGTTTGACAAACCATAAGAGGGTATCTGAACTCCTGAGTATGTTACATGCCATACTCAGTACCGCTCTGCTATGAGTACACTCCAAGCTCAAGAGTCCTTGGCCGAGAGATGCGCACGAGGAACGGACGGTCTAGGATGAATGCTTCTGTGAATATTCATCATCTTGCGGGTATCTTTATCCAATTGACGTAGCTTATCTACCGTCCACTTTACTATTCCAAAGGAATAGAGCAGAACTGGAACGGCAAGCATGTTAGTAGCAGACACCTTGTTCTTCCTCAGAAGTTCTGAGGACCAAATCTTTCGGAGTCGGTGTCTGTACTTACGGGGAAGAGAATCCTTTATTTGTTTTACATCTTGGATGTGTCTTTGTTGCATACCCAGATATGTATAGGTCTCTCCGGCATTAAGATGTCCTAGGATGCTTCCGTTTGCGACCTGCGCATCTTCAGGGAAATCCCTGCATTGTCATCTCTTGAGTATGGACTACTGCACATTTATTCAACCTGAACTCCATACCAATTGCTATCCTAAGAGCGTTTTGTAGTTCACTCTCTCTGGTGGCATAAAGTTAAAGGTCGTCCATATAAAATAGATGGGTGATTATGCCTCCGGTCGCTGGATGGCCGACACTGATATCCGCGGGTTTGGCGAAGTCCAACATCAGACAACGGCGGCAGTGAAATGCAGAAGAGGAGAGAACTCAGGGAGTCACTCTGGAATACTCCTCTACTAAATGCCACCTGCTCTGTCGTGACCTGCTCTGCACCTGTTGTTATAGTGAAGCTAGACTTTCAGATCGGTAATGGCTGTTCTATGCATCTGGTACCGCAAGACATTCGAGCAAGTGTAATAATAGCTCGTGTGATGTGTCAAGCGCCTGCGATAGTCAATCCAGGTCATCGATAGATTCCGCTTGTATTACACAGAAACCTGTGTAATAACAGCGGTCTATCAGCAGGTTGTCTTTACAACCTGCCATGCCTTTCTTGGCACCACGCTGTTCGTGCATCTACTGGAAGACCTGATCAACAGACCATAGTACCTCAGTGTTCTAGTATGCAAGATACATATAAATATCTTGTAGCGGAAGTTGAGGCAAGTGATAGTTCTTCGGGTCGGAGAGATCCCCCTTTTTGGGAATAAGCAGAGTACGTCCCTCGACAAACCAGTCGGGAATCTAATGCCCCATTCAATAAAGCACCACTAATTTTTTTATTTATTTTTTTTTCGATAGAACGGATGTCAAACAGTCCTCCCGTGAACTTCGACACCTCATGGAAGTAGCGCCAGCGCATTAACTACAGCCACTCCCCACAACCCGCAGGGTTAGTGACTGTAGATACCAAAATCGTGTGCCCTAAGCGGCTTAAATTCCTAATAGGTACTATAAAATGTTTCCTTAAACTGAACCACCAATATTAAGGTAATTTTCACAAATAGTAAAATACAAAGATACTATATCGACGTGCGCCTTGCCAACCAAGTTAGTCATCTGGAGATGATTGAAACTGTTGGTGATTCCACTGATATTATTTATTTTGCGGTATGTCCCTCAATTTTATTCTTCCACTGTACATTAATACTGTTCATCCTAAAATCTAGCTTCAATTTTTCTATTTGCAAATTGGTAGTACAATAATAATAATAATAATGCCAAGCAAATTAACAAGCTGCCGGAACTTACGAAACAGCTGCCAAATTGATCACTCAATGTGTATCGTATCAGGTCGAATGTACATTAGGTCGGTTTTACATACAGCGAAATTCGTTCGGTCGAAACATTTTCAACCAACAAACGCTCCCACAAAACCTTATTGTGATTTTTATCAAGCGTTTGATTGGCTGAATATCGTTCCCCCAGAACGAATTCCGCTGTAGGTTGTGTTACAGAAGGGAATTACGATAATTGGAGCAATGTATACCGGTATGTGCTGATATCTTAGTCATACCAGTGAGATATGTGAGAGACAGAATGAGTACCAGTATATACAGCTCCAATTATCGTAATTCCCTATTATAGCCGGCCGTATGACTTGAGACGTCTGACGTATGAGATAAATGAAAACCAACATGTGCTTTTAAATGCTACGTTACACAACCTAATGTGCATAAAACTCGAGAGCTTGTGCAGAAAGCTGCTGTATCGGTAAATTCTTACATTAACCGTAAAATGTTCAACCTTTAATTATTTGCGTTATGTTGATAAGTAGATAAATTAGTATTTATTTAGAAAATGGATTATGAATATACTGCTAATGTGGAAAAAGAAGGGACGAATTAATTTATCGACTTTGGGTAAAAAGTTATCCTGATTTTTTTAATAAGAAATAAAGACATTATAACATGACAAATATATTGTGTAATATGAATTTTTATGTCTTAAGTCTATGCTATACGTCATACGTCCTAAGTTATGCCCAGCTATTCTGCAACGGCCCTATATGAAACCGAGAATCACGCGGAAAAAATTCGAACTCGCGTCGATTCGAGTGATGTGCTGATTGTGATGAGACGAGAATCAGGCCACAGGTCAACTGACAATTTACTGACGTTGTATAAGTTCAAATTTGTAGTTCCAAAATTAGATGCGTCATAGGGCTCAGCGTGGGAACCAAGTAAGTATAGATATTGCAAAATCCTGTAATATTTTCTTGATTCAACAGGTTAAAGTCCATTCATTTTTTGTAGCCCTAACTAAAGATAGATTTTCGCGTCAAGTTGGTAATAATTTTTTTGTGTTTGTAAAAAAAATGTCATTTCATTAGGCTCATTATATCCATCTTCTGGTAGAGTGGCTGTTAGATACCAAACAGATTTATATTAATTATTACGTCTCTACTTTTGCAAAAAACTGATCCATATTCTCATATGGAATTACTGTTCTGCAAAAATAGATAAATAGTAACTATTATTTTACTGGTTTAACAATTTTATTCTTAAATTTATCTGTTCGGTAACTTTACTAGGAGGTGGATATACTGGCCCTAAACGGTATGACATAAGAAACAAAATAGACACTGACAACTATTGAGGTTATATCATATATCTCCCACCTCAATGCTGACAACTTAGTTAAGACCTGTTCTGTGGTTAGGACTACAGAAAATGAATAGACTTTATACTCCGATTGCCGAAAAATTATAACAATCAAATCGCATGTATATCAGTGGGCATTTCCCACATTTTTTTATTTGCTTATTCGATAGTATTTATAAATACGAGCAACAACTTTTTTTCCAGACTTTTTTGAACCCCGGAAATCGGTAAAAAAATAAGTGTGGAATTTTAGTCTCTATGACGTCATCCGACTAGGTTTGTCGTCAAACACAAGCAGCCAGTGAAAACGAAGACGGTATAACAGTATTCCAGTTTTACGTATTGTAATTTGTGATTACTTATTCAATGAGGGTTAACGCGCTTGAATTCACCACGAGAGGTGCTAGTGTACGGAAAGGTCAATGTCACTGAATGTTAATGTTTACTATGGCTTTTTAACACTAGTTTTTAGTAATTATTATAAAAGTTGGCTGAAAAACATTTAACACAATGATGGCAGAAAGGGAAAGTAGTAATTTACTTGCTCAGTAGAGAAATTATTGCACTTATCAGTAGTGTCTTATGTCATTAAAGTTAGGTTTTATAAAGAATGAGTATGATGAAGACAACGAATCTACATGATTATTACTCACGATTTTCTGTAGTAGACTCCTTTGGTAAGGCATAATCGCCAGGATTAAAATGTTTCTTACCAACACACTGTTTTAGGCGAGTTTTGTCTCTCGGAAGCATATGTCCGCCTTTTGGCACTGAGGCACAATTAACAAGGTTTTTTATTTGCTGGTGTACGAAATAATTATAATAAAACACTATAAACTTTTCCCGCGCCTAACAATAACTTTTGACACGACCTTACTTGACCAATGGCGCCAACTGTTGAGCCTGAAAACGTTAGCCCTCATTATAATACATTTAAATATTTAAAAGAAATCAGCAGAAATCGATTAAATTAGGTTATGTTATAGATTTCTACGTTTCGAAAATAATTATTAATTACTTAATTATTATAATCATTCTTATTTATTTTTAACCCACTGGGCAAAACAATATTTCAGCAACTTCGCAGCAAGATTATACTGGAAACTGTAACATTACTGCAGAGTTGATAGTAATTTTGCTGTAATAGCCCTAACAGCCATGCAGCAATATTGCACTGCAATGTTACATCGCAATGTACCACCAAGGTTCATGCACGCGTTGATAGCAAAGCCTAGCAACTTTGCAGAAATGTAACACATTTGCAGTTTAAAATTTCCATATCGTTACATCTGTAACTTTGTAGTAATGTTCAAATATTTATTGAAATATTAAACTGAAACTTACCTTTAAATTGCAAATTAATGTTTATTTAAACTTCTACTAATAACTTTCTTGGAAAGACACCAAGGAGTTTCCAAAACACCAAAAAACTACACTTTACTCGACGCGTGTCTCGCTAACCGTGTTAGCATCATCTGAAGAGGACTAAAACTCAATTTTAAGTCGTTTTCAGACAACGCTTAAATAATATAATTAGGGAAACGTGCATTGAATAAAGTGTAGTATTTTGTGGAAACTCATTCCCGTGTCAATATTTTTAAAGATCATTTTATAACAAACTCTATAGAAAGTAACAATTTTTTGAGTTAACACGATTTATACATTTTTCCTGATGTTATCAGAATCAAAATACTTGGTATGTCTAGTTTAAAAAATAAAATATTAACATGTGCGGAGCTATATACCTATATTTATTAAAAAAAAAACATTAACAAATTAGATCATTCACTTCCTTTTCCTTTCTATTCCTTGCTTTTCCAATTGACTTAATGCTTCAAATATATAAAAATCAAATGTGGCCTCTCATATGTCTGATTTTGGCATGTTGAAATCATGCCATAGAAAACATCTCAAATGACTCGTCTGATAAATTTGAAAATGACACCCTCACTGCAGCTGAAAAATTTTACTATTTTTCATATTTTTACAAAAGATTTCAAGACCTTTTCAATTCACGCTTCATAAATACTTTAAAACTTTGCTTGTAGTTCCATTTTAGCCATTTGTAATAATAAAAAAAGTGTAATTATTATTTTAAACTAAATGTAAAAATTTACTTGAATAATCAGGCTACACTATTAGGTATTTTAAAATTTTAATAGAGTTTATCACATATAATAATCTCAACCGAAAGATAACTTAACCTCAAACTTACCTTCTGAATATTATTGCCCATATTATTAGTTTCCATGTTATTAATGGCACAAAATCATACAATATGCACAAAAATGGAGAAATGACATCTAATGGTCGTTTTTTTTTTCATGCGAAGAGACGAAGAAACACATACATAAACAAAACTTCACCTTATGTAAACGACGATACCACACCACCACACAACCAAAGAATATTTACGTTTAAAAACGTTAAAAACGTTCGTTTTTAAACGTAAATATTCTTTGACACAACGCCGTAAGCCACATTGGTTCGCTGGTTGTGCGCATTACGCATATGCTCTAATTAGTAAACAGACAGATTACTTTTGATAGAAATCTGTAAGGTATAAATAAAGGAAAAACTAAAATTCCGTTTTATTTGCAGAATTTACTTTGTGGGAATTTTTCAGTAGCAATAAACTTGTGCAAATGAATGGAAGCTCCAAAGTAAATTGCAGACTCAACGTTCCCTATATTTCCAAAATTAATTTTCCTACAAAATTTTAATTGCAATGTTACTTTTGCATGCGTAATGTACCTTGACATAAATTTATAAATATAAAGTTAGTTAATTCAAGATTGCTAAACCTTTCCATCAAGTGAACAATTTAAAACTGCAAAAGAAAACACAATGCAACATTGTAGGAAACGTTTGGAACTTTGAATGTTTAATGGGAACTTTCACCTGATTATGATGATTTTATTTGTTTAATATTGGAGCGTGCATTGTATTAAAAATCGTAAAAATTTTACCGTTTTAAAAAGAATTTTAATTGTAAATATCCAACAAAATAAATCTACAAGAAGTGCTAAAGAGGTTTCTTAAAGTAAAACGTCTTATAGCGTCTTATGTGGAGACTATCAAGTTCACTGAGAACTACAAATGTCGGCCACAAACAACATCTTCAATATATGTTCTGTAGTAACAATTCATGTTTAAAATGTAAAGTGTATAAACTATGCAATGTATTTCTTGAAAACCTGTTCGCTGCCTGGAGATGCCGACGACATGGTTTTAATTCTCATGCACTTTGCAACGTGATATAATATTTATACAAAGCTTTACTTCTTTTAATATTGTGATATTTCGATAGATTTTAAGAACATTGTGGTACCAAAATTTGTCAACGCAGAGCAGTTCATGGTAAAATATGGACATTGTAGACCGAAAAAACAAGCGCGCCCTAAAAGAAAATGCTAACTTTTTTTTTGGATACACAAATTTCAGTGATTTAACCTGTCAACATACAAGTGATTACTTTACTAGTGGTTTTAAACTACAAGTAGCTTAATTAGATTGACCAGAATCTCCTAAATTCACATTTTTATTCACTTTACTTTTGTCAGCATCACAATATGGCGGCGACAGTAAATACATGTCTGTTTCTTACACAAAGTTGGTCGCGATTATAGAGAAGTAGATGCTATACCTATACAAAACATGTCACTTTAGGAGTGAAAAAGATATTTGTCTAGAGTATTTATAAAAGTGTTGACAAATTAAATTACATAAAGTTTTACTGAATCTAAATAATATATCAATAATGCGATATGTAAGTACTACAGAAATCATATATTTAATAATAGTATAAAGATAACTACCAACCATCTATATTAATCTATGAACAAGACTTCTAACTAAGTTAGTTTAATAAGCTTCTTGAAGAAGTATCTTAGTAATTACGTCTGTAGCAGTTTTCTATACATCTGTTAGCTTAAAATAATGTTTTGCAGAAGATTTATATACTTTGCATTGCAAGAATTCACATTTCAGCTATATTCTAAAATTCTCCAGGATGTCTGTAACTTCACAGGCTTATGGGAGTACAAATGTCTCTCAGATAAGTATTTAAAGTAAAGTACTTCAAGTACTAATAAATACTTGAAGTATAATTTCAAGTATTTTACTTTAAGTATTGACAGCTCTGTACATAGGACACTCAACATCGATGTTCGGAAAATATCGATGTACCTATTTTGGGCATCCCTAACTGTACGCATTCGCTCCTGACTCCCGCTTCCTCTGTACCGCGCGGGTTTCGCGATCCTTTAATTTACATTTACAAGATTTATGACGAGCGAAAAATCAGTTACGTGTATGTTGGGTTGTTTGTTCCCTGTATACTTAAATACTTTTATCGCGAGATATATTTGTAACTGTGGTTAAACGTGCACATCTCTTTTATATTCTGTAATGCGCACGAGATCCGTAAAAAAGTGCGCATGTCTCTCACACCTGTTTTGTTTTAATGTTTGAAAAACAAGTGCTGAAACCGTTATGATTCATTGAATTGTTGTAATAAACTTAATACTTTAAGAAAAATTTTCAACATGAAATAACGAATTTACTACTACATAGTTTTATAAAGTGCATTTTTTGTTTAAATATTTTTCTGAGAACAGTCGAGGTATTCGAAAATCGCACACTACTGGTTTTTTCTTAGAAGATTTTTATTTAACGTGAGTAAACATCAAAATTCATGATAATCTAAGAAGTTAGTCTTAATTATATTATTTTTTTTTATATTTATAGGAATATGGAGGAACAAAAAAATGTATTTGAACCTTCTGAAATAACGCCTTGTCCTGCAATAATGAACATACAAAGAATTAGAAACTTTTGTCCTGACGAGTTTAATTATGGAGAACAAATAGTATCATATGAAGAGTTAGATATCTATGATTGTAATTATGACAAAATAGAAGAATTATTTGAAGATTCTGTTCGTTTAGAAATTGATAGAATAATTAAAGTTTATAATCCATATTTAAAAAAAAGCTTTGAATTAAAGAGACACCTACACTATGGGAATATTCAGCCTACACGCCTTTTTCATGGTACAAAAGAGAATTATGTCCAAAGTATTTGTGAGTTTAATTTTAACTGGCGTTATTTTGGACGTGAAAGAGGCCATCGATATGGAAAAGGTGTCTATTTTACTTCGAGTCCGAGCTTTGCCTCATTTTTTTGTGACAAGGGAACAACAAAGAAGGTTATGATATTAGCAGATGTATTGGTTAAAAATAAGTGCAGAGGAAATGAAAATTTAGTTGTTCCTCCACTTGGTTATGATACTGCAATTGCAGAAACAGATGATGGCAGTGTATATGTAAAATTTGAAGATAATGAATTTTATCCGGCATACATAATACACTGCATTCGAATTTAAATTTTACACAAGAAAACTAAATGAAATTACAATAAATTTCATTCATTGTTTTAGAGTCAAATTTAAAATCGAACAAGTGTAATGTATTATTATTATAGTACATTTATATTACATTTTAAGTTATAAGTATTAGTGTGTTTATTATTATTATTTATTTGTATTTCAAATATATAGATTTTTATGTAAAGAAATGTTAATTATTCTTAGAGACAAATGTTAAATATTACAATAATAAAATTATGTTGAAATAAAATTAAAATATTTTACTTAAATTCGACAAAGTGTACATGTTTACACCAACATTTTATAGAATTTGGTTTTTCTTTGGGTGTGACTGGACAACTTACTAGCAGATTGTCTAGTAAGTTAGCTAACTCACCTACGTATGCTAAACAACGTGTCGGTTGTGTAGACAAAAAAGAAAAAGTTTCAGGTATATTTTTTGATTTCTCAAGAGCATTCGACACAAATTACAGTTTGCTGATGTTTAAATTAGAAAATTGTGGGGTAAGAGGAGCTAGTCTTCATTTTCTCCGTTCTTATTTGAGCAACAGAACTCAACAGGTATATCAATAAAAGCAACTTCTAATCATACTTTAATAGTTTTTCAGATGAAGTATCACAAGGGGTACCACAAGGCTCTTTACTTGGCTCCCTACTTTTCCTTTTATTTCTGAATGATATGCCTCATTTTATTGAGCTTTTATCAGTTTATCAATTTGCAGACGACAGCTCAGAGGTAGAAAATAGTAAAACTTTTGAGGGATTACCTATAAAGTGTAACAATACAATAAAAAAAATAAATAGATCTTCAAAAAATAATACTGTTTATTTAAATTCTGAAAAAAACATCTAATAATTTTTAATAAAAATTTCAACAAAAGTGAATCCTTATATGTAAAAGTAAATGGCAAATCCATTCCAAATTCATAGACAAGTTCCTAGGCATCACGTTTCAAAATATCTTGAGTTGGCAAATCCATATAGATGGATCTGATTACAAAAATAAATTCTACAATTTATGTGCGCAAAATCATAAGGCAACCAGTCTCTCTTAACTCGTTAAACATTTATTATTTTTGCAATATAGTCTCTTTTATAGATAATGTCCCTCCCTTCTCTATATGTATATCTATCGACTAGTGAATTTTGTAAAAGCTAATATGTATTTCATTTATACAAAATAATGAAATCTATAATAATAATTCAACTAGAGGTTGCAGTGATCTACAAATACTGCCCCATAATACAAATAATTTTCATAAAAATGCTATGTATAAAGCTACAGACACATAATAATCTTCCTCTTGAAATAAAGAGTATAAAAAATGTAAATCAATTCAAAAACCAAATAAAAATCTATTCAACCACTGCTAATACCCTTCCAATGAATATTTAAATGTATTGTTCATGTGCATTTGTGTATTGTGAATGCTCTGTATGTGTGGGGTATGATATAATTTATATAATTTTTCCTTCCCCTCTGCCTAGGAGGTCTGCAATAATCAAAGAAGAAACAAATGTATTTATGTGTAACTTAGGGTTATATATTTTTATATAATTTACTTATTATACACTACCCAACAGTTACAAATTCCATTTACTGGGTAGAAATTACAAAATATATTTATCACAAAGAGAAATATCTAACTAACATAATATAAAAATTGCAGGTATAAAAAAATATACTGCAGTTAAAAATGTCAATAAGACTGCTAGAATTGTTACAGTTACTGCATCTTCTAAACAAAGGCGAGTATTTCTGAGCATTTGTTTTAAGTATATGTAAAATTTTACTACAATCAGTTAAACCATGACTTGATTTATAAAGGAACAAGTTCAGACATATTTCTGCGAGCCTCAAAAGAAATTTTTGAAAATCTGTGTAAGGAGATTGTCATGTCAGTAACCTATAGCTGGATAGACTCTATCCTTATTAAAACATAGATATTTAAGGAAACGCCTTTGAATTCTCTCTAGGTCATTAATATTAATAATATAATATGGAGACCAAAAACGGAAGCATATAGTCTAGATCTGGTGTAAGAATCATAGAGCAGTTTCATCATGTCAGTGTTATTAAAATTATGAGAGCTTCTATTATGAAGCTCAACATTTTAAAACATCATTCGTAATATTTTGTATGTGACTGTTAAAACTAAGTTTTGTGTCAAATGTAACATCAAGGGCACGAATTGAATTATATCTAGGTAAAGTATATTTATTGAGGGAATAATTAAAAATTATATTATTTTGTTTTATAGAATACGTCACACAGCTACATTTGCTAACATTTACCGTGTTAATCGTGTTGTACAATTTTAGGTCATCTGCGTATAGAAGGCAAGGAACGTCAGTATCAGTAACTGTATCATTAATAATCAGATTGAAAAATATTGGACCTAATACAGAGCCTTGAGACACTCCTGATGTTGTTGCGAATTCAGCTGATTGATGACCATAACATTCTACAAACAGTGATTTATTTTTGGAGTTATGTGCTAAAAAACCAAATTTTGCTAGTGTCATTAGTAAAATGTACAGCTTATTAAGTCGGTATAAATAACATCGGCCTAAAGGCAGTAGTTATGTATTGAGTAAGACAAAACAGATTAGTTGTGGTAGATCTTTCACTTATAAAACTGTGCTGAAATTTTGTGATCTGATTTTTCACGTAATTAAAAATTGGTTCGTAAAGTAAAATTTCAAACACATTAGATAGATTGTTGATAATTGTAATTTGTCTGTAATTTTTTATATCCTACTTATCACCTATTTTAAAAATAGAAATAATTTTGGCCTGCGTAGTATGTTCGGAAAAGTATGAAGTCTTAATGAGAGATTGAAAAGAATGGTTCAAGGCCTAGCACGAACAGAAGCACAGTCATGAAAAAGAAAAGCCGAATTTTATCAGGACCCATAGTATATTAGCCTACATTTTCTTAAAAGCTTTGATACCGTCATCTTCAGAAAATTCATTCAGATTAAGAACATCGGAGGTTGAGTCAGCTATCATATCTTGATCAGAACTTGGTATAGAGTAAGAATTCCGAAAAAATTGAGAGAAAGCGTTGGTGATATCCTGAGTGCTGTTATATTCGTCTCTATCGTAGTACATTGTTGATAGAAAATTATTAGAATTTTTTTGTTTTTACACTTTTGGATCGCTTTTAATGTTACTTTTAATATTATGACAATATAACTTATAATTATCGTAAATTCCAGATTTTATATACCTTCTTAAAAATATAAATTCCTCCAGGGTAAGAGGATCACTGAAACGTTTGTGGTACTTCCAAGCTTTATGTTTTAATTTTATATATTTAATAATACTTGTATTAAGATATTTTCTATTAGTCGTCTTAATCTTGGACACAAATTCATTGAAATTTCTAGCAATTTACAATAAAACTTTTCATAAGCCTCATTATTGTCAGTAAGAAGAAAGTCCCAGTCACAAGTAAAAAAATGTTGATATGAACTAATTAGACTGGCGTTTTTAAAACGAATAGTTAGTTAAATGTTTGTGGCTATGAGAATCTAGTGAAATTAAAAGAGGCGGGTGGTGGATATCTTCAGTAATTAATACGTCTGCACAGTACACTTTATATTAGTCAATAACTAAATCTAACAATCTGTTATTATGATTTGTAACAAAGTTGTGCTTATCAAACTCGAAGAAATTGCAAACATTATTTAGAACAGAAATATGGTTAGTGATTAAGTGCATAATCTGAGTATTCACTAATATTAAAATCGGTCAAGAACACTACGTTATAATTATATAAGTAATTCAACGTACTAATAGTGTCAAAAATTGAGTTATAAAATTCAAGATTAGTATTTAGAGGAATAAAAATTATATATGTGGTGTAGAAGGATTTGAGATTTAAATCCACAGAGCAAAATGTGGAGTTAATTGCAAGTGCCATGCCTCCACTTTGAAAGTAATTAGTGTTTGTAAAATCACGATCGCATCTATAAACTGTATATATATACGGGTTAAATAATTCGATATTGTATACGTTCTGATTCAGCCATGACTGTGATAGCAATAACGGAATAGTGGGAAACTCTCCTAGTATTAGATAAACAAGCAGTTTTAGAATTAAGACCGCGCATGTTCTGGTAATATATACACAGTTTGCTGGATAAACTTTGGGAAGAAAAGTTGGTATCATATTTAAAATTTGAAAAGGATGGAGTTACTTGTGATTGCTATTTATGGGGTGTCCCATCATGCATCATAAATAGAACAGCTATCTACTCCAACCAATAAATGACCCTGAAATAATTATTTATTGTATGTGGACATATCTACCTGCAGTGTAGTTCAATAAATATTTTTATTTTTCTTAGTTGGCCAAACACGGAGAATTGTGCATTCATCAATAGGAATAAAGATATCTTGGTTTTGTTTTAGATGTATCAAAGCAGGATACTAGGATCTAAATTCTCACTAAGTCCGACAATATTTAGCTGAGGGAGAATATTTTTCAGTACATGAAATTCATAATTAGAGGAAAGTTGTTCTTGGGCAGTTTTTGTAAGCTTAGAGACTTCGCTAGATTTATTACAATTGAGAAGTATTCTACCATGTGTTTAACGTTATTGATTTTTACATTTAAATTTACTGGATTCACTAAATGGAATAAATCAGTCTTGGTATCGTGATTAAGATTTTTAGGAATAAAATTGTATTTTCTTATTTTCTTTTAGCTGTAATTTTGTTTGTATTTATCGCACATTTTAATACGACATATGAATAAATTCCTTATTAATAGTACTAATAAATGGTACCACGGTACCAATATGGTTCAATTTGAAAAAATTGAGTTTTTCCCCAAAAACCATTTTGATGAACTTTATTTGCTCATAAATCACGTAATTTAGTATTTTTGACAGAATTTCGATTTTTCTAGCATTACGCAGGTCATTTAGAATAAATCGGAACTGTCATGGCACACTTAAATGGAAAACTAAAAATTATATAAAAAATAGAGACGTTTGAAATGTCACTTATTTGGTATCGTTGGGTTCAGAAAATTATGCATAATTCAATAATATACAGGATGTTCTATTTAAAAATCGAAAGTTAGTATCACTTCCGGCGAAACCGGAAATGAAAAAATCACTTGTATGTCAAAAATGCCGCTTATTATGTATATACGATATCCTAAATTTCAATCAATTATATTCAAAACTAAAGGAGAAAAGGGGGGTGTACTATGATCCTGTTACACGGTATATATATTTATACATTAAAAGCTGCTAACAAGATTAAACCAAAAGAATAGCAAAGACAATATGTGAGTTAAAGTACTATCGTGCAGGGACGGTTCTACAGGAGATCCTCGGGGAGTCTCAGACTCCCTCAACTTTTTGACAGCATTTATAAATCAACACCGACATAGTTTGTCACGAAACACCAAAACACCATATATACTGCACTGAGTGCAGTATATGGTGTTTTGGTGTTTCGTGGCAAACTACGTCAATGTTATATTCACATTAAAGGTTCCAACCCACTTCAGTGGGTTTTTTTTGCTGTAGATTGTTAAATATACGAGGGACGAGCAAAAAATCATGTTTTCAACATTTTGACACTGTACATTATTCAGTATATGTGTATTAAAATATTAGATATAGTACACTGAAGAAACACTGAAAATTAGTATCGTATCGCGTGCAGTGTGCGTTGTTGACCGCATGACAGCTAGATTGAAAATAAATTCTCTGCTGCTGACGTGCGACGACAGCCTCTGGATTACATTGTAACGTTGCTATTTAAGAGATCTATGTCTAATAGTTCAATACACAAACCTGTATATGGAATCGATACTAGTACATCAGTCATATGAAATTAAAGCATTTTCAGATCGGACTTCCAGTGTAACCGGAAATGACATCGATTTTTTAACACCCCGTATATTTCTGCATACTCATATAGCTCGGTTAATTCTCTTTTTATTGATATATAACAACGTAATTATCTTTATTTGTTTTCGAGATATTGCCTATTAAACTTAATCTATGGATATATAAGATGCTAAGCAGAATTTAATACCAATGTATTATTAGATATATAAATGTGATGATAACTTAAAATTATGATGATACTACTAATATTAAGTTTTATACATTGCACTTGAATAAATTATTTTTCACATCTAGCTTGCATTTTTTATCGAGAATAATATCAATAGACCATATCTCGAAAACGAATAAAGATAACAGCATAAAGTTTATATCACTGAAAAGAGAATTAGTACTATGAGTTTTACGAATATGTACAAATATACGATGCCATTTCTGGTTAAACCGGGAGCCAGATCTGGAAAATATTTATTTATGTTCCATATAGAGCTGGGAATTTTAGTTCTTTTAACTGAATTAGTACAGTGAGTCTCGATCTACGGATGGAACTAGTACAGTGTACCAGTTCTTTAATAAATTAATGAACTAAGTATATAACGGATCGGTGAGACTGGCTACTATAAAGAAAATTGTTACTTTATCTGTGCATGAACAAAAGTTGACAATTCTTAAAAAAAAAATGCCTTTAAAAAATATGCACAATGCCACGTTCTGTGGAATGAGGTATCAAAGCTATGCTACCAGTGATGGCTGGTGAAATTTAGGTTATGTTATATCTTAGTATTGGAGCATGGAACCCAAGCACTACTTTCAGGCATAAAAAAAATTATATATATATTTTTTTGAAATCTGCCGATATAGTTTCCTCCCATTTATAATAAAAAAAAATGTTGCAAGCATTTTACAAATTGTTTAAAAAATAACCTGGTGATGCACACAATCTTTTAAACTTTTTCACAAATTTCAATTGCAATTTTTTTCTGCAAAACCTTCATTTAGTTTTGATGGTTATGTCTTAAAGTAACGTTTGGGTCCCATGCTTCAATACAAAGATATGACAACCTAAATTTTACTAGCCATCACTGCCTGCTACTTGCCTGATAAAACACACAGTAAAAAATTGCCAAAAATGTCCCAAAAATGTGAAGCAGTTATTTATTCCCAACAAAAGCTCAACTCCAAAAAGTGATACGTTGCATAAATTCATAACAAAACCAGCGCGCAACGAGAACATTTGTGATGAAGAAATATTTAGGCAAGCTCAGTTCAATGGGCGTGAAAAAATAAAAAGTAAAAAAATCCTAATTTGCATAATTTCCTTCAACATAAGTCTCATTTATGCAAGTATTACACACTATTTTGTGAGAAAATTATGATACATCCACTTTTATTTTTCATTTTTGTAACATCTTGACCGGTTACGGTTACGATGATCCAGTCAGTCACGGAAACATTGTGACCGGTCAACTACCCATCACTAAAAGTACCACTTGGGTGATATGCCTCAATACTAAGATATGACCACCTAATTTTTGCCAGCTGCCACTGCTTCAGACTAGCTGCATCAGGGGATAAGCAATTTGTACTATATCGTCAAGTAAGTAGTGTGGGATTTTGAACTGCTTGATTTCACAGACTGAATGAGTGAGATGATATCTACTTTATTATAAACGTTTAAGAAAATAACCATGGTAATCATGGTATGGATATTTAAAAGAATTTTAGAACTTTACTACTTACCTATTAAAACTGCAAATTATTTAAAATGAGTCCAATGTTTTTGTATTTGGTTATCTTTGATCGAAAAAATGTAAAGCAATTTGCATTTTTATGTTGAATACCTGGTGAAAACAGCCTTAAACTTTCAAGATCCAATTATATCTGCATTTTTTTTAATACATATTCCAAGTTCCCTTTCAAACCCCAGAATCCCATTAGAGAAGCTAGAGAGGCTGAATAAATATAATTTACAAAATGTAAACCTGATTTATTTTAACTCAAAATTTACAATTTAGTTGTATATTAACAACAAAAATTTGCACCTATTTCAGTATACCTCTTTTTCACGTGCTGACGTTTCCAATTCATATTCAATTTCAATTCTTGGTTTACGTAACTTTTTTGCTTGAGCCTTTTTTACTTTTACTTGAAGCTTCACCAGGGCCCTTTTTAGATGGAACCACCAAATCCTGTAATAAGCAAATGAATGTTTAAAGAAGTGGTGTGAGACTGAAAATTTTCTCCATACATTTTTTATCTGAAAATTTCTAGTTCTTAAATTTTTTACCATATTGCAATTTTTTCCAATTCTTACCAAGGACCCTCATATTCCTCAACATGTTCTTGGAAAAAATTATTTTTAGTAAATTCATCTCACGGGCACAAAATACAGGGTAATTCGAAATGATTCATCTGATTTCAAATAAGCACAAAACATAATGTTGGCATTTTTGGAATCTTTATTTAATACAAAAAACTGTGTTAAGAATTTTTTATATATTTTTCCAAAAGTTATTCGACATTAAAGTTTGATTTAATCTATTACGCGCGCTAACACTGCCGGCCGGGCAAGTCAAAGCGGTGACGTCACAGGACTCTATACTTTTCAGAAAGCAGCCAAAGTATGCTGTTAAATAATGTACACAAGTAGTGTTTTTGTGATTTGTGTTGTGAAATTTTAATTGTGAAGTATAATAATGATCAATTCTTCTAAATTATCATCATATTACTGGTGCATTGTTCCGACGTGAAAATATTTCAATAAAAACGGAATAAAAACGCCAGAAAAAACTTATGTCCAAATTCCAAGACACGGAAAATGTAGAAAAGTTTAGTTAAAGATAGTTAAATGGGATCCAAAGGAATTTTCGAAAACAAGTTGCGTTTTTGCATGTATGGATCTTTTTGATGTAAGCAATTACAAAAATAATAATATTAAAAATAAATATGCAAACACAACAAAAAAAAAATAATGTGTAACAACAGGAATACTGTGTTTCGAACGATTTCTGTTTTTTTTTTTTTGTTATTTTTGGGCACTATGAAGATAGTTTCCAACATGGATTTTGTGTCAGCCTACTGGGTGCTCCTGGAAATCGCCGGATACAGAGTTGTCAATTATCACTTTTGTGGTGTGACTCATTTTTGGCAAATGTTATTATTTAAATAGATTTCAATCTCGCAATTTTTTCTTGAAAACGATAGAGACATACAAAAATATTTTTTCAAAAAGTACATACATACAGTGAGTATATTAAATTCTTATGCATAAGGTAATTTTTTTATATATAAAAAAACCTTTAAGCACAGTATAACCAGTAAATTATTTCAGCTGCATTTTATTCATAAATCCACTGAGCTCTTTGGGAACTCGAATGCAGGTGGTATTTTACAAGGATACCATGGGTGTACGAAGCAAATTTAACGTTCCCACATTATAAATAAAAGTGCGGACTTATTTTTGTAGAGGTATGTTGTTACCTAACGATTATTGTATACCCATCTGGCATTGCAATATTTAAGTACAAATAACTTTAAAACGATAGCTTATATCGACATTTAGTAAGAGAATCTTTTTTTATTCAGTTCTTAACACTAATGTTTATTTTTGCTATAAATGTGTAAAAAAATAAGAAAGAGTTATGGCGAAAATTCACCCCCACCCCCTTTATAATTACTCCCAACAAATTATAATATGTAAATGAAAATTTAACAAAATATGTAACATTATAAAATTAATTCATGGTCCAAATTTAATTTTTGCAACTTAATACGTTTCGAATTTATTGGCAAATAACTATGTTGTACTTACCCCCTTTAAGAGATTGTAGCTCCCTTATGAACTGACTTAAGGCAATATTATATACAAAACTCAACTTATTTTTTATAGTCCTATTACTCCCTTGAAATAAGGTATTTAATTATAGGACACCCTGTATATGCTTTAGCTTTATTTAACTCTTTCACCCTGTAAATGGCTCGCAAATAATAGAATTCCAAGGTACATTGTGTTAAAAATAATCACCTATATATTGCTTTATATAAATCTAATAACAACCGGTCTCCGCCTGGCTGAAATTATCAGTGTTAAATTAAAAAATATGGATTTACAAAACGAAAGCACCAATAATCATTTAAAAACTGACTAAACTTTTCATAAATTGACTAATTTGTAATTTGTCCACAACATGCACACATTTTAAAATTTATTCTATAATATCCTTAAAAATTATTGAAAATAAATGCAGAAGAGCATTCGTCTAATTGTAAATACAAAACTAAAGATTTTATCTTTAGTTTTGTGCTTGCAATGATATAACAGTTTTTCACTTAGCTTTCGACATCACGAGGAAATGAATAAAACTTTTCATTACTACAATATCTTTTATTTGTACACCCTTTACATGAGCAAACCATTCCCCTCTTTTCTTATCATTCCCCATTTTAAAATAAAATAAAATGCATACAATTGTCACAGTAAACCAATTAGGCATAAAGCACTTACACCACGAGTTATTTTTTATTTCGCTGATAACATACACACCGCCCTGACGGCCACTACTACACTGATGCTAGTGATGCTTATCAGAATAACGGGTCAGTATAACTGCTCTTGAAGGTTCCCGGCGGCGAGGCCTAGTAATAAGGAGAAATAACCTAGTGGTTTTAAGTATACAGATTTTGGGATTTTAATTGTAGCTATAAACAAAATTTTAAGAACCAGAACGGCATTAGACATTTTCGGTCGTTCACGAGTATTAAGAAAAAATATACTGTGATGTTACCCCCAAATTTGGCTAGTGTATAAATATAACTTCTTTGTGTTTTTTTTGTCACACGTTTTCCGATAACACTCTATCGGATTAAATTTATTGAGCCCTCCCTTTAAGCGCGATTATCTCAAAAACGGAGGAGTGGGAAAAATACCATTAGAAAATTTTACATAAAACTAATAAGTGATTTTCGAAAAATGACCACTTAAAGTTTAATATCATGACATTATCGGTAAAATGGGTACATTTTTTGGTATAAATTAAAGCGTCTTTGTAAAGTTTTAATCTAAGTTATTAAAATTTCAGTGAGTAGTGTACAATAGTCATTTTTTCCCGTTTTCTATTTTTGATATATTTGTAGATAAAGTGAAGGCTCGATACATTTGAATCGTATAGTAGGTAGTTTATGTATTTTTAAAATGAAATAAAATTCACTTTATCATGGTGTATAAATTTCCAGTTTTCTGTGTGGGAATGTTTCATTAGGTGTTTACAATATAATATTGTTTGCACAGATATCGCAGACCAGAGACTACTACCAAATAATTACAGGAAACAAACACCCATATTTAAGTAATGCATGAACTAGGTAACCGTTCATCACTCTGAGAAATCGTGGCTGGTGACGTCACACCAATTGGACAGCGTTTTCAGTCCCGCCGCTAGCATCTGATATTCCCGGAAGTTCAATTAGTAATTTAAACATTCTCCAGGTAGAAATTATTAAAACAGATTTGATAATTGCTAATGTTTAAGAATATATGAATTAATTTAAAAAGTCCGGCACGTGCGAGGGGCCTATTCTATATCTATTAACTGTGTATTAACTTGGCATACACCACATGAAAGAGGAAATCTCCGAGTTTTAGAAGGCCACCACGAGATGGCTCCACTGTCACTCACAACCCTGGATAACTTCAAAAATAGCAACGTTATTGCTGAGTCAGTGATAATAGATATGCAAGAGAGAGTATGGGAGGATTTTGATTGTCTCGATGGTGCTCATATAACTATGGGAGGTCACATTGAGCACTTATCAGGTGAAAGACAAATCTTGGACAATTTTTCTTTTGACTGATGTATCAGTAATCGCCACATGTTCGTGAACTTCAAAAATACAGTCATTTGAAATCGGATGAATCATTGTGAATTACTTTGTATTTTACAGTGAAACCAAAATTTATATATACGCAAAAAATACTTTATTTTTTTTGTAAATAAAAATAAGAAATTATGTATTCTCTATATATTATGTTATGACAATACATCAAGGATTTGGTATTCCTGACTAAAAGACAGGTCAGAATTTGGTATTCCGATGAAAAAACAGGTTGGCTTAGGGATCTATAATCTATTTTGTAAGTATGAGTATCAACATACATCTAATATCTCATCTTGTAAGTGTTTTGTTTGTTCATTCTTGTATTATCTACAATTTGCCCGATTTATTTATGTAATTTACAAATTACTTCGCGCCATTATACATATCGTTCGCAAATAAAAGCAATGCGTCCTATATACGCCTCTAACTTAAAAGAAAAAACTGTACAAATCGTCACACCCGAAAGTGTATCCTATATATGCGCCCCTGTCTTAAAAGAAAAACTGTACAAATCGTGACTACCGGGAATGGATTCAATATGCGCCATTAATTTAGAAGAAATAACTATATAAATCGTCACTATCGAGAATGCGTCCTTTGTGCTACTAGTTGAAAATTAACGTTTAAATAAACACAAAAACAATGTTTCAATGTTAACACTCACCACGTGCGTATCTCAAATTACAACTGAATATATCACGCTTTCACAATAAATAAACAGGTACCTAAAGTTGGGTCTCCGCACGTAATTAACCTTCCGCAAAAAAAGGATCACTACATGCCGCGCAGGTAACAACGCAATTGAGGCTTATATTTACACTTTATTTAAAATTTCATTTTGTTCACTTAATTTTTATGGAAAAATAATACGAATGTAAAGGCCATCTCTGCGGAAATATCAAATCCTCCGATGTTTAATTACGACACTAGCATGTAGTATTTTGCATCAATGACTTTGAAATTATATTTTTCTGCGCATAAAAAAATGTACTATATTGTAAAACGCAAAATTTACTTTTTTTTATTTCCGTATTTCAGAACAGGTCTAAAAGTATCCAGAAATCAAATCATAAAAGGGTGGAAATTTTACAACTTTAACAAGAGCTCAACACAATAATGTACTATCACAAAGCAACAGTGCAAAGTTCTAAGCAGATAAAATATACACATACCTCAATGTCTGAATCTCCTGATGACTCAAAATTACTATCCAAGTCAACTTCTTCTGGACTGCCACTCTCACTGTCCTATAAAAAAAAAAAGATGAGTTCAAGACCATTTAAACATAATGCTTAATGAACGAACAAAGGACTGTAGTAATCCCTGGTGGAAATATTTTCTGCCAATAGTCTAATTTAGTCGCAGTGTTCTGAAAAACAATTCTAGAAGAATGAGTAATTCTAAAAAATTCTGAAACATTCTGAAAAAGTATGAAAAGATCTATGTAAAACTTACTAAGCATTTTGAAGACTGAATTTTTACAAGTTTTTGGACTCTTCTAGAATACTTTTTCAGAATTAATCAGATCTTTCATGAAAATTTAGCTAAAGTAAAAGTAAGACTTTTTCAGAGTTAATCAGTAAAATTTAAAACATTTCAGATTTTCGAAAAATTATTTACTGTAGGTTTTATCATATTTATTACTTCTCGTAAGGAATATAAAAACTTGATAGGAGGAGGGTTATTAGGAAAAAAATATTAATGTTTATATTCTATACATTTTTAAATTTTATTTACAGATTTTTTTTGATAATTAATTATATACGGTTAAAATATACGAACTGTTTTTATTAAATAATTACAAGGCGATAATTATTATTATCATAATATATATAATACAAAGAAATACTTACAAATAAATATATAATACAAAATATTTCAAAAACATTTAGGAAATACTTAATAAAATACATATAATTCAAATTATTTCAAAAACATTTAAGGAATACACTTAATAAAATGTTATATAATACAAGTGATTTTAAGAAATATTAACGAAATACTTTTAAGATAAATATGATGATGTGAAGTAATTAATTTGTTCACGAAACCGGTCACAGTAATAAAGGAATTTTATGAGAATTTTTCTTTTTGATTTATCATGAATAATATAAACTATTTCAAGAATATTTAATTAATACTAATAATAAATATATATACCTGGTACCAAATTTTTCAAAAACATTTAAGAAATACACGTAATAAAACATACAATACAGTATTAGTACACAATTTATTCTAAAACCATAAGTCTATCGCGGCTAGTCAGTCATAATCAGCGGTTCTGATTGGCCATCCTAAATCGAATGATGCATTGTTGCGCATGCCATCACCCCACTTTCAAATCAACTTCTACGTTCCACGTATGATGCCAACTTTATCTATGATGACAACAGCTAATGTAGAAGAGGTGCCTTTTGTGTTCGTTTATAAAATAATAGTGTAGTGTTGATTGTTAGGATTATATCGATATAAACAAAAGCACGTATGTCCAATCGAAAATATTGTAAAAAGTACAGATATATCCGGAGCTATGTGAACATTAATAATAATGCATGCCCACTTGTTGTACCAGCAACGGCTTTGGCGGTGCAAGATTTGGAATTTTTGGAAATGAAATGAATGCTGCTACTAATGATAGAAATCAAGAATGCTCTGTAGTAAGTTTTATATAGATCTTTTCATACTTTTTCAGAATGTTTAAGAATTTTTTAGAATTACTCATTCTTCTAGAATTGTTTTTCAGAACACTGCAAGACTAAATTAGACTATTGGCAGAAAATATTTCCACCAGGGATGCCAGTTGTAAATTCTTTGAACTCTAACAAAAACCAAAAATATCTTATACTAATGTGGAAAACTATAATGTGCATTTTTTCAAGACTCATATTTTTAGTGGCTATTTGCTTGAAAAGAATAATTAATTCTCATAAGTGATTAAATAATCAATTTTGCTTTTTAGTATAACGCCATTTGGTTCCACGCGCACGCGCAAAAAGTTTGCGCCCCATGGGAAAATATTTGACTAATTAATTTCGGAAAAAATATTGTGGTTGTGATTGTCATGCATGATGGCATGACTAAAAATATATCAAAAAGTTGTCGCGCGTGACATCCCGGTGTACCTGCAAAATAACGCAGTTTAAAAATTCGCCGAAAATGAAATTTGAATTTCGTATCTGTCATTAAGAAAAGCTTTTTTGTAATCATATTCTGGATCAATATTCAAAAAATAAATTGTGTTATTATTTTCATTCTACATATTGGCAGAGAATCAAATTTGAAAATTGGCCTGAATACTATTTTAGTGTGACGTCACATAATTATGCAACTTAGTACTACTGTGATGATGACACACTGGTTGCCTACACATCACTGAAACTGGAGCTTAACCCTTAATGCAAATGTCAATAAAGGCAACATTTTCGCGGGTTAAACACAGCGTAGAGTTTTTGTTTTATTTTATTTCTCCCTTCTAGGAAATATTTAAGGACTTCCAGTTACCCTTGTTTAGAAAGTATTATAAACAAGGCAGTTACCATTTACCATGCACAAGGCATGTGAAAATATATATATACAATTATAACGCATTACAGAAACTTTTATTATTAATGTAATTAAATGATATTAAAAATGGATGAAATATTCTTCAATAGGAGCAAGTCCCTTTAACTTGTTTGTGTCAAATTTTATAACCTAACATTCGTATATTAAAGTTTGTGTTAATTATACTATCGATTTAAAAACACGTGTTTGTTTATTTTGAACTATGGGTTCAGGCCCGCGCCGTACATAAGGGCAAAGTCGCACGGTGCACGACGACGCCAAGGCGTCGGGGGCGCTAAAAAGGCCTCTCAAAAGTAAAAAACGATAATATAGCTAGCAAATAAAATGTATAATGATAGAAAAAACAAAACAAAAAGGAATTGCAATATATTATATGTATTTCATTCAGTTACTTATTTTTTATCTGTACCATCTTTACACATGTATCAGCGTTATAAAAATTGGATCGAAATATATTAAAATGAACAAGGGCGCCAAAAGAGTTAGTTATGGATTTATGATGTCACTCATACAACTGATTTTTACATACTATTTTATACAGAGATGTTGTATAATCAAGCGTTTAAATTGTACATAGTTACAAGTTTCACGCATATCATATTCAAATGCACCAGGAACTATCTGATGACGATTTTCAAAGGCGTCTACAGCTTTGTAATTGGGCCAGAGATAAAATGCAAGAAGTCACCTTCTTCAGTAATGTTTTATTCACTGATGAAACAACTTTTTATAAAAAAAAGATTTTTTTAATAGGCCCAATTTCTATTACTATGCTTTGGAAAATCCTCACTTTTTTAGGCAAGTTGATAACTGGCACAGATGATCAATAAACGTTTGGGGAGGAATTATTGGAGAACATGTAATAGGGCCACATTCCTTTGGTGGTACATTGACTGGAGCTATTTATCTTCATTTTCTGGAAAATTATCTGCCACAGTTATTTTTGGTGAATCTTCCTGAAAGGATTCGAAATAGGATGTGTTTTCACTACATTATTTAAATGCAGTTAAAGACCACTTAAATAATACCTACCCATTTCAATGGATTGGAAGAAATGGATCCACTAAATGGCCTGCTAGATCACCAGATCTTACAAAAATAGATTTCCTTTTATGGGGATACGTGAAGGAAATTGTTTATAAAGACACACCAACAACAGTATAAAATATGAAGGAAAGGATAATAACTGCTTTTAGATCTCACACCGGCAATTTTAGGAACAGTAGAAACCTCATTTCAATACCACATAGAGACGTGTGTCAATCAAAATGGGCAACATGTGGAGCACTGATTATAATTTTTCTATTGAAATATTTGAGGAAACCTCTATTTTTTAAGTTTATTCTTGAATTTTTGTACTTATTGCTCAATAAAAAGAAAATGGTTGCAATTAGCCATAGGAAAGTACTTACAAAAAATGTTCGGTTTTCATTTCTACATCACATCGTTGAGAAAATTTGAAAAAAATTGAGAAAATTCAATTTAAAAAGTTGTTAATTGAATACTAATTTTTGGCCACCCTGTACATTTTAAGAAGTAAAAATTATTCAAAAACATTAATTAGATTTCTTGTAACTAGTACTCACTTAAGTTTTTCATAAAACCCATAATTGTGACTGGTGATTTTTTCAATATGCATCTGCAAATGGCATTATTTCAACAAAAAAAAATCATTACGTCCAAGTGGTTGGGAGTCAATAATACAGGAATCAATAGTCTAGAAAGAGGCCTCAAAAAATGTACTGATATACACAGCATTCCATTTTAAAAAAAGGCACTTGATCCTGTAATTTCGTCTCTGCTTGCCCTGTATATTCGTAAATAATTTTCGATTATAGCCTTTTTTTACCTAGTTTACTTGTGTTTTTTTTTTTAATTTCTAGCTATCGTAGGACTCGAGATATCAAACTCCGACGCAGTATTGTCCCACCCTGTATATTATAAAACAAGATTATGTATAAAGTTTAAAATAAATATTAATAAGTTTCTAAAAAATTAAAACCTAAACGACTAACCTATGTATATTTAAAGCACACATCGGCCCGGATTTTTGCAATTACCGCTTTTCGACCGACGTCGAAAGCACGACGGCCGTGTACGCGGTGCGACCACCCCACAGTGCAAAAAGCTGTGCACACGGTGCAATCGACCCCGCAACGAGAAAGCTGTGCACACGGTGCGACCGAACCTGCAACGAGGGAGCTGTGCACACGGTACGACCGATCCCGAAACGAAAGAGCTTATTTGTACACGGTCTTGTTCAAAATTAATACGTTCAAATCTATTAATAATTAATTGTATGTACGTAGGTTAGTCGTTTATGTTTCAATCTTTTAACATTTATATATTGTTTTACACTTAGGTTAGTCTTTTTATTTTACAATTTATTACACTTATTACCACAGAATTTAAATAA
This sequence comes from Rhamnusium bicolor, assembly GCA_029963845.1. Classification (NCBI taxonomy): domain Eukaryota; kingdom Metazoa; phylum Arthropoda; class Insecta; order Coleoptera; family Cerambycidae; genus Rhamnusium; species Rhamnusium bicolor. Next base: position 465,610 of record JANEYF010004358.1, on the reverse strand, counting down.
GGAAATGCTTACTAAAGACGGTTATAGACTACTCTGAATATTAAACGCTAAATTGAACAATAGTTCACGGTATTATGTACAGTTGCAGACAATAAAAAATAGTTCAGCTCTTCTTGCGTTGTGTAAGTGACTTTTAAATTTATTATTTTATTAATATGTAATATGTGTAAGGTTACCAACTTAGGTCACACTCTTTAAAGAGTACGATTGGTAACCTAAATATGAGGCATAATTTCTATCTGTATTTTTTTACAAATTTAAATGTCAAATACTGATTCTTATCAGAATGCATACAAACAACTAAATTTTAGCAAAAATCTGCGATAAAAGAGCTGTCCCATTTTTTATTGTCGGCAACCGTACAAGCAAATCAGATTTGTGAACAATTTGCTATATTTCTTGTTCGCAAAATTATTTCAAATATTGTGTAGTCCAAAACAGTATAGTTTTATATAATTTTATGTTCACACTTTTCAGTGTGTGACGTCATGACACTTCGGGTCCATCGCAACCAATCTTAACATCGCTAAAACTTGCCTAATATTGACAAAACTGTTAATTGTTTACACTTGTGGATTTTGACTTTTGACTTGGTACGAAAGTTTGTTTATTGTCGTGTTATGACTGTTATGAATTCTTGCAAAAGTTATTTAATTGTTTCAATTTAATAAGTTTAAATATCTACAAAAAAATGCCAAAAGATAAGTCAAGTAAACAAAGCTTGTTAAAGAAATGGATAGAAGGTGAGGGTGATTTTGTTGTAACAAAAAGTGATTCAATACAATGCCTTCTGTGCAACTTATTGTTGTATCCGGATAAGAAAAGTGCGTTTCAAAAACATTTACGATCGAAAACTCACAAAGACAAAAAATTAGGCACGTGCTTAACTACTTCCCGTGATTTTAATTTTGAACTGGCCAAAGCATTCCTTCTCAGTGATATTCCCATAAATAAATTATTGAATCCTCATTTACAACAGTTTTTGGAAGAATCTTGCAATAAAAAAATTCCATGTCCATCGACTCTTCGTAAATACTACGTGGATAAAGTTTATGACGAAATTATTTACAGCATCCAAAAAGACATAGGTGATGACTGTATATATACAATTGTAGATGAAACAACTGATACCTGTGGCCATCATATTGTAAATTTATTAGTAGGTGCACTGAAAGAAGAACCTACAAGATGTCATTTGTTAGCTTCAAAACAATTAATCGATACCAAAGAAGAAACAATTGTAAATTTCATTACTGAAGCTTTAAAGTTACTTTGGAAAGACTCAACTTCAGATAATTTAAACAAAATTTTGCTGCTAATCAGTGATGACACACCATACATGCTAAAATCTGGACAAAAGTTAAGAAGTGATGCCCCCGAATTAATACACCTTACTTGTTTGGTGCAGACCTTAAACAGGGTTTCAGAGAAAGTAATCAGTGAATTCCTTGATGTACGTATGTTAATTTCTGTGATGAAAAATGTATTTATAAAAGCCCCTACTAGAGTAGACAAATTTTATGAAATACTACCGGATGTGCCTTTACCACCTGAACCTATTGATACTCTTTGGGGAACATGGATAGAAGCAGCAGAATATTATGAAAAATACTTTGATCAAATCAAAATTATTGTCACTTCATTTGATTCAGATGATTCCTGGTATGTTGCTGAAGCAAAAATGTTATTGAGTGAACCGACTCTTAAAACTCAGCTGAAAACAATAAAAAAATTTACAATAATTTCCTCTACAATTAAAAAATTAGAAAGTTCTGTTTTGTCTTTGCAAACTTCCTTAGATTATATCAGTAAAGTTCAATCCACATTAAACAAAGGATCGAGTGATGTTGCTCTAAAATTAAAAACTATATTAAACGCCAAGCTTGAAAAAAATCCGGGTTATAAACATTTAAAAAACATCAGTACCTATTTGGAAGAATCGTGTATAGCACCCATCAATACTTCATTAATAAAAAAATTTAAATATTGCCCCATTAAAAGTGTCGAAGTTGAACGTTCGTTTCCGTTCTATAAGCAAATGCTGAATGACGGAAACAGAAGATCCAATTTAACAATGGACAATATAGAGAAAACTATTGTGACTTATTACGAAAGCAATTATAGTCAATATTAAACATTAGGTTCTCTAAATTCAGTTCATAAAATTAATTGTTTTTATTGAATATGAAATAAATTTTCTATTTCCTTTATTTCTACCAATTATGGTAGTTTCCAATTTAACTTTTAAGTGATCTAAGAGTAGCTTGTCCTACATCGAAGTCATTGGTTGTGTTCATCCGAGCAGATTACTACTAGAGCGATCATGGATCCATTAGCTAAATGGTACTATTTTAACTGAGCACTCGTAAAGCCATCGCCACTTTTTGTAGCAAACAAAAATTGTGCTCAGTGATTGACCAATTAATCAGATGTAGTTGTTGAACGAAATTTTAAAAGAATTGTTAAGCAGTAGTTGCAGACGTTGCAGTTAAAATGACAGAAAATAATAGCTATTTAACTAAAGCCATTCGGCCTTGCAGGAAGATCGGTGATTATTCGAATCAGGTAGCGATATGCTCGGATGAATGCAACAATTATTTTTATAATGATGGAAACAAAAATGTTGAGAGCTTAAGTTTATTTTTTACATTAACAAACATCTCTAGGAGTGATAGTTTATGGTATGATATTTATTTCTTGGAAATTAGTTTGCATGTTACAGAATTGACACATGATGGGTTTTTAATAGTCACAAGTGTGATCATCTATATATCTTAAAAACAAATATTGAGGTATTGTTATTTAGTGATGGGCGATATCGTGATTTTTCAATCACAACGTGAATCGTTACTGTGATTTTCTCATATCAGTGATTTTAAAACGTGATGTGATCACGACTTTCATTCGACGTGTATGGGAGAAATGTAACGCCGACAGACGGTAAATGGTGAAATCGTGAAATTGCTACTTTAGTAATCTATTTATTTATTAATTGTTTATTTTACGAGAATTTTTGTTGATTTAAAATTTTATTTTTAATGTTATTTTTTTTATGTTTTATAATATATAAGGATGTTTTTTAAAAATGTTTTCATTGTTTATTGTCAAATTCCATATTTTTATTCATATTTCATGCCGAGACGTAAATGATCAACATTTGCAATAAAATTGCTGGTATATTTAATCATATAAAATATTTTTACGCATGGTTTTAGTAGTTAGTTACTCCTGGTCTTGTAACAAAAATGTTCCGGCACGAGTCACGACCCTGCCTCTAATCGCCACATCTCACATCGCATTGCCCAGTGAATAAAAGATATTTATATAAATATCTATACCTATAGTGTGAAATGCATACCTAATAACGCTAAGGCACGAAATCGCTTGCTTTCCGTGTTAGTACATACGGTTGGAATCAAAAATCGACTCTAAGTAAATATCACATATCATTATCATCGTCATAAAAGATATATTGGTATTGGTTGAATGTTGATATGTTGATCTTGAATCTTACGATACTATATCACAGCCAGGGAACGAAATAGCAAAGTCGTGATCACGTCACAGTTTTCTACCAACTTTACTAACAGTCGTTACCTGTGATTTTCTAATATCAGTGATTAAATCACAGTTCCTGATATATCGCCCATCACTATTGTTATTAATTGATTTATGAGTACCAAGGAATAAGGTATCTAAAAATATTGTATCTTATCAGTCTAAAGTTGGTAATGAATATAATAATCTACAAAAGGAAGAATTGTTATTTTTACCACCCTAAAGATAACAAAAGTAAAGCTAATGTAGTCAGGTCATGTAAATGTCAGTTTTTATTTTTTCTTAAAATGTTTTCTCGATTACTTCCCTAGCCATCGAAGTAATCCCTGAAAATCGGAGATTTTGTATTAGAAAAAGAAGGACAAAGCTTTACAGTTTATTGGGGAGTTCGAACCGCACTTAGGGCATCAATCGACAGTTCCATGCCTTGTCTGAGTCGAAAACAAATGTCAAATTTTCAATTTGTTCCAGGATGGAGTAATAGATCCTCACTACCAAGTAAGTATAAACGTTCTTACCCACCTCAGCTACAGTGTCCACTTTTACTTTATTACATGGCTCACTTTGTTTTTCGAAGCTACCATCACAGAGCGATAGGTTGACCAAATTTTCCTCTGCCTTAACTAGCATTTCATTGCTTAATTTAGTTGAAATTATTTGTGATGTGTTATACCAAATTGAAGCCAATAATATCACCTATCTATTGAAGTATCTCATATTAGTGCTTATCCATTATGTAAGCTTATATATAGTTTCAATTAATACATTATAATTAAAGAGCTATTTTAACACTTGATAAAAAAAAAACAAAAAAGAAATCATATATAAAAATGAACTAGAAAGGAATAGGGCAAAAACTGTTACTCATTGAATCAAAATAAAGAACAGGACTGGACTTAAAAAATTGAAAGAATATAAATTTTTAAAATGGTGTGTTTTAAATGTAGTAAAGCTGTTGCCACTAATAATTACTGCGAATGTGATGGATGCCGACTAAAATATCACTATGCTTGCACCAATATAACAGCATCAGAAATAAAGTGCATGGAACTTAAAACTAAAAAGACTTTAAAATTTTTCTGTGAAGTATGCCAAGAGGGCTTGCGTATGCTACCAATCATGCAAAAGAGGATTGAAAAGTTGGAATCTAAGTTGGAAAAACTTATCAATAAGCTAGATGGTCTTAGTGTTTCAGGGGCTAACTTACCCCAATCTATAGCAGAAGCAGCACCAGATTGTGATCAATTCATGACTGAAACGGACGAAAGGAAAAGGAGAGCAAATAATATCATGGTGTGTAATCTGCCAGAGTCTTCAGCAACACAAGCAGAAGACAAAATTAATGAAAACTTGGCACTTGTAACATCAGTTATTTCTAATGTATCTCCTGATGTGAACATAAGAAAGGTAATCCGTATTCATAAAGTCACAGACAAACCCAGACCAATAAAAGTAATTTTAAATAGTTCGGACACAGTACTAAGCACACTGAGGAACAAACATAAGATTAATCATCCAACTGCAAAAGTGTCTTCTGATCTAACCTATATGCAAAGGAAACACCTGCAGGACCTGCGTAACCAACTTGAAAATAGAAAAGCAAATGGGGAACCTAATCTAACCATAAAGTATGTTCGTGGTGTACCTAAAATCATCAATACTTTAAACTAAATGAGCCCAACAGTAGCTGTGATTTAATATGTGAATGTCAAAACGTCGGAGGTCTCAGCTCTAAAATTCAAATTGTTCTATTCTTCTGTCAGTGAATGTAAATTTGATATAATAGCATTGACTGAAACCTGGCTTCATGATGATGTACGTAGTAGTGAGCCTATTTTTTGAAGACTATCATGTATACAGAAAAGATGGGAGCTTTCGTACAATGCAACTAAAGTCTGGTGGTGGAGTTTTAATAGCCCTAAAAAGCCATATTCAAGCAGAAATCATTAATCATCCATATTTTGATGTAAATTTTCCAACAACTGACCTATTATCTTGCAAATGTCACTTAAATCATAAAACATTATACATATAAGTCCTGTATATACCTCCTACAATGGCATTTGATGACTTTGATCTTTAGGACAGCTTTAGTTTTTTCAGCCCGAAGATTTCATTATAATGGGCGATTTCAATGTACCCAATTTTGTCAATTCTGACATTGTTGATAATAGAACTAATGTAATTAAAAACTTTATGCATTTTCTAAATTTAGATTAAGTCAATAAAATAATTAATAGCTCAAATAGACTACTTGACTTGGTGTTATGTAATTTGGAATGTGAAATAACCGGTGATAATGCTTCCCCTATACCAATGGATGCACACCATCTTGCCTTGATTGCCAGTTTCCATACAATTGGTCATAAAGAAACACAATTTATATCAAATAAAATTCAAAAAAAGATATAATTTTAAGAAAGCTGATTATCCATCTTTATATAATTCATTATTTCACACAGACTGGACATTTTTAACTCGTTGTCAAGAGATAACCTCAGCAATTGATAAATTTCATGTCAAAATATGTCATAAATTTGACACACATGTACCTCTATATAAAACACAAATGAGAATTTCCATATTGGTATACATGAGATTATTAAAAATATTAACAAAAAGGCTTTTAAAAAATTATAAAAGGTATCATAATGAGCATTGTTTGCATGAATTTAAAAGATTAAGAAAGTTGATTAAAGAACAAATAAAAGTTGCATATGCTAACTATCTAGCTAATGCTGAATCATCAATTGCTACTAATGCTCAGAATTTCTGGCCGTTCGATAATTCAAAAAATAATTGTTCTAAAATCCCAGGTGTTTTATTCTATGAAAATGAACCCTACACGAAACCTTACGTTATTGTTAATATGTTTAGACATTTTTTTAAAGTATTTTTTTGCCTTCTGAACCTAATAACTCGATTGACACCAAATTTTGCTTCTTTAAACAATACTAATATTAATATCGAATATATCTCTGAAGTGGAAATTATAACAGCAGCAAGAAAATTAAAAAATAAAACGACGTCAGGTCCAGATGGCATACCATCATTTATTGTTAAAGACTGTATAAGAGCTTTTGTTACCCCACTGCAATTGTTTAATCTTGCCTGGAAAATATGCATGTTTCCAGATCGGTGGAAGGAAGCCAAGGTGGTTCCAGTACTTAAAAGTGGCGATAGGTCCCATATTATCAATTATAGATCTATATCTATCTTGTCTAACTTTTCGAAGCTGTTAGAAGTAGTTCTGTATAACCGCATCTATCCGTCCGTACATAATTTTATATATCAATCTCAACATGGCTTTATGAGTCAAAGATCTATAGTTATGAATTTGTCGGTTCTTGTACAATATGTTTCGGAGGTCATCGATAACTGGGGCCAGGTAGATGTGGTTTATACAGACTTTTCAAAAGCTTTCGGTAGGATTGATCACATCGTCTTAATTGAAAAGCTGGAACTATTTGGCTTTAACAATCATATGAAAGAATCTCTTAAATTCTAAATATGTAGCTACCTCAGGGGTCTAATTTGGGTCCACTGCTGTTTCTTTTATTTGTTAACGACTTAAGTTCTACAATACAGTACCCTCAACTTTTTTTTGTTGATGACCTAAAGATATTCACTGAAGTAACAACGTTGGATGATTGTCAAAAGTTGCAGAATGATTTAGACCGAATTCAATCTTGGTGTACTATTAATAAGTTACATCTAAATACTGACAAGTGTTAATTTATAAGTTTCACAAGAAAACAGTTAGTTTATGAATATCCCTACCATATCAACGTGACTATGTTAATGCGCTGCACTTCTTTTATTGACAGGTATAATATCTGATTCACAATTCACCTTTACAGGTCACATAACTGAAAAGATATCTGAGGCAGTGAAGTTTCTGGGCTTTATTGTCAGAAATTGCCAAAATTTTATAGAAGTCAATGCCTTTAAAATCTTATATTGCTCATATCTCGTTGTTAGTAAACATTTTTTTTTGTAAAAATTTGGACAACTATAAAATGCTTCGACACATCACTGTCAATTAAAACAACTGAAAGAATGTTATAGTGATACAGGCCTGCTGTGATTAAACAACATCTAAGCAGATTATTTTTTCATAATTTGATCTATTTTTCATTAATAAATAAAAAACGACTGAGTTAAAGGTATATGTGTAACATATTAGCATAATTGGAAAAAAATAAGATATAAAACTGGCTGTAATGAAATATACCAATCCATTTAAAATAGTGAGATTACGTTATCTCAAAAATGTTACCTCATATTTTTTATTTTTTTTTATTATGCCACAAAAAATCTTTAAAAATAAAGAATCTATGGCCATTTAAAGTTGTTGCCAAATAAAATAAACATACTGTACATATATAGTATATTTCACGTCATGGAGACAACCCCAATTTAGTCAATTTTTAACAGAATAACTTAACATTTATACCAGTTGTATAGAGATCCATATTGATTATTTTTAATTAACCACTCCAATTTTCGATACAATTTCCAACTACTACGCTTTCTTTTAATGAAATCGTTCAGCTGATACAAAAAATGTTGAGCAAAAAGTTAATCAGAAAAGTTGTTTAAAATGATGAAAAACCTCTAAAAAACTTGGTAAGTTTCTTTAAAATATCTCAAATAGTTCCAGTTATTTGAGAAAAACGAAAAAAAAAAAGTAAATTTAACACCCTGTATCTTGGGAACAATTGAATTTTCGATATAACTTGATTAGCAAACTTTTATAGTATTATCACGGGTACTACCAGTTGTCAAAATTTGAAAAGAACTTCAGGCCACTGTGTATTTATCACAAACGAGTAAAGGTACAGTCTCAGAATTAAATAATTAAAAAATAACTTACAAGATCACTCTCATCTGAACTGGCAGCTACAAATTCTGGACTTTCCGTTTCACATTCCATTTCCATTTCGACTTCTTGTTCTTCCTCAGCTTCTGATTCTACTTCTCTTTCTTCTAATGCATCATCAAATGCTTGCTGAGGAATGTTATAAAGATCTTGATACTGAAATAATAGAATAGTATAATATCCAAGAAAAAACCACTTACAATTTTTAAACATGTCTGGAAGCGTACTGCATATTTTTTGATAGTTACGAAAAAAATATTTTTACCTACAATGGGCTAGAAGTATTTAAACTTTTAGTATAATAAATAAATATATAGTGATATATCCTTGTAACAAAATATGACATTTTTAAAAATGTGAGGTCACAGAAAATAAGAGTAAAGAAACAGTAAAATGGTAATTATTTTGAACTCTACACATTTCTAGGAAAAGCTACTAACTCAGTAGAAAGTCCTAATCATTCTCTAAGCATTTCCATAATTCCATATTGATATTCTCTTAAAAATAACAAAGTTTAATGCCTAGGACGTTAAGTCGAGTACCCCAAATAATATTAACCGGTTTCTTTTTCTTTCTAATAAGATTTTTAACTCATACTTACGACTCCTTTCTTTAGTCTGTCCAATAATGTTTTTTCTACTCCTTTTTCAATCCTAGCGGCAATTAATGCTTTCTCTTCCCTCCTTCTTTCTCTCCTTTCTATGTTTCGTTGCAATGGCACTATCAATTTCCTAAGTAAATTATGAATATTAACAGAAATAGTGACCAAATATTTTAAAAACTTACTGTCTCCTCAACTTTAATTTTCTCATTCTTATCAAATATTGCGTTATTTTTACAAATCTCTGTTTGCATTTTGATTTAATAAATCCTGGCCAATATAACAAATTTTCATTAATTTGATGAATTGCTTTTTCAAAGTTTCTAGATAATTTAACTTTTTCCCATGTTTTCCTTGGAAATGCTGATCTAAAAAATATTTCCAAATATGAGGCTAAAACTAAAGTGACCATTAAAACTGACAGGTACCTGAATTTCGAAAATCATGGCATAAGTCTTGTGAATAAAAAGTGTGAAATATTAATTTATGTGAGGGTGAAAGAATCATTAAACTTATAGTAGGGGGATATAAAAAATGTCGGGAATTTTGACAATAAAATATGGCGAGGCTCATAGTTATCTTTAAAAATAGTTCTTTACATGGCCTTACCTGTTGACATCCTCGAACGGGTGGAGAGGTGGAGAAATTAATATATTTTTTTTTAATTTGTCAATTTCTTTGATTTTTACGAAAATTAAACAGAAAATTTATTACAATTTACGTGTTGTTATATCTTTCTGCTTAAAAGAAATAAAATAAGCAGAGGTGAAAACTTATTAACAATGGTTCTACTCTGCAACATTTTGGGGGTCAACAGGTAAGGTCACATAATGAAAATGTTTAGACCGCACCCTGTATACTTAAGTTTATAGTTAAATAAATTATCTCAAATTTGTTATATGTATAAATTTTTTCTTTTGTTTTATTCTATTTTCTAGTTTGGTGATTATTTCACTATTATAAGGCGGTTCTTATTTTATTTCGGAAAAAATTCAAATGCATGCGCTCTCCGCTAGAAGGGATTAAACTTACTTAGATATCGCCTAAGCGAAGATAGTGCGAACTCACGCTCGAATTTCCAAATTAATTAGTACAATTTCAATTTCACTCATTTTCAAATAATAAGTTTCTTAGTGCCTGTCAAGACTATATGTTGTCTGTGGTGCAAACGATAACAAGAATTAATTGATCAACCCCGGCAGGAATTGGCAGCCAAAAGGAAGGTAAGTCGAAGACTTTTTCCAGCTAGCGGGTTTTCTTACTCCTGTCATTCTCAGACTACTTGTACTCTTTTGGAGCTACGAATATTAAGTACTCTTACTTTTCTGTTTTAATCCCAAATGTACTTTTTTAATTAACAACAAACTCAAATCAACATAAAATAAACTTTTTCAATTAAAAAAATTGCTCTCATGAAACGAAGATTTCAACACTATCTGTAAAATTAATTAGCGAGTTACGTCATAAGTTTATCTAGATAGATGCTTATAATTTCCTGTATTCACATTTGATACTTCACAGATGAGATCTAAGTATATAATGTAAACTTAAATTTTTGTTATAGTGTAGTTTTCTAAGATTTAATATCTACTTAATTTTCATGCTCTTACAAGCAGAGCTGTCGATACTTAAAGTAAAATACTTGAAACTATACTTCAAGTATTTATTAGTACTTGAAATACTTTACTTTAAGTACTTATCTGAGTAGATATTTGTACTTGTATTTCAATTATTCACATAAAAAAACTTGAATCTTTACTTGATTTTGTCAAGTAAGTTACTTTAACTGTTCTTAACGATACTTGAAGTATTACATCATAATTGAAGTAATAAATTGTACTTGAAGTATTCTTGGGCTGCTTGAAGTAAAATTCCTTTTTCAATTATATTTGGTTTGTCAAAAGTCACATAAACAAGACCATACAAGAAATGCTTCGGACTTACTAGAATTACTTAGGGCTTATTTAATTTAATTCGAATCTGCAACGCCTCGAGGTAAGGTGTTTTTAAAGACATTTCTAAAATTTTATCTTGTGTATAGTGTACAATTAGTATCACAGTACATTCAGTGATTAGTGATTTACAAAATTAAAAAGGTAGGTAGATAGCATATATAACTACGTCAAACATCACTGGGTAAATTAAGGTATATTTGCACGTAAATCAGTAAATCATTTATATCAAATATTACTGTCACATCACGTCAAATGAGACAAAGTGTTGTATCTGCAGAGGAGTGTCTCACTGATGACAACCGATGTAAATTTTTTTCGGAAATAGAACGGCTCTAGCTATAATATTATCATCATTACGTAATTATTATTACGACAAGGTTACATGTTGCATCCTTTTTCCTCTGAAACAATTAAAATGATCTCCATTTTAAAGGTTCAGAATAAGATTTTTTGGTGTAGACTTTGCTAATTTAAAACTGATTTCAGATATAACGGGCCCATTGCGGGGGGGGTGTCGAAACAAAGTAATATTTTTAAAAAGCGACACCTACATATAACAAATTTATTTTTATAATCACTAATTTTCACCATGTGATTTACATGCAAAAGATTAGCATATAACTAAATATGACAAATTATATTTTTTACACAACTCTAATCTGAATCTGAAACCATTAAACCATTTATCCATTCCAAAAATACAAATTGTATTTAAATCGAAATTTACAGATTTTTACTTCGTTTTTTATGAATTTTTGTAATACTTCAAGTAATTTTATATACTTTAAGTATTCTATATACTTAAATTACGAATCATACTTCAAGTACTGCTGTTTTACTTCAAGTAAATTACTTGGCGATAAATCAAGTAATTTTCAAGAAGACTTGAGAATGAAGTTAAGAAAAACTGTACTTGATACTTCAAGTACTTTCTAAGAGTACTTGTAACAGCTCTGTTTACAAGTAAGATTATAACCTGTTTTTTAGATTCTCATTTCGTTATTTAAACAGTTTAATGGTTAACTGGTTGTAGCTTGATACAGAAACACACACACACACACACACACATACAGAGTAGAGTGAAGACATATCCCATCCAAAATGCAAATTTTCCAACGACTTAGATAAAAGATATGTCATACATTTGATAAAACAAAATAGATAATGAAGTTCTGTGAATTTTATAACATAGTTGTTTCTTCCTCTTTGGGCCACTGATATTTCTTCCTTTCAGTTGACGGACTTTTTATTTGTTTATTTACACCTAGTACGAGGGTTGCCTTTCATATTTCGGGAATGGACGATCCTGGTGCTGCCATCTAACAACCGACGTCCCTATCGTAAAGTTCAACTTTTTGTCGGTATACGTACTCAGAACGTTTCGACATACAGGCGCTATTTGTGTTGTTTACAGTGACTTGACAAATTCATTTCGGCTAACAAATGGAATTAAGTCGTGAACATTTCCGTGCGATTATTTTTTACAACTTTCGACGTGGATTATCTCAACAACAGTGCATCGATGAACTTAATTCGACTTTTGGCGATGAAGCACCATCAAAAACCACTGTATATCGGTGGTATACGGAATTCAATCGTGGCCGTAGTTCGCTCAGTGACGAATTTCGTGAAGGTCGTCCAAAATCGGTTGTTGTTCCAGAAAACATTGATGCTGTGCGTGAACTGATATTGCAAGATCGTCATGTGACTTATCGTGAGATTGAGACATCCTTGGGCATTAGTGGGACCAGCATACATTCAATATTGCATGAACATTTGGCCACCAAAAAAATTTGTTCGCGTTGGATCCCACATAATTTGACAATCGCTCAAAAAAAGGCTTGTGTCGATTGGTAGAAAGAAATGCTCAATAAATACAATCGCGGTGCTTCAAAACACGTCTATGACATCGTAACAGGTGACGAATCATGGATCTATGCGTATGAACCTGAAAGTAAACAGCAGTCGACTGTATGGGTCTTTGAAGACGAGCCATATCCAACAAAAGTTGTTCGCGCATGAAGCACTTCGAAGCAAATGGTCGCCTGTTTTTTCAGAAAAACCGGACATGTGGCAACTGTACCATTAGAACAACGTCGGACGGTCAATTCTGAATGGTACACAACCATTTGTTTGCCAGAAGTCTTCGGAAAAATAAGGGAAACCAACCGCCGAAGACGCATCATTCTCCACCACGACATTGCGAGCTCTCACACATCGGCTCAAACAAGAGACTTTTTGGGAACTCAAAAGTCGAATTGATGAGTCATCCGCCGTACAACCCTGATTTGGCACCCAATGACCTTTTTTTATTCCCGCACATCAAAAATAAATTAAGAGGTCAACGTTTTTTGACACCTGAAGAAGCGGTTGATGCGTTCAAAATGCATGTTTTGGAGGTACCTCAATCGGAGTGGAAAAAGTGCTTCGAAAATTGGTTCAAGCGCATGCAAAAGTGTATTGATCTTCATGGAGAATATTTTGAAAAACAATAAAGCCATTTACAATGATTAATTTCTTTTTTTGTTCTCTATTCCCGAAATATAAAAGGCAACCCTCGTACAGGCAATTTGTTATAGTATCAAAAATGTATTTATCATAATCTATATAATAAACATGTATTGTTTTTTATTTGTACTCTGTTCTGTGGACCTAAGTTGGTAACTCTACTTCTAGATCATCTCACAACAGTATAATAAAATAAAACATTAACATTTACTATTTTTTATATATTTCTCTATGGGAAATGTACTCCAAAGCCATAAATTAAAATGGCCTTGGAATAATTCCAAAATAAAACCAATAACGATTCCATTTTGAAAATTAATCTTTCTGATTTGTTTACTTCTAATAATAAGTTTGCTGGATTTGTTGTAAATTTAAAAATCGTAAAATGTTTGAGAACAGATATAGGTTCTACATTTATCCCTTCTCAAAAATCATAAAAAAAAGTTGAAAATAAAACTTGCAACATTTAATTAGTAACAAAATATTTAAGACAAATACTAATTTATAAATTGAAGTTTCTATTATATACATATTTCTAAGTTGTAATGTTAAGATCTAGAGATCATAACTACAACAAAGGATAAAGGTATTTTTTTTTTAAATATTAACCCTTAATATAATGTAGGTATTCGAAACCTCCATTGCAATTGAAAATGTAAAGCATTAAAAGTTTTACACAAAATTTTTGTTTAATTTGGCGTGGAATGATATTTTGGCAAGGAATTTTTTTGTTGAAAATAGAATCACCTGGCTACTTCCTATTACAAACAAGTGAAACAAATGATATCCTACTTACCTTTCAGCAGTTTTCATATATAAATAAATAATACCATTTTCTTCTCTTACGGTAGCATACTGACTATTGGCTAGGGGACAAGAAGATCGGTTGCATAAACCAGTTAAATTATACTCATTTCTACAGAATTTCTGTGTCTTTGTACTGAAAATAAAAATGTAATAAAAATTCTTTGAATTACTAAATATATAAAAACCTACATTGTCTTGTACGAACAAAATGATTTGTTGATAATACTCCAAACAACCTGAAAATGATATGTCTTTAATTTAAACTTTAAAAGCATAGAACATGTACTTACATCGTCGTGTTGCATGTTGTAAATAAATTATAAAAAACAGTGAGAGTTGTACGTTAATACAAAGCACGAATTTCTTATTAGTTATATTAAAAAATTCCTCATACAAACATACAAAATAAGAAATAACCTAAAAAAGATCTGTCACAGCACACCACACGTGGAATCACTAGGTCTGTTCTTTTCGTCTGCTCTGTACTGTTACACTTTCAGAGTTAACGACCAATAGAGGAAGCATATAAGCATCCTTTACAGTCATACGGAAATGGCAGTATTTCTAGCAATTTCATTGGCCGTTTCAAGGCCACGGCATGGCGTGCTCATCAGTAAAGCTGGCCGAGGTGGCTGGAGTACAGCTACGGTCTTGCGCTGGCGTCACACGTGCCAATTTAGAAGTGATTTACGCTGCAGTCTTATTTGAAAGGTTAATACGTGAGGTTGTACCTATAAATTATAGATAATGTCAAATGCGCCAAAGGATACAAAACGACCGTACGCGGACACAGTGAATAAATTTATCGGTGAATTTCCGGATTTATTCTATGACAGATGCAAAATAATTTGTAAAGTTTGCAATCAAGACTTAATGTGCTGGCACAAAACAGATTGTCGTCGTCATATTAATACCGTGCAACATCAAAATAAAAAAAATGACATGCCTTTGACAACTCAGTTTATGTTTGATTTATTGTTAATGTTAATAGCCTGTAATATTCCTCTACACATTCTGGATAAACAACCATTTCGGGAGTTTTGGAATAAATAAAATCCCCAGGTGAACTTACCAAGTCGTACATCATTACGTAGATATATTCCAACTGTTCGTGAAGACATTGTAAATAGGATTAAATGTGGATTAAAAATACACGGCTCTGGTTATGTATTGACGAGACGACAGATTGTAAAAAAAATTCTATTTTAAATATTATAGTACGTGTACTGGACCCTCTTAAACCAACATTTCCACTCTTACTAGCTAGTAAAAGACTAACTGCGTGTACTGGCGAAATAATTATGCGTGTGGTGTTGGAGACATCCGAAAAATTTGAACTCTCAACAAATCAAGTTTTTGATGTTTGTGACTGATGGTGCCGCGACAATGCGCGTGGTAGGCCGTTCTCTTCAAAGAGATAATTGTAGGTTTTTACATGTTACGTGTAAATTGCATGCGTTACATCTTGTGGCAGAAACGATTCGAAAATGTTTTCCAGAGGTAATAGCAAATACAAAAAAAGTATTTCTCAAATCTCCTAAACGGCTTCGAGCATTTCACAGACAGTGTCCTGGTATCCCTGAACCACCAGAACCGATTATTACACGTTGAGGAACGTGGTTGAAAGCGGGTTTTTATTATGCTGAATATTTTCAACAAATAAAAGCTGTGATACTACAGTTCAACCCTAACGAGGCTGCAGCTATTAGGGAAAGCCAGACAAGCTTTCAAGACGTTTCCGTTGAAACAGATTTAAAAACTATTAATAACAGTTATAGAGTACTACACGACGCAATAGAAAAATTGCAAAATAGTTCGTTGTCGTTAGTGGAATCGCTGCAAATAGTGGACGACGTAAATACACAGCTACAGGCTATAAATGACGCAAAAAATAATCGCGTTAGTGAAAAATTCGAGAGTGTTTTACAGAAAGATCCTGATTTTAGCAAATTAAGACAAATTTATGATGGTGCATCTACAACATCGCTAAGTCAGTTCACAGATTGTTTACTTTTTACTTATGCCTGTATTACATCCGTAGATGTCGAACGGTCATTTTCAAAATACAAACATATTTTTTCACCAAAGCGAACATCGCTGACGGAGACAGCTGTAGAAACATACCTGATGCTATTATACTATAAATCTTCCCCACTTTGTGATGACGACAACCAAACTACTTCATAAATCTGCTTAAAAGGGTGAGTTTTATACAAATTTTTATAAAATGTAACATTATTGTTAAAATTTATTTCCATTTATTGTACTTATTCAAGTATTATGATATGATGTAGACATATGACGGCTCTGTCGGCCAGGTGACCTCGGCCAGCTTTACTCATCAGATATCATTTTTTAAAGGGGAATTCGGCACCGTGAAAATAAACAAACTATAATAAAGGGCAAGGAAAATAAACAAAAGGGCAAGGAAAATCTTACTAACGAACTAAAAAAATACTTATTTAAAAAAAGTAATAACAAGTTTGTGATTCGAACCCTGGACCTACCGCGTGCTGGGCGAGTATCTTTTCTATCGTCTAACGAGCTCCTCACCGACAAGCGATTTCAAAAGGATTTAATCATAGACTTATAAAAATTAAAGACACCAATATACCATATCAATCTAACTACGACTGTGTCCGGACAACCAGCAAAATGCCGTTTTTGGTTCCTCTCCTTTCGTGTCATTTGTTTCGTATTTACCTCACTCTCTCTCGATTCAGGGTCGATGAACTTCTTGAACTTGCTCATAAGAAATTATAGTGTATGTCGTCTCTCGCTTCGTAATCGTCGCCACTCGCCTGCCGCAGTGCCGCAGCCATTAAATGTGTTTGATTGTTTACAGTTAGAGTGTTTATAAGAGAATCGAGTTTTTAAATATAATTTTTGTGATTTTATGTAATTAATATCTTTTCACGTTAGTTATGGATTTAAAAGACAATTGTGGTATACATTGGATTGTGCCAAGGACCAATTTTATTCTTCGTCATGACTCAAACATATGTATTTTTCTATTTTTTTTTTATCATTATTATAAACAATTTAAGTTTATAAACTCTTTTATTACCCACGCACAAATATTAATTTTTGATATTTACAGTGGTGTGTTTATGTTTATAATAAACAGTTATAAATGTATTGTATTTTTTTTTGTATTAAAATAAACGTTATTATAATGTAACATGTAACCCGCCCCTTCCCTGGTTCTCCATTTTTTTTGATATTTTTTTTCATATCTTAAACCATGGGGGATACGATAAAAGTTTATACGAATAATTTTGTAGGGAATTAAATTCCTATAGTAATCAAATGCCAAAACTTTGCGCCTCAGAAACTGCAATTTTCCTTATTGGAATCTGATATTAAATTTATAAAAAGCAAAAGTAAAAAAAAAAAGCATCTGGGTCGAGGAACTGAACCCGGGACCTTCAATCCAAAAACAAAAACCCTAACACATGATCCATCAGCTCCTACTTGTTATTGGAAATAAACTTGTTACATATACTAAAATACTATTTCTTCCAGTGCATTGACCGAGAATTGAGAGAGAGATAAAGCTAACCCTGAAATCATACAATAGAAAGAGATCAGCAAAATAAATGTGTCGTGGATATGTCTCGGACACCATTAATCCATTGTCACTTGGTCTATATATCCGAGGTCTGTGGATTTAATATACTTTTACATGTCATGTAACTGCGCATAGCCTGCGGCTATTTTAAAACGGCCAATGAAATTGCGATTAATACTTCCATTGCCGTACGACTGTAAGGAATGTTGACTATTCACAGTAAATTTTCAGGTGCACATAAACTAAAGTGTAGATGAAAAGAACGGACCTACTAATCACGGAACAATAACTATATTGAGTAATCAGTGTTGCCATAGATAAATAATATAAGCTATATAAGTGTTGTGATACGAAAATAGAAATTATAAAGGTGTGTTTGAGTTGATGCTCGGTAGGCATATAAGCATTCCTTACAGTCATACGGAAATGGCAGTATTTCTAGCAATTTTATTGGCCGTTTTAAGATAGCCGTGGGGCATGCGCAGTTACATGACATTTTAAAGTATTAAATCCTTTTGGAATCGCTTGTCAGATAGGAGCTCGTTAGACAATAGAGAAGATACTCGCGTGGCACGCGGTAGGTCCAGGGTTCGAATCATAAACTTGTTATTTTTTTTTTTAAATAAGTATTTTTTAGTTCGTTAGTAAGATTTATATGAAGATTACATTTTTTCCTTGCCCTTTATTACATTTTTTCCTTGCCAATTATTATAGTTTGTTTATTTTCACGGTGTCGAATTCCCCTTTAAAAATGATGAGCACGTCATGCCGTGGCCTTGAAACGGCCAATGAAATTGCTAGAAATACTGCCATTTCCGTATGACTGTAAGGAATGCTTATATGCGCTCGGTAGAGCGAGAAGGGTTGTATTACGTTATGGTCATATACTGAGGAATGCTAGATTTCCCGAACACAAACTGAAAAAAAAGTGTCTTAACATAACAGTACTTTTAGAAAAATTGTTATTTTTACGGTATTTTGAATTTTATTTAATAAATGAAGCTGCTTTTCATCTATAAGTCAAAGCCCTGTTTTTATTATAAAGATATTGGACCTAAAAGTACGGTGTTTATAATTGCTGTAATATGTAAACATAATTATTATAATAATTATGTTTACATATTACAGCAATTATAAACACAGTACTTTTAGGTCCAGTATCTTTATTTTTCTCTGCATTATCATATATATGATTTGTTACGAAACGGTTTTGTTTTTCGGTCCGCGGCCCTGTTTAACACACTTGTCATTAGTGTTATATGTAGTACATATAAGTTTTCCACTCATATTTAATGTTTTTAACTATAAAAGCTTTTAAAGTGTATATAATTTTTTTTTAAATTTACAACATAAAATAAGCTTAGAAAATATTAAAATTTCCACGAGTCCCACTTTCAAATTTCGAGAAAAACGAGCACGCTCGGCTTGCTCGCACTGCGTCGTCTCGGATACAACATGTCTAAAATAAGTGTCTAATAAATAGAGATCTGAAGGCAGCGATAAATTCCAGAGGACTTTTATAAATAAATATTATTGTTGGCCCAGCGAAAGTTGACCGGTTGAAAGAATTTATTTTCATTTTTATGGTATACTTTCTACATTTATTTAAAATGTTTTCATACTATAAAAATTTTATTTTTGTATAACCATTTAAGTTGTAATTCCCGATATCGCGCGCCTATGCTTTTGTCAAACTCAGGTATAAAAGTGACCATTTTTATGACTTACTCACCCTTTCGTGCCCGACCAACTCTGGCTTGGCCGACTATATATATCTTAAACACCTAACCGGAGGAGAGTCAACCGTCGGGAAACCTGCCCCAGCAAACACAATATTGCCGGCAAATCAATAGGCCAATACAATTATCATAGGCAAAGTGTTGGTAAATTTTGCCGATATCTGAAAAGCAAATAAAATAATCCGTCTAGCCATAATACCATAATTTCTGTTCTGTGCATAATACTTTTCATGTATTACCAGAGACAACCCGAGACGTGCAAGTGGATAGAAAATTTTGTCCGATTTTAACATTTATTCGCTATCTCTATTTAATATAAGAATAGTCAAATATAGCTGTCCTAGTCCGATAAAATGGAAGGTGAAAGCAGAGGGTAGCACTTGCACTGCTGTCATTTCTGTTCTATCCCGCGCTTTTTCTGTGGTATTTATCTGTCAACTTGAACTGACGTAAGAAGTGTTTGTTATTTTGTCGTGATTTTGATTATTTCTCGTTGTATTTTGTGATATTTGTGTGTTAAAGACTATGTCCCTTCTTAAAGACTATCAATTTCATATAACTGGTAAGTTATAAAATTATAAATAATTTTATCCGCTATATCTAACCTATATATTAATCAGAAAGGATAAACAGTATTAGAAAATGTGCTAACTGTATCCTTTACTTATTTCATTCCTCATAATAAACTTTGAAATTGGTTGTAGGTTATTTTTTGTTTGCGATGGCCACAGAGTCAAGAATTAGCTTGTGTTATGTGTGTTGGTCTTCGGAGGACTATGTGGCAAAACTTCATTATTTTCCCTCAAGGTAGGAAAGGTAAATTAAGGCCTGCACTAAATTAACAACACTTCTAACAGCACAATTTTTTATGTTTTACAGGTCAAAAATTTGGCAAGAGAATATGGGTATACATTACACTGAAGAAACTCTTCAAAATTATAGGATATGCTCCCGTCATTTTACTGTTGAAAGTTATGTCGACCTAAGTAGTCATAGGTTGACCCGCAATGCAGTCCCCACACTTTTTCCATGTCGTCAGTTGGCAACATACCAAGTGCAAGCAGGTAATATGTGTTTTACAAAATATTGGTGGTGAGGGGTCCTTAGATATCAATCCATAGTTGTTACTAATTAGCTTGGTAGAATTATCGCAGACTTTTTACTATTATTTAATTTATTCAAAATAAAGAAATATAGATTTGAACCAATAAACATGGTCGCTAATATCTATCTTATTTTACTTCAGATCTAGCCTCAAGCGAGGCCTCAACTTCAAAGAATATACCTTATGAGTTGGCGGAGGAATTTCCTAGCATAGTGAAGGCAGCTAGTGAATTTTTGGAGGAGATTCCCAGCACTTCTGTATCAGATCAGAATGTCACCGTTCGAAAACGACCGGGGAATTATTAGAATTGGGATTTCTTGGTAGTGTAAGAGGCACAATGAGGCACAGAAGCAAAATAAAAAAGATGCTCGTGAGGCAAAATGAATAAAAAGAATCATAAAAAAATGGTGCTCGTGAGACAAAGAGAAAACCGAAGATTCTTTCGCATAATTAAAACCTTAATTTTTATAGAGCCACGTTGCGTGCCACACAATACATGATTTTTTTATCTAGCACAATAACATTTTAAGATAGTCTCTGCAAGTCAAGCCTAATAAATATTTTAAATTTAATTATAATCATTAAATAATATTCTTTTTCTGCAACCTTCTAGAAATATAACTGTGATCAATTTTTTGAGTGGAAAGTACATATTTACAGGTCTAGCCCGGCAAAGTGACATAAGGATTTGTAAAGTCTTTACCGATTCCTTATGTCATTTTCTGTTGACAAAAAGTATCCGATAACAATTAAAAATGATTATTCCAGTCTTCCTTGAAAGTAAGTGTCTGATGTCTGTCAGTTGATTTTATATTTTATTAAAGTTAAAAAGTTTTTTGAGACTAGCAGGAATCATTGCAGAAAAAACATTGTACACAACACACCCAGAAAGTGACTTTACTGGACTCGCCAGGGCTTTTGCAATGGAAATTGTCAGCTCGCCCTGTTAAGAATCACTTTCCGGTCTTGTTGCATAAATAACTATCATGCTTTCTTGATATTTTCTGTAATATATTGACAAAATGTCCTAAATTTGCTTTTTTGTATTTTTCTGATTTTAATAAATTTTGTACAAAATATTATTACCTACCTACTTGTGTTTTGAGTGTTATGTTAATTATCCAATACAAAAACATATTTCCTTTAAATCTTATGTTAAGCGGTTCAACAAGGTTACAATTAACCTTTTGATTAGTTTAACATAAAAATTAATTGACCTCTAGTTTTGTATTCTAACTTTAAAATAGCTTTGTTTCTGCAGCAGTTGGTGATCGTTTGTGGATCATCAGAGATAGTCACTCGGTTAGTTTTTAACTTCCAGCGAATAGAAGTATTTAAAAACAACTAATCGACTACTTCTGGTCCACAAACGATCACCAACTACTACAGAAATAAAGCTTATAAATAATATCAATAAAAAAATAAAAAGGGGGGTTTTGAATTTTCGCGGCGTTTGCTTCTTGCGCCATCTACTTTCACCTTCCATTACAATCGACCAATTTAATACTGCGGATTAAATTTTAGCACGTACTTGCACGTCTCGGGTTGTCTCTGGTATTACTCAATTATTCTAGGTTGGAACTTGCGCTTGAATGCGCAATGATCTAAACCCCGTCCTTTCAATGTAAATCGGTTTGACTCGTCTCTGTCCCACAATATATTTATTCTCTCTCTGCACCGCCAAAATGCAAAGCTAGGATTGTTGATATATTGGGCACTTTTCCATATTCACAGTATGTCCACCGGTAGAAGTAACCGGTTAGATGTGCAATTTAAGATGCAATTTATATTTTTGGTGACTGATTAATTTTGAAACAGATTTAGATCAGTGTACTCACTGGTGAATTTTGAAAACCGTACTCTTCAATATTCACCGGTAAGTACACCGATCTCGACCGGACTATTATCCGTTTTTCCTGCATTGAATAATCCGGTTTTACATAGCCATTTTTTTATAATATACATAATGGCCACTCTTATGGAACTTTTACTAGTCCTTTTTTGTTGTTCATTAGTTCATAATAGATGGCACAGATATCGTTATTAGAAGTTGGTAACTTGAAAAACATGCAATAATAAATTAAGGTAGTATTAGGATTTTCAATTCCTAAGTGAAATCTAACTCGATTGATGGGAAAGGCTCGTTGAACATTGAACTATACATTTTAATAATATTCGCGTTGGCCACCTGGTGGTTAAAAACAAAGATAATATTAATCTTTGTTGAAAACAACTCAGTATCGCCATCTGGTAGTTCTCTATTACATTTATTTTCTAATATGCACATTAGCCACTCTTAATGGTACTTCTAGTAACACTATTTGAGGTTCAATTTTCTTTGTATAGATGGCTCTGTAGTCTTCATTTGGTATTTATGCTATAAGGTCTGTTCGTCGGTAGCCAATATTTGCTCTAAACAAGACATTTTTACACAATTTCTGTTCGCTAGACAACAACGTGATCATGTTTTACTCAGAACTAAACATTTTTACTCTTGTTCCAGACGAGGAGTGAATATAAAGGACGAAGCTGTTCGCTAGTTATCATTTCCAGCAAGATCAAAATTGAATAAGTTACTTGCTGACGTCATACTTAGAGTAAAAATCACAACTTATAGTAACACCAGCGAACATACCTATATTATGTACGTTTACCTGCATTTGAGAAATACGATTTAACCTTGACCTTTAAAATTTGGTACTTAACACATACAAAATAAAATATCTTGCTTTGTTTCATTTCTAGGTTCTCCCGTATTAAAGGTGCGGGAATCTTTTAATAATCAAAAGTATCAACACTATATTTTTAACATATTTCACGATTTTTAAAAAATGTATGTACATAATATGTAGGAATATCTTTTTCTATAATACGTTTTTTTTATTATTATTAGGATAGAGTATTTTAAAAGTTTTGCCCTTCTCTAAAGATAAAAGGTTGAAAAAAAAATTATATACCGTGTGTCCCAAATTCGCTGCTCACCATTGCGATCTCGGTAACCACAGTAGCTACAAGGTCGGTTAACTGGAGTAAGTTTTAGCAAATTTTATGCTGATTCCAAATCCGTTAATAACGGCTAACTGAAACCGTTTTTGGAATTTTCCAAAAAACACGAAAATATTGTAATTGCTCTTTTTGGCTGTAGCCAAGTAATCCTTGGTCAGACAGGTTTTATACTTGTACATTATTAGGGCACTCTTTAGACACTAATATTTTGGTGTAAAAACGAATGTTCGATATTCTTTTGTTTTCGAGATTGTTTTTCTTATGGCAGACATATTGGATTTTTCATTTTTCAGATTACGCTTAAAAATAGCTATCAAATGATGTATCACATGCCGAGGAAAAATTTTTTTTTCAAGGGACTAATTTAAGAAAAGTTATCTATTGCTTATAGAATAGTACGCCATGGAGAATCAAAAAGTTATTTTGCTTTCATGGATATACCTAATACAAACCATTATAAAAAATAACAGTAACATTAAGGTTATCAGTTTGACATGTTTAAATAATTTTAATTTTCTGTTAAAATACTGAACATAATCGATATGGAGAATATTTTTTAATAACAGCAAATTAACATAATAGAAGAAATGATAGTAAAGGAGTAAGAAGATTTAATACGCCTAACTGAGCTGATTACTCTTCTGATAGTATTGGCATTTATTGTGCCGAAAACTTTTTTTTCCAAAATATCGATAGTTTCCGGGCTTTTAAAATCATACACTTAATTTTTCACCGTATCCCACAAATAAAAATCAGGAGGGTTTATATCAGGCAAGCGGGGAGGCCACAGTACTGGTCTTCTATTTGAAATTACGTGGTTACCAAAAATTTCCTGCAATATCCATCTAACATAATTAGTATTATGTGCAGCCATCTTGGTGGAACCAAAATTCGTTTTTTTCTTGTTCTGTAAAAAGCTGTCTTATCTCGGGTAAAACTTGATTTTCTAGAAGTTCATGATAGACTGCTCCCGTTAAATTATTGTGAAAAACGAATGGACCAATTAAATGCCGATCTAAAAATAATAATTCAGGAAAGGGTTATAGGCAGATCATAGGAGTAGTATAGGAAGAGAAAAGATAACACCTATCATGCAGCACCAAACATTGAATCCAAATCTAGTTTGGAATCTTCTTTGCGTAGTTACATGCGGATTTTCTGTGGCCCAGCGATGATAATTGTGCTTGTTAAAGACTCAACAATTTGTAAAACGATTTCATCAGTCCATATAACTCTCGATTGAAAATCAGTTTGTTCTTCGCATTTCTGACTAAACCAACGACCAAATAAAATAAACAAATTGTAATTTTGAAATGGCTGGTACACAGACAGGTCTAGAACTGAAACAGAAACGTTGTAAAAACCCTAAGGCAAACCTTAACTATGCAATGGGAGTCATAGCACAGTATTCCAAGACTAAATATACGAAATTCTACAGTGCATTTAATCCAGTAAACAAATGCTCAAAAATGGCTTGTGGACAGACTTTTGTGCGCATTTTGTTTGACTTTTGGACTTTTGGAGGTACTTGTAGATGAATATATCAAAAATCCTAGGGTCTGCGATGGGAGCTAACTCCAGATGTTCCCGAAATTTGTCCATGTTTTCGTTTTTTCGCTTATATCCCAATAATGGTTGGTCCTAGCGAAAACGTCACTATATAGATATAATATTAAAGTTGAAAAAATTGGACACAAAACAGTAGTACACAATAGTAAAAATTTTTTTCTTATCCCTAACCGTATAAGCCGTCGAAAATTGTTATTTTTTTTGAAAAATAATTTTCACCTCACGGATTTCGATATATAATATCTCGTACCTTCTAAGCCGTTATATTTGGAGCAAAAGTATTCAAAATCGAAGTTGCAGATGATAAAATTATCTATAAATTGGTATACAAAAAAAAAAAAAAATCCACCCATTATATCAAAAGTTATACCTATTTGCAAAATTCATAAAAATTCCGAATAAGTGAAAAAAAATACTGAAAGTTGTGTTTTCCTGGTAAATAACCATATACATGATTTATAACACGTGCCGACACGTATGTAACATATACATAAATTTAAATTGCTTTAAAATTTAAATTCCATATGTATTACAATTTTTTTACTGGCTTATAATATGTTATAATAGGGTTAAAACTGCAGGGAGGGGGTAAATGCTTAATAAAAACAGCATAATTCACAAAATATTTCAATTAAAAAAATTGTAAAAGTAGTAATATAAATGTAAATGGTAACATAAAAGAAAAAGTAAACGTAATCAAATAAAACATCTTAATTTTTCCTTGAACTTCTGGGCCTAGATGGGCTTGAGAGAGGTTCATCACCAGATTCTGGGTTATCCTGTATTACGTCAAGGGACTCTGTGGCATCAATGTCGATGGGGAGAATTTCGCAATCCTCATTTTCATTCTCAATGAACGACACACTGTTCAGGCAGTTTCCATGGCAAATGTGTCATATAGGGAAGCAGTTCATACCAGCCTTCTTACAACTGCACCTTGCATCATCATAGCCTTTGATGCATTTGTAGAACAGTTCAAAACACCTTCTGGGGTTTTAAGGTCTGTGGTGGGTAGAAGCTTGAGCTGATCCCCTTCACTTGATCGGTGTTTAAGTTCCCATCCTCAGAGTTCTGGGGGAAGCTCCAACAATGGCTTTATAACTCGAAAACGATTAGGGATAAGAGAAAAATGATTAGATACTATTTTGTGCCAAATTTTGTCAACCTTAATGACGTTTCCGCTAGGACCAACCATTATCGAGATATAAGTGAGGAACCAAAAACAGGGACACATTTTGGGAACCCCTGGAGTTAGCTTCCATCGCAGACACAAGGGCTTTTGGTATATTCATCCCCAAACACCTCCAAACACAGCCCAAAACTCAAAAAAAGTGTACACAAACCTCTGTGTAGAGACCATTCCTTGACTGAATTAATTCGTGAAAACTCAAAGAGAGCTAACACAAACCAGCAGATCCATATCATCTCAAACAGTCAGGCGATACTGAAGGCACTAAAATGCTGTAATGTGACGTCAAGATTAGTATGGGAAAGCCTAGAACAACACAGGGCCCTGACGGCACAGAATACAGTCAGACTGATTTGGGTGCCAGGACACAGTGGGATAATAGGAGATGACAAATCTGACAAACTTGCCAAACAAGGATCATCCACAGTATTCTTTGGCCCAGAGCCAGCATTTGCAATGCCAAAGTGTACCACAAGGAGGTGCACATCTGACTGGGTCAAAAAGGAACACAATAGATACTGGCGAAACATACCAGGACAAAGACACGGCAAAGCATTCATAACAGAACCTTGCACAAAAAGAGCTCAACAACTGCTTACGTTAAGCAGGAACCAGCTGAGAGTTGTAACAGGATTACTCACAGGTCATGCATCAGTGAAGAAATACCTACAAAAATGTGACTGTATACGGAGGACCTGGAATGAACGCTTTGCAGAGAGGTACCGGAAACAGCGGAATATATACTTAGTCAATACGAGGCACTGGACTGTAAAAGACAAAACATCTTTGGGGATATAAAACGGACCCGAGAGCACTTGTAAACAAACCGGTCATAGAATTGTATCGGCTAACCAGCAACACAGGAATCACTGGAAGGAAGGATATAGACAACCAGGGAAGGATACAATAAGCCGCTCTGGCTGCAGTGTCACCGCGACTCTAATAGGCAGGCGGACCTGGACGGGGAAAAAAGGTTTATCAAAAATGAGTTGATCGGTGTTATGTAAGATGTTTTATAAGTCAATTTTTAAAAATTGTCACTAATAAACTACCTTTATTTTCAAGATATGAAAAAATTTCTTAAATAAATTGTTTAGAATACAATTTGTGCCTCTTTACTAAATTTCAAAAATAAGAATTTACTTTGTTGGAACTGCCCCTTTTTTCAATAAATTAGTATTTTATTTTGACTTTTTAAAAATCATTCTTGCAAGTTGAGAGTGCTCTAAATCACAAATACAATTTCTAAAATAAATTTGTATTATGGATAACTTTTATACGTCTTATTCATTTTCAACAAAAAACTGACTATTATTGAAAAAAATTGGGCAGTTCCAACAAAGTAAAATATGATTTGAACGAAACAACTACTTAGCGAGCAAATACCCCGATATTCATTGGATTATACCTTCAAATCATGACCGATCTATCATGATTTGAAGGTATAATCCAATGCAGGTTGGGGTATTTGCCCGCTGAGTAGTTATTTCGTTCAAATCATATTTAATAACAGTAGTTTAGTCCACCTGGGCTAGAGGTCGCCGCTCTCGGTACTTGCCTCGCAAGTCGCTATCCGCCACAGAGACATCTATGATGTCGGTCGGATAGTAGCATTTGGACCATATGAGAAGTTTCGCATATCTCTCACCACTACTCAATTTACCTTAGTCAGTATATGACTAGCAGGTTGGCCACTATCATTTGTCTGTTCCATAACCTATGGCATACTGAGGAGAACTAATCAGTTCGAAACCGGTCTATGCCTGGTTAGGAATTGACAAATGATATTGGCTACCGATCTATCATGATTTGAAGGTATAATCCAATGCAGGTCGGAATATTTGCCCGCTGAGTAGTTGTTTCGTTCAAATCATATTTAATAACAGTAGTTTAGTCCACCTGGGCTAGAGGTCGCCGCTCTCGGTATTTGCTTCGCAAGTCGCTATCCGCCACAGAGACATCTATGATGTCGGTCGGATAGTAGCATTTGGACTATATGAGAAGTTTCACATACCTCCCACCACTACGTAAATTTATATTCCTAATTGCATTCTAAACAACTTCTTTAGTGCAATTTCTTCATATACTGAAAAATAAAGGTAGTTTGTTAGTGACGATTTTTACAAATTGACCTATAAAATACTATAATCGATTCAACTTATTTTTGATATATTATAGTCTTGCACCAGGCAGGACTGATTGCTGAAGGGCCATTCCAAAATCGAAAATTTGTTGTCTATTACACCTCTTGTTATATCTAAACTGGGACACAGCGTATATGCCACTGCGTCTGATACAAGCAGTAAAATATCTTCACTTTTGAAGCATTTACGACTATTTCCTTAACTGTTCGCGAATCGGTTTGCAACACCCGTTTACTATACCGGGTGTAACAGGATCATGGTACACCCCCTTTTCTCCTTTAGTTATAAAGATGATTGATTGAAATTTGGGATATCTTATATACATAAAAAGCGGCACTTTTTGACATACAAGTGATTTTTTTACTTCCGATTTCGCCGGGAGTGACACTAACTTTCGCTTTTTTAAATAGAACACCCTATATATTATGGCATTTTTGAATTCTGCCTAATTTTCTGAATCCAACGATGCCAAATATGTGACATTTCAAAAGTCAGTATTTTTTGTAATATAATTTTTAATTTTCCATTTAAGTGTACCATCACGGTTCCGATTTATTCTAAATGACCTGTGTAATGCTAGAAAAATCGAAATCCCGTCAAAAATACTAAATTACGTAATTTATGAGCAAATAAAGTTCATCAAAATGGTTTTTGGGGTAAAACTCAATTTTTTCAAATGGAACCATATTGGTACCGTGGTACCATTTATTAGTAGTATTAGGAATTTCTTCATATGTCGTATTAAAATGTGCGATAAATACAAACAAAATTACATCTAAAAGAGAATAAGAAAATTTTTTGTTCTAATTAAATGTTAAGGAGTAACTAAAGTGGCTTTCAAAACAATGAAATATTTAGCTTGTCAAAGATTTGTTGGTTTATCGGTGTTTTTATTGTGTCTTTAAAAATTGTTTAAAATTCTTGTTTATTGTGTTCAAAATGCCGCAAATTTATACAAGAGATGAAAAAGTGTACATGTTTATTATTTATGGGGAATGTAGAAAAATGCCGTTGCGGCTAGACACCTTTATGCTGAACGATATCCTGATAGACAATGTCCAGCGAGAAATCATTTTAATCTTCTTGAAAATCAGTTCCGAAGTAAGCCCAACAATGATCCCGAAGAAAATTTTATTCTGGACGAAGGAACGGAAATTAATGTTTTGGCTCTAATAGAAGTTGATAAGACTGAAGACTGTTTCCTTAAGGCAAATTGGGTTTGAACTGGAAATCAGTCGCCAAACAGTAAGCCGAATTTTGCACAAATACCACTATAAATCTTTTAAATACCAATTGCACCAGGACTTGTACGAAAATGATAACGAATGTAGGATGGAATATTGCAACTGGATTTTGCAGAATAACGTGAAGCCAAACAGTGATTTTTTGGGAATGATTTTATTTTCGGACGAGTCTAGGTTTACAAATTTGGGATTATCTAACCGACAAAATACAAAATCAGTCACAAGAAAATAAAAATTTATTACGGGAGGGTAACTTTCAAGTGCGGTTCGGTTTCAATGTTTAGCTTGTAATAATCGGTAGTAAAATCGTTGGTCCAATAATTTTTGAAGGACCCCTGAGTGGTGCCATATACTTGGGATTTCTGCAAAATGAAATTGAGGACTGTTTAGCTGAATTACCTTTCCATTTACGTCAGGGAATGTATTTCCAACAAGATGGCGCTCCTCCCCATAATTCAAGGATAGTAATTGATTACCTTCAACGGAAATTCAGAGAAAACGTAATTTCGACAAATTGTCCTGTGAGGTAGCCACCAAGGTCACCTGATTTAACACCACTTGATTTCTTTGTTTGAGGTCATTTAAAAAATATTGTCTACGCAACCGCCGTTACAACCCGGGAGGACCTGGAGCTACGAGTAAGACGCGCAATTAATAGCATAACGGCCCAGCAATTGGCGAACAGTAGGTATACAAAGGGGGTACGGGACCAAGCTGGCCCGTTGCGATTCGCGGATGGCATGTGTCCATCAGGAGTGACCATTCTTCGGGGATCGTCGTCAATGACCAGAGGGTCTTCGGACCAGAGGCTGTCGAAGAGTTCTTCTGGGGCTGGCCCGTTGGGATTTCTTCGGTGATCGTCAATGACCAGAGGCTTCTGAAGAGTTCTTCGGGGGTCGTCGTCAATGACCAGAGGGTTAGTTCAAATTTATGCCGCTCGGATTTCATAGGTGGCGCTGTCGAAGTGTTCTTCTGGGAGCTGGCCCGTTGGGATTTCTTCGGCGTCGTCCCAGAGGCTTCTGAAGAGTTCTTCGGGGATCATCAATGACCAGAGGCTGTCGAAGTGGAGCTGGCCCCTTGCGATTTCTTCGGCTCCAGAGGGTTAGTTCAAATTTCTGCCGCTCGGATTTTATAGGTGGCGCTGAAGAGAGGCTCTGAAGAAGTCGGTTAGTTCAAAGCCGCTCGGAACGTGACTTTAGTGTAAACAAATTCAAGCCGCTAGACTAAACAAACTGTGGATTCTAAGAAATGACTCGTGGGAACGCAGGTGTCTTCAAGGTCTAAAGACTAAAAAATAAACGGATTCTAAGAATCTGCCTGCGTCACAGCAGCGAGGGAGCGGTTGCTGGAATTATGGGTAGAGTGGAGCGGGAAATTTGAAATCTGTTGATGGGTTGAGTGGAGCGGGAAATTTGAAATTTGAAGGAACTTGGATGTTCATGCAGTGGAGCGGTTGAAATTTAAATTATGGATTGGTAACAGTGGAGCGGATGCTGAAGGTTGGTAACAGTGTGGGCGGTAAATTTGAATTATGGATTGAGTGGAGCGGGAAATTTGAAATTTGAAGGATCTTGGATGTTCATGCAGTGGAGCGGGAAATTTGAAATTTGAGGAATTCGAATTATGTAATTTTTTTAGAATAGTATTATTTAGTGGAATGCATTTTATTTGAGAATATAATAAAACAAGGAGTTGGAACATATATTTTTTATTTTTCATCATACAAAAAAATAAGTGTATAATTGTATTTGAGAGAGAGAGAGATTATGTTTTTGATATTTTCTTTACAAGTACAGGTTCAATTATCAATGCTAAATTTTTTATTCTTCGCTGAAATCGTTCATGATCTACAGTGTTCTGTATCCAGCAGTCTCCTCGTCTCGACATCTGGTGAGCAAAGGACCAATGAAGAATGTATCGAACTCTAACCTCATCACTGAACTGGACCCTCTTTCTCTGTCGTTGTTCTATTTCAAAGTTTTTTAATTCCGTACCAACAACATACATTTTTTTCCTTTTGTAATTTTAATTAGACACTTTAACAATAAAATTGAAGTACAAAGTACTAGGTAGCAGAGCAGACCTATAACTGACGACTCAGTAGTACTGATTGAATAACTTGGTTTTGTAACGGGGCTCTCCACAAACGTAATCCAGTCGAATTCATCAATGCTACCATTTTGAAATCGTATTTGTATCTGATATTTTGTTGTGTTGATAGGTATAGATGTTGTAAATGTAGGTACACTGTTGTTGTTAATTACAGTATACGGCAACATCTTTATCCATTCACTGTTGTTGTCATCGAAACGGACATTGATTTCTCTAGGATTGAATGGATTGTAAATGTACAGAGTGTTCTGGAGCACAGCACACAGAATAATCAATCGTGAACTTAACATTGTCCTATCTCTCAATATACTGTTTAATTACAGGTACGTAACCTAATTTATTTGCATACAGCGACATCCCAACTTTTTCCACAGGCTACGCAGATTTTAATGCGAAAACTACAGTTTATACAGCTTACAATATGTCCGCATGGTAGAAATTTCACTTCTTGATCATTTATTTGGCCAATTTTACATTTCTGCTCTTCTCTTTTACGCCACTCGCACAATTTACAACAACTGTTTATAGAACTGGCTATATGGCCGCATGGTAAAAATACTGGATTTTCAGAGCGTTTTGACATTTTGTGGGGTAATTCTTCGTGCTGCTGTTGAACGTAAAATTTTTCCACAACGCCTTCTGTCACTAAATACACTTTTGTTGTTCTTGATATTTAATGATTGAAAACTTGAAAACACACACTGTTTTTCTTCGTAAAAGTTTATAATACTTTCCAACTGTTCTAATTTTTGACAATGTTCTTCTAGTAATAAATTAAAATCGTTCAAAGAAACAGACATGTTACTGCTATGCCATCTAGTAAATAACTGAATAATAATAATTAACAGAGACCAGAGGTGAATCGTGGAGGTGAGGGAAAAGAAAAAAACACCCAATAAGAGATATGTATGTTTTTTTATTTAGGCAAATTCGAATACAACCAATTATAAAGCTTAAAACTATTTCTTAAACTGCACATATACTTTTTAGAATTATTAAAATGATATAAACACAGAGGTAAATCTTTACAGACAATTGGTGGTTGTTCCATGGTAACATTAAGGTGTTCCACATTGACCACAGATGGCGTTGTGACCTCCAAGTCATGTAGTCTTTTTTCAAGAAATTCCTGTTTCTGATGTCCTTTTACGTATATTATATTAACAGCACAAAGGTGATTGCGCAATATTTCATTCAGATCCTCGTCATTTACGTAACCGCTGCTATACTTCAAACCATGATGATTACATTCTAAATATTTCACCTGTCTTTTTAAATCAGAACTTAACGTACTGTATGGCACTGGAGATTTAATCAAATAGTGGGAATTTTGTTGACCATTAACGAATGATATTTCTTTGGGGTAAAATTCTGGGAGACTAAATCCCTGAATGTCAACAACAACTAATTGCATGTTTATCAACGTATTGTTCTTACATTACTGACATAATATGGTAATCTCTCTGCCTCTTATTACATAACATTTCTTACGACTCCACTTAGAGGTAAATATTCCATCACACGGTCGTGAATAATTATGCAATAAGTCTTAGTATTCTTTGGGAATGATTTTCTGCTTTCAATCTCTATTTTGATGTCTACAGTAGAGGATTTTATTGAATCATTTCTCTTGGAACAATCTATAACGAATAAGGCTCGATTACTGAAAGCCATGAAGTCCAGCATTGGTTTATTGTTGGAAGCGAATAATTTTGAGAACTGGGTATACATATAATATGCTTCAGAATATTTTCTAGAGCTGAAATCCAATTGCATATCTTCATAGGGATAATATTCAGAATTTAGCGTCAATTTTATATTAGATACATCAATATTATCGAATTGGGTGACATCTTCCATCTTTCGGCCTTTTTTATTAGTTTGAAATGCTACGATAATGTATCGGGGGCATTCC
Organism: Rhamnusium bicolor; assembly: GCA_029963845.1. Classification (NCBI taxonomy): domain Eukaryota; kingdom Metazoa; phylum Arthropoda; class Insecta; order Coleoptera; family Cerambycidae; genus Rhamnusium; species Rhamnusium bicolor. Next base: position 431,705 of record JANEYF010004358.1, on the reverse strand, counting down.
ACACTAGCACATGTTTTAACGGACCAAATTTGTTTTGTAGTACCATTCGTTAGCGCAGGAAGCTCATGAAGTTCCCACTGTCTAAATGGCATTAAGATCGGTTTATCGTTGTTTATTTCAGCTAGCAAATTCAACTTTGGAACGTCATTTAAAAATACATGTTTAACCTTTAATTCAATATTGGTTATGGTCAATTCACCAGTAGTATCATCTTTCGATACTTTGAAACAATCGTTATCGCTACGGGCTCTAATTAATCTCAAAACTTGTTTACCAAACACCACTCTCTTATAATCATGAAAGAATCCAAATAAATGCCACAAAGGTATCCTTAAGAATAATGTCGTTTTTGTAGGATCGTATGTTACCAACTGACCTTCGGGATAATTCCAGCCTCCAATACTAAGAGAATAATCATCTCTGTCATAGCACAAGTAGCTTTTTATCAAGCTCACAGTTCCAGGATCACGTACCTTATCTAATTCCTTCCCATTTAATTCATAACTTATAGAATCGAATAAATACGCTCCCGCGTTATTGGTAAATTCAATGGTACCCGTACCAGTAGCGTTTTTCTTTAAAGTGCCCTCGATAGATATGGCGGCTTCGCTCTTCAACAACAATGCATCCTGTTGATAAATAGCAATTTCTATTTCATCGTTATTTCCAAATGATTTTACAAAAGGGTAGTACGATCGGATCTCCTCCCTGACGATGGACTCATCGTAACTTGGGTCTTGAAATAATTGTAGTTCTTCCAACATTATAACCCAAAGATTTTAAATATAAAATATTAGCTGGAGTTAAAATAGAAGTTGTCGTTGTCCTCTCTGAACACCGATTAAGTACTGAATGATGTCGGTTAAAAGAATTGTCGTTTATATAGTTTTTAGGTTTAAATATCAACCTCCTCATAGTAATTTCCTTAGTTCTAACCTTACAATAACTTCTTCTCCTCGAAAATTGACAGGCTCGGAATTCTGATCGAGTATCTTCAAGGTGATATTACGTATTTCTCGTTTGTTATTCACCGGTAGAAAAATCAAATTATTGGGTTCTATATCTATAGCGTATCCGGGGTCGACTTTCAAACCAAATTCAGAAATCGTATGTGATGGCTTATTATTGCAAAACGCTCCTGCTGTAATATTACAGTCTACGTGGATGGTTATAACTTTAACTATGTTAACAGGTAAATCAGATTGATATAATTTATCAGGTTTTAACACTTGAGCACTGTAACCTAATAAAGTGGCCAAACTATCTTTAGGTGTAAAATTAATTTCGTGTTTACTTTTAATTTCACACTTGAGCGTATTATTATTAGGTTTCAATGAAAAATAATCACTTTGCGTTACACCACTAGGTATTAATTTATTCTGCAGATAAGATTCGATGTCGCTTATCTCGTATGATCCGGTAGGTATTTCTATGACTTTCTCCTTAGATTTATCACCAAGTTCCCAGTAATAAAACTTATTATTTACACCTTGCTCGATGTTAGGTATACTGTTGTAGGTGTGAAGACCAATCAGTGCCAGCGAATAATCGTACTGGGGATCGAGTTCTATGGGATTAAAAAAGTCTACAGACAGCGTAGATCTTCGACCTCTTAATGTGAATATTTGAGACATAATGAATGTAAATCATACATGTTTATTGTTTTTATAGAGAAATTCTAAACATAAATGCCCACAGTTTGTTGTATTGTATGTTTGAAGAGCATCAGGATTATATTTAATTTTACATTTCGTGTCAAAGTATCGAACTAATTCTATTGGTGGTTTCAATGATCCGAAGCTATCGAAATATATAACAGAATCATTAGTTTTCTTGTATGCTACCCAATGCGTACCCGGACCCTCTACGCTGTCTAAGTTAATAATGGCACTTTCATGTTTTCTAGGTGGAGATGATGGTAATGAATGACGCATAAAGACACCTCTGAAATGTGGAATTTTTAACTTTTTAACATAGTTCAACAGGTCCGTATCGGAAAGTGCTCTATTGGGTAGCTTCAATGGTAGTTTTTTTGTTTTTTCAGATATAGTCCATATCCATTCTTATATGGTTTCATGTAGAGTCCGGATCCTTTTTTCCCCAATGCTATGGCCTCCATGGCTTTATTATGCCTTCCATCTTCGTCCAATTTTTTCTTAGTATTTTTAGCAACTATAACGGCCTTGGCGACTCCGGCTGCACCTCCTGCCAAAGCTCCTAGTGCACTTAAACCAGCAAAGATTGGTATCAGTGGTAAAACATCGCCGGTCTTTGGCAAAGGTAAAACACGAGGCGTATTGATTCTTTTCCGACCTCCAGCATTCTTGACAGCAATTCGTGCTGCTTTCACCGTCATTGCACTATCTTTTTTTATATTATGACTTGCATGTTTTTTCAGTAATTTAGTCACATCTGACAGGACAGTCTTTCGAAATCCAACTTTTTTCCTGATACCTAATTTTCGTTTCTTTGCATTACACATCATACCCATACCTAACTTCCGTTTAGCCTTCATTGTATTAGTAATTGCCCAAGCGGCTGCCTTTTCCCCAAAACTGGCGTCTTTTGATTTAACACGTTCCCAAGCACGCTGTTCAAGTTCGTAATCAGCCTTGTGTCCATCTTCTAAATTGGAACTTTTAGTGTAGGCAATATCGTGTTCACGACAACTTCTATCTAGAAGATTAATACCAGGGTCCCCGCGACTTAAGCGTTTTTCCAACTTTGTACCGGGTCCACAGTATTGATATCCCGGTATATGCAACTCGAAAGGTAGTTTGCTAATTAGACTATTAACGACTCCTCCACTGTGCTTCCTCGGCGTCATCTAGATTGTTAATGATGATAAGTGTATGGAAACTTCTATATAAAGCGTTGCATAAATCAAAAAGATATGAGTTCATAATGCACGTTCAAAGACAACAGGTGTCACTACCTGTGGAGAATCTGGATCTCTTAACAGATAAATCTGGTGGAGAGAAGAAACATGGCGAGTTATTTCTCAGCACACTAAGAACGATTATATGTGGACCTAGTGGAGCCGGTAAAACTAATTTGTTATTGAGTCTATTATTCGATCCTAATGGACTGTGGTTTGAGAATATATACGTGTACTCCAAGTCATTATATCAACCCAAATACAAATTGTTAGAGGAAGTGTTGAAGAATGTAAAAGATGTTAGTTATTTTCCATATGCAAGTAGTGAAAGTATAATCGATCCATCTGAGGCTAAAACTAATTCAGTATTCATTTTCGACGATGTGGCTTGCGATAAACAGGATAAAATAAGAGCATATTTTAGTATGGGTAGACATAAACTTGTGGACTGCTTCTATCTCTGTCAGACTTATACTCGTATACCTAAGCACCTTATTCGGGATAACTGTAACTGTATAATATTATTCAAACAAGATAGAATGAATTTGCGACATGTGTATGATGATCACGTGACACCTGATATGTCACTCGACCAATTTGAGGATATGTGTAGACAATGTTGGAACGATCAGTATGGTGTAATGGTTATCGTGAAAGATTTTGATTTACATAATGGTCGTTATCGAAAGGGTTTTGATCAGTATATAAGCATATGATTTGAATAAGTCAGTTATTAGTAAACAAGTATTCAAATAAAACAGACCTGTTTAAAAGATGTACAGACCTGTTTAAAATCTGAACAGACCTGTTTGAAAACTATACAGACCTGTTTAAAATCTGAACAGACCTGTTTAAAACCTGTACAGACATGTTTAAAAGCTGTACAGACCTGTTTAAAACCTGTACAGACCTGTTTAAAATCTAAACAGACCTGTTTAAAACCTGTACAGACCTGTTTAAAATCTAAACAGACCTGTTTAAAATCTGAACAGACCTGTTTAAAAAACTATACAGACCTGTTTAAGTCCTGTTGTTTTGTTCAACAATGGAGGCTAATAAAATAACTTTCGAGACGTATAAGAGAGCCAAGAAGGTAAAACCATATGTATTGGAAAAAGATAAGAAACTTAAAGAAAAAATTAATAAAGCATCCAAAGCTATTAGAAAGAAGTATTTGGCATTAAAATTGGGTAAAGCTGAGGAAGATGAAGGCCTTAATCGATTATTGAAACCCGTTATCGATCCATTAAAAGAACTGACGAAATCTATGGATATGTCGGTGAAAATGACTAAAGGTAAAAATATTAGATCATCACAAAAAACACCAGTAAAACATAAAGAAGATGAAGAAGAGGAATACTCTATCGTTGAAGATACATATGAAGAGGCTAATAATAAGGAATATTTTGAGCAGTATCCTTCTTTAACTAAGCATTATATAATAGGACTTTATAACAAGAGCGAAGATTTCGATAAAACATATGGTGTCAGAGTCAATTTTGAAACGAATAAATTTTATATCGGTTCTACAGAATTACATATCGGTCCAAATGCTGAAATAAATATTGGTAATAAAATGTATCCTGGAAAACAGGGTTTATACGAATTGCTATTTATGAAGAAACCTAAAGGTTACGACGAACAGGATTTACATGTTTATAAAGATATTTTAGAAGTCAGTAGCGCACATAGAAGAAATTATGATCCCTTAAATCAATTTAACGGAACTCGATCTTTTAAGTATACTGAAGTGATAAAGCCGTTATTTAAAAGTAAATCATCACCACGTCAATCATATAGCGGAGAAGGTATAAGTATGGTTTACAATGAAAAACCTATTGAATATGTTTACTGGGATGACGTCAACGAACTAGTTGATAGGTTAAGACTTTTGAATGCCTCAAAGGCTGCGGGAAACACCGATTCTCATGATAATGAAATTTTAGCGATTATTAATGAATTACGTGAGGCTGGAGTTATTTATTAAATAGTGTATGTGTAATTTACATCATTTCCATGATGAGTCTCGATAAGTTCGGAAGGTCAGCTGCTCGTAGCAGTGATATAGCTAGCTCACATCTATTATCACAATATCGCCGTGGTTTAGTTTTCACCGCAGATGGAAATATTGATATTGAAAAACTAAAGCTGTGTAATGTTCAGTCTCCTACGGAGGACGATGATGCTACTAACAAAAAATATGTAGATGATAATATAACCTCCGTTGAATTAAAGTGTATCGGTCAACTGACACAATTCACGTCAGATTTAGCTGAACAAAAAGCATCACTGACAACCATCGAAAAATCTCTTGAAAAATTAAAAACTGTTGTGACTGCCATAGATACGAGCGTTGCATCTCGAAATGCTATAAAAGTACATGCTAATACGTCCGAGGTTAATTTGCTTTAATAACATCGATTTAGCTGCACGCGCGATGAACCATTCAAATGAAAAAATTCAAGTGGTTAACGAACTACATAAGCCTGCACGTAAAAATTTCAATCGCAGGCGTACAATAATAAAAGGTATTGACGACTTGTGGCAGATTGATTTAGCTGAAATGGGTAATTATGCTAGAGAAAACAGTAAAAATAAATATATATTGGTTGTTATCGATTGTTTTTCAAAGTTCGTATGGGCGAAACCTATAAAAAGCAAGGATGGTCCCGTCGTTACGCAGGCTATGGAGGAAATTTTTAAGGAGAGTAAGAGAACATGTAAAAATTTAAATTCAGATCAGGGTACTGAATTTTATAATGTTCATTTTAAAAACTTGATGAAAAAGTATAAAGTTAACCATTATAGTACATATAGTACAAAAAAAGCTGCTATAGTTGAAAGAGTCATAAGAACATTAAAGGAAAGATTATATAAGTATTTTAGTTTAAACGGTTCATACAGATGGATAGACATACTTTCAGATATTGTTAAAGACTATAATAATCGTTGGCACAGAACAATCAGAATGAAGCCCTGCGACATAACTAAAAGTAATGAAAAGAAAATTTTAAATTCTGTATACAAGCACATTAAGTTGGCAACACCGCGACGGTACAAGGTTGGCGACATTGTACGTATCAGTAAGAACAAGCATGTTTTTAAAAAAGGATACACTCCTAACTGGACAACCGAGTTATTTAAAATAGTAAAAGTACGAATTACTAACCCTACCACATATTTACTGGAAGATATGCAAGGCACACCGATTAGTGGAGGTTTCTACGAGGAAGAATTGCAAAAGACAAAAAATGCTGACGTATACCTCGTAGAGAAAGTGTTACGTAGACGGGGTAAGAAGGTTTACGTGAAATGGTTGGGCCTGGACTCATCGAACAACAACTGGATCGATTTGGATAACATTCTTTAATCTGTATCGATTTACATGTATTTCAAATGGGAATGTGGTTCACCTCCACTCCAATACCACAAAATTACATTATTTCTTATGGAAAATAGACACAAATTCCATCAGATTAGAGGCCTTTTTTTTTATAGTACCTGCTGCTTTCTTTGGTTCGATTCGCGAGATATAAAAGGAACAACATGATAGATGATAATCAGTTAGTTATTAATCTTGGTGTGTTCGAGAGCTGCAAATCATGGCATCCCGTTCACCAAGTCCTACCTTTTCATCAGAGGATTCCTGTTATTGGGAAGAAGTTGATAGAATTAGTGAACAATATCGAGTAGCTGCACAGCACGAGGAACGATATATTTATGAGAATGTTATAAACATTAAAAATTCTACATACAAGATAGTTACGGGATTTAGTAGTGCAAGAGGTTATGTTCCAGCAATAAGGATAATATTTAATACATTACAAGTGTTTACGAAACCTGACAACATCTCTTTCAATAAAGAAGATTGGAATGATTTCATAACTTACCTTCAACAATTCACTACCGATTACTTTGATAACAAAGTAGATTCTGAAGAAGAAGAAGAAGAAGAGGAAATTCAGTTCTGTGAATATTACATACTAAAGGCACCTTTTCTTGGTAATAAGATGTTGAAAGTGACCAATGGTCTTTCTACATTTTATTTCTCTGAAGAAACTGTTCGCGAAATAATAAATATTAATAAAAACTTAATATCGTCTTCTTTGGACTTATTACATAGTTTAAATTTTAATCATTCTTATAATAATTTTCTGAATGTTACTAATAATACTTTAAGTGAATCTAATTATAAATTACCTCCATATATTGTTATGTTAAATTTATGTGACTTGTATCGAGATAACATTCAAACATACTGTATGCGTGAATGTTTAATTTATTATAGAGATAAGGTACTAAATGATTTAGATAGAAAAATGTTTTTATTAACAAGTGCTTAAATAAATATTTATATAATCGTGTTTTCTTTCATTTCTAGGTTAGGTTTGAAATAAAAATCATATTTTTTATAAATACACATTTATTATACAGACAAAGAGTAAATAAAGTATAATACATAAAAATTAAATATAAAAGATTAAATAAAGTATAATACATAAATATTAAATATAAAAGATTAAATAAAATATAATACATAAATATTGAATATAAAAGATTAAATAATATACATATAATACAAGAATCCATAGATATTGAATATAATAGACAGAGATTGTTGATTAAAACAAAGAAAAAAAGAATATTAGTGATGTTAAGTGTTCATTATGTCGTAGTGACCCCAAGGTAGAGTATCATGAACCTCAGGAAGAATGTACCTCTTATCGTCAAAGGGATTAAGAGCAATTTTTGTTTGCTCAACGCTGTATACCTCATGTAATCTTGATTGTATACAGCGCTGAGTTTTATTTAATAAACACTCTTCCTGTGAACTTTTTGAAGCAAATTTTTCTAAACAGTTGTGGTAATCTTGAAAAGTAATTTTGTTTTTCACCACATTAGACTTTACACCTTTTGCTTTTTTAACTACCTTGTCTGATTCAACTTTATAGGTGTACTGTTTAGAACGTAAACCTATGAAATGTGTCATTATTTTCCCATTGTTCTCATCCTTCATTAAACCAGGGACTTTTTTATTTACTAAAGGAATATTCCAACGATTATCTTGTGGGTAATCACTGGTATAAAATCTATGAATGTCCTGTTTGATGACATCTTCATATACATCATTACACTGAATTTCGTACATGAGACTATCTGTATCAGTGTACAAAAGTTTACATTTTTCTAAAGGGAATTTATTTAACATATAATCATGATGAAATTCATATACACAAATTTTTGAAATATCTAAAATAGCCATTCCTATATACAGGGGTTTATCGAATATAATGCGAGATTTTTTCATTTCAATTGCCATAAGATTATCACTGAAAATGGATCTGCTTTGGAAATTAGGACTGGCAATCAAATTCTTAGCACCGTACCTCCCCTCCCATTTATTTACTATTCTAACGATTCAATGTTTTCGAACATTTTGCATTGTTTTCCCGTACACGGCGTTATTCATTAATTTATAGTTGTTTTTCTCAAAGTTCGACTTTGCTTGTGCCCTTAATGATGTGTTTAAGTCAATGTAAGGTTTCAGCCACGAAGACTGTTTGAACTGTAGAACTCGATGGATACGCGTTAATTTTATTCCATGTTGTATAGCCTGTTTAAGATTTCTATAGTGAATAATGTATTTTTGCTTATTGTAACAGGTGGTCATTAACTTGGAAAATTTTGAATTTGGCGGGGTTTGATGCTCCGGGCAGAATGGCAGATCTCTATGTAAATCATGTAATGATTCGGGATATTCGAGATCAACTTCTAGAATATAGCCAATCTCAGCATCATCGGGAATACTCGTGACATCAATGTTACAATCGGTCCACTGGAATCCCTCGTACGGGAGAGGCTGTCCCATAGCCCATCCATATAAATTATTTACATCTAAATAAAGAATAAACGTGGATGGTTTGTTGGGATCATAAGTATCTAAATACTTGTTGTTGGCCTCTGAGAACCGATTGCAACATTGGCTCAAACCGCCCCTGATTGCTCTCTCTATAAACATTAAAATATCTACGTCCTGAACGGTTTCTATTTTACATCCTGTATATTTTAGCATACAGTCCCAAGTATATCCGGGTATCGTGTAATAGTGACTAGGATCTAGACCGTATGTCTGGTGACATGTTTTGCGAAGGGTTTCGAAAATACACGTTAATAACATGATATCTGTTTTCATGTATAAATCGCTGTAGTCGCCTAGTGTTCTCATACCAAATTTCTCCCAAACGATTTGTGCATGTGCATAATCTGTCTCTTCAATGTTTTCATCTTTAAGTTTATTATAAAAGTATTTTATATCAGGTAATTCTTTTTCATCTAGTTTTTCAATGGTGTCTAAATAGTCATAAAAGAATACACCTTTTCGTGTTAATAATTGAAATTTTTCATCATCGATGTCTGGAAATTCACGTTTAAGATTTTCAAAGTTTTCATCTTTCAATGTAGAAGCTAGTTCTTCTAGTGAACAACCCATGAATCTGAAGGAGTCTATAAATCTAAATTTAATGCTAGTTTCTTTATCGTGAACTGTGAAACTAATGTATTTTTCCTTATTTTCAGGTAATAGTGTAATATGATTTCGTTCTGCTAAGAATTTTATTGCAAAGTGCGCCTCGTAGCCTCCAAGATTGTGAAACACGACCGGAATAACAAAGGAATTTTTTATAATTCAAATTACATTTATTATGAGCAAAACCTCTAAAGTTTCCGGTGAGGTGACAATGATCTCTAACAATTTTATCTGTTTCCTTAAATTCCTCCTCGCAAATATGACAGTTTTTACTAGCATCCCGTAAACTAACTTCAGAGTTCATGGGCTCCACTTGCTTTAATTTCGAAGAGACAAATTTTGCTACATCACTTAATTCATGTTCGAACCAAGACATACAATCTAAACCTCGAGTACTTTTATAATAAGACCAGTCGTTGTTATAACTACATTTAAAATAATACCCGGCACTGTATGCTATGTGTTTCTGATATCTCCTCGTTTTACAATGACTATCATCATCATTAAATGGCTCAAGCAAAGATTCGAAATCTGCATAAATAATAAACGGAACCGTTTCCTTGTAAACAAAATTTTTAAATCTAATGTACCGTTCCCTAGAAAATTCAATTTTGCAATCGTTAAATTTTTCACAATCCACGACATGATCGTTTAGCTTGTCCTGAGAACTAAAATAATTTAGACATCTATCACAGAAAATTTTTTTATTTTTACTTTTAGAGAGTTGATAATATAAAAGTCTAGACAAATCTTTAATGTAACAATAATGGTACTTAATTTCTACTTCCTCTTCATTGTCTTCGGGTATCGATTCAAATTCATTTATTTTGGGAAAATATTTATCTTGAATTATTAATAAATTTACATGTTTTTCTAATTTTTGTTTAGTTACACGGACAGGAATAACGGTGAAATTTGATTTTGAATCCATTTCCAAACCAAATACATTAACTGAGATATCATTATTTTTTTTCAAATTTGGAAATTTGTGGTAAAGTCATAGGAAAATCAATTCCCGTTATGTTTAGTACTGTTGTGTAATGTGGATATGATGATATTCTATCAGTATGATTTTGTATTGGGTAAAGTGCGCTAACTATACTCCATGCAAAGCAGGCTACATCATCATTTTTAACGTTGATGCACGCCTGCTTTTTTAAAATTTTTTCCGGTAGTTTAATGTAGGATGAGACTCCGTTCCCAATTTCATATTTATTTATATTCACTTCTAAGCTAATAATTTCACTTAAAGCCCACCCACTACCCGATTCTGAAAATTCTGATAAAGTGTTAAAAATATCATCTTTTACATTGGCCCCAAACCATCGATTTAAATCCGTCCCTGCATCAATTACCTTATTTTTTTGTATTAAAATATTTTTTTTCAGTAATTTCTATGTCCTCCGACTTTCTTATAAACTCGGCACAGAAACAAGTGTTAACTTTTAGCATGGGTACTTTTTTCATAGCATTTATTATTCTAATTTTGAAAAGGTGAAAAGCATCATTGAAAAATTCAACCAAATCTTTATGTTTTAAATTAATAATTACCCCAGTACGAACTCTACTTTTAAAAGCCGATACTAAGTCCTCCCATTTTACTCTATTACTACGTTTTTGTTTTACCTCCAATCCCGCCCCGATATAATTTAAATTTTCAATAACTATTTTTTTAAATCTTTTAAGATGTCCCAAATTTGTTTGTAATTTTTTTTAAGGCACCCATAGATAGATCAGATTTTCTAATGGCCTTATTGAAAAGTCTAATGTGATGTTTTACCTGTTTAAGCCAATTGTCTCTCTCTTTTTGGGGTACATTTTTGATCTAAAATTACTTCCACTTCTTTAAATTTTGCTACAACTTGATCACTAATATTCTTTATTTCTTCAGAAGCCATGATCGCTCTCTCAACACGTTCAGAAGTAAATGAAAATGTATGTCTCTGTCTATTATATTTATATGAATTGTTGTGACTTATCACTCTTTCTTCTCGGCTAAAAAAAAGAAATTACAAACTTAATATTTTTTTTAAAAATTATGTATGCGGATTACTTACTTTCAATAAACTTGAATAATACGCCCATAGAAGGCTTATTTACGTCCTTTAAGCCCTCATAAATTATACTGTACTTTCCATCAGTAAATTGTGTCAAATTTTCTTTGATTGTGGGCAATATTCTTTTAGGTAAAAATACCTTATTTTTTTTCCAATTCCAATAAAACAGTTTCTCCGTATTTGGTATTTATTATTTGAGCCCCATATATGACCTGGGGAATATTTTCTGGTAATGCTGCCAGTCTCACTACTTCTTTGTTTTCTAAAAGTGCAACTTTATTTAATTTTTTTAAATGCATCTAAAAAAAGAATTTCTTTTAAATTAAATTGAAATTTATAAAAAACAAAAATTTACTTACGTTTTATTTTTATTGTAGTTATAAGACCGCAAAAACAATTAACACAAAGTTCAATTATTTGCTAATACGTAACTGAGCACTAACTATTAACATATGGTAAAAAACCCTGACCTCTAGCTTTTATATCATCTGTGACGTAAATGCTTCATACGTCATCTGTGACGTCAGTTTGCACACGTCACCAACGTTCAGTCAAGATTTGCTCATGACACACATGCTGATTTTGCATTTTTATCAAGGGCAAGCCTACGTGACTAATTGCACGAACTCTAACGCTGCGGCTTGATATTTTTCAAGAAGTTAAATAAATTAATTTTTATTAGTTCATTTCTTAGAATCATGTTAAAGAAAACATATTTCAATAGACGCCGAATTTTGTCACCACAACGGTTTTTGTATTGAATATATTTACATTACCAAATTTTAATATGTGATTAACTACTTATTTCATTTTACTCTCTCCCTGAACGATTGTAAAAATATATGTTTATATTAAAAAATAATCTGCATCCAAACCAACACATATAAAATCATTTTTATTTCAACTTCAAATTTTACAAAAGAAAGATGTCTCGACAGTTAGTAAATAGTTTCGATGTGCGTTTCGAGAAGTAAGTTTATTATTTTTTTATTATTTAACTTAATTTACATTATACTTATTTTTTTAGTGAATTAGACGAGTATAATTGGTGGCTGCGTTTAGTTCAAAATATAAATAGATATACGCCTCTCATGAATCCTGAGGCCTACTTAAGAGAAAAGTAAGTTAATTTTTGTTTTTATAAATTTTAATTTAGTTTAAAAGAAATTCTTTTTTTTAGTGAATTTAATGAAGAGGAAATGCGGGATTTACAAACACCACCCGATCTTGCTGAGGCCTACTTAAGAGAAAAGTAAGTTAATTTTTTTTTCCTTTTTTAATTCAGTGCTTCAATTATAATTATTTTTACAGTAATGAGAACGACGTCGATGATCTGCCCCCGCCCCTCTTAAGACTTCCTCCTGCTAGCCCTAGTTATTCACCTACGCCTCCGGCTTATTAGTAAGTTAAAAAAAAAATTTTATTTCAATTCATTTTTTCAATTATAATTATTTTTACAGTAATGAGAATGACGACGACGACCTGCCCCCGCCCCTCTTGAGACTCTCTCCTGCTAGACCTACTACACCTCTGGCTTATTAGTAAGTTAAAAAATTTTTATTTCAATTCATTTTTTTCAATTATAATTATTTTTTATAGCCCTGATACGGACCCCGAGGAGGAGGATACGGTCATCGTCATCTACGACGAGGAAGACATTGCAAATATTATGGACCTGGATGACGATGCCGAAGCCATAATTGACTTGGTGTCCGATGATGAGCCGGAGGTGGAGGAGCGGCCAACTGTAATATGCTGGGCAGGTCGGCAATGTTTTTTATATATATATATATATATATATATATATATATATATATATATATATATATATATATATATATATATATATATATATATATTTATTATTATTATTCAATTATTCAATTATCCAATTATTTAATATATATTTTTATTATTCAATTAATCAATTATTTTTATTATTATTATTATTTTTCAATTATTGTTCAATTATTCAATTATTTAATATACATTTTTTATTATTCAATTGTTTTTTGAAATTTTCTTTGCAAGTACAGATTCAATTATCAATGCTAAATTTTTTTATTCTTCGCTGAAATCGTTCATTGTCTTTATTTTTTAATTATTATTCAATTATTTAATGTATATTTTTATTATAATCAATTATATTCGATAAAACTCCTGTATATAGGAATGGCTATTTTAGATATTTCAAAAATTTGTGTATATGAATTTCATCATGATTATATGTTAAATAAATTCCCTTTAGAAAAAAATGTAAACTTTTTTGTACACTGATATATATTTTTATTTAATAAATTTTAATATAAAAAAGTTATTCTTGTGTTTTATTTCTATCACTTTATTATTTCTTTCTCTCTCTCTCTCTCTCTCTCTCTCTCTTTCTCCTATACCATGAACATCCAAGTTCCTTCAAATTTCAAATTTCCCGCTCCACTCAACCCATCATCAACCTCAAAATTTCAAATTTCCCGCTCCGCTACATCCAAGATCCTTCAAATTTCAAATTTCCCACTCCACTCAATCCCTAATTCAAATTTCAACCGCTCACACACTGGTACCAACCCATAATTCAAATTTCTGCCGCTCAGATTTCAAATTTCCCGCTCCACTGCATGAACATCCAAGATCCTTCAAATTTCAAATTTCCCGCTCCACTCAATCCATAATTCAAATTTACCGCCCACACTGTTACCAACCTTCAGCATCCGCTCCACTGTTACCAATCCATAATTCAAATTTCAACCTCTCCACTGCATGAACATCCAAGTTCCTTCAAATTTCAAATTTCCCGCTCCACTCAACCCATCAACAGATTTCAAATTTCCCGCTCCACTCTACCCATAATTCCAGCAACCGCTCCCTCGCTGCTGTGACGCAGGCAGATTCTTAGAATCCGTTTATTTTTTAGTCTTTAGACTTTGAAGACACCTGCGTTCCCACGAGTCATTTCTTAGAATCCACAGTTTGTTTAGTCTAGCGGCTTGAATTTGTTTACACTAAAGTCACGTTCCGAGCGGCTTTGAACTAACCAACTTCTTCAGAGCCTCTCTTCAGCGCCACCTATAAAATCCGAGCGGCAGAAATTTGAACTAACCCTCTGGAGCCGAAGAAATCGCAACGGGCCAGCTCCACTTCGACAGCCTCTGGTCATTGATGATCCCCGAAGAACTCTTCAGAAGCCTCTGGGACGACGCCGAAGAAATCCCAACGGGCCAGCTCCCAGAAGAACTCTTCGACAGCGCCACCTATGAAATCCGAGCGGCATAAATTTGAACTAACCCTCTGGTCATTGACGACGACCCCCGAAGAACTCTTCAGAAGCCTCTGGTCATTGACGATCACCGAAGAAATCCCAACGGGCCAGCCCCAGAAGAACTCTTCGACAGCCTCTGGTCCGAAGACCCTCTGGTCATTGACGACGATCCCCGAAGAATGGTCACTCCTGATGGACACATGCCATCCGCGAATCGCAACGGGCCAGCTTGGTCCCGTACCCCCTTTGTATACCTACTGCGAACGTTCTTCGAGAAACAGCTATGCGAGTTTAGAAATGCATAGACGTTAATGGACAGCATTTTGAACAACTGTTGTAATGTTTTGTGTTCATTTTTTTGTATTCCAGAGCCACCTTATGTATAACAAGGTAATTAGAACAAAATTGTATTTTCTTATTTTCTTTTTAGCTGTAATTTTGTTTATATTTATCGCACATTTTAATACGACATATGAATAAATTCCTTATTAATAGTACTGATAAATGGTACCACGGCATCAATATGGTTCCATTTGAAAAAATTGAGTTTTACCCCAAAAACCATTTTGATGAACTTCATTTGCTCATAAATCACGTAATTTAGTATTTTTGATGGGATTTCGATTTTTTTAGCATTACACAGGTCATTTAGAATAAATCGAAACCGTCATGGCACATTTAAATGGAAAACTAAAAATTACATTATAAAAAATATTGACGTTTGAAATGTCACTTATTTGGTACCATTGGATTCAGAATATTATGCAAAATTCAAAAATGTAATAATATATAAGGTGTTCCATTTAAAAATCGAAAATTAGTGTCACTTCCGGCGAAACCGGAAGTGAAAAAAAATCACTTTTATGTCAAAAAGTGCTGCTTATTATGTATATAAGATATCCCAAATATCAATCAATCATCTTCAAAACTAAAGAAGAAAAGGGGGGTGTATCATGATCCTGTTACTCCCAGTATATTAACAGTGGAGGTGTACTCTAAATAGCACTTAAAATACGCATAATACCATTAATGATTCCATGTCCTTTAAAATCCATTGTTTCGTCAACACAAATCCACACGAACTGATTTTTCGCGTCCTCCGTGATATTGTCAACATAGTTGCTACTATGTATTTTTATCCTCGTGTCGTTTATATACTGTAACGTTTGTAGATCAAAAGTTCATTGAGCTAAAACACACTGCACAATTAATTATTTTAATAATTTAACTGTTTTATTGGAGACTAACCTGTACTGGTTTTATCCATGACAGTGTTACTCAATAATGCACTATAATACACTTGGTAGCACTGTTTATACTAAAATTAAACTAATTATTCCCATTCGTACTTAGATGTTTATACTTACTTCATCGCATTACCTCTCAGGCAAATGTAATTTCTGGAATTTCTTCGCCTTGATTACGCAGAATTTGGAGTTCCTAGAATTCATTAAAATAAATATAGCACAGATTTGCTACTACCTCGAAAATGGGTTTTGTCTATCTAAATTGGCGATGTTTACCACTGTGTTGTGTTGCTATCGAGAAAAGTTCAGTGTGAGCATGAGTGAGAAAGACAGGCCTTCCGGTCTCTCTTACACTCATGATATGATGTGAAACCTTTCTCGATGGCAGTGCTGCGTCTCCATTAAACTATGAAGGAGAATTTACTTCGATAAGTGACCACCTCTGCCAATAGATCATCCTATCCAGTCTACAGACCTGTGTATATGACCGTGGACGTTTTTTTAAATACTAGTTCAATTTTCAATTTGGCACCTCTAGCGTTCGGCGCCCCGCTCAAAGGACGACCATGCTTGGACTTATATAAAAGGTGTTTCAATAAGAGCACAAGATTTGATTTGCGCGCCAGTTTAGCTGTCATGATGTACAAGATTATTACATGCCAGTTCGATAGGAGACAGAAAGGAGTTAGTAAATATGGAGCATTACACGATAGAACAACGCGTCCTGAGTGTTAAACATTATTATCAAAATAGTGAAAGTTTGATTGCCACGATTCGTCAAGTGCGTCCAATTTTCGGTCGAAATAATGTTCCTCATTCATCTACTGAAAAGAATAATCGAAAGTACTGATCCGATTAGTGATGTGAAGCACACGACACGAGCTCGTAGAGGTCGTTCAGAATAAAACATCACGACAGTTCGCAACAGCGTGGCCGAGAGTCCAAGGACAGCCACTCTTCAGCGTATTCCACTAAAGATTTTCATCTCCATGCCTACA
Organism: Rhamnusium bicolor; assembly: GCA_029963845.1. Lineage (NCBI taxonomy): Eukaryota > Metazoa > Arthropoda > Insecta > Coleoptera > Cerambycidae > Rhamnusium > Rhamnusium bicolor. The sequence goes on along the minus strand of JANEYF010004358.1, from coordinate 414,743 downwards.
AAGTCCAATTGACTCAACAGTTTCTGCCAACAGACCATGCACAGCAAAAAGAGTTCACCAATTGGATCCTTGAACAACAAGAAGTGAATACCGATTTTGCGGACAAAATCGTTTTCAGTGATGAGAACCATTTTCACCTCGATGGCTTCGTTAATAGACAAAACTGCCGCATGTGGGGCTCGGAAAATCCACGAATGATTCGTGAAAAAACAATGCATCCAAAACGTGTCACTGTTTGGTGTGCATTGTGGTCTGGAGGAATCATTGGGCAGTTTTTCTTCGAAGATGAGGCAAGTAATTCAAATTCAAATTCAAATTCATTTATTTTGTTTTAGAACAATTCAACTTGTATAACAGTAGTCAGTAGGTAAAAACAAAAACAATAAAATTTAAAAGACAAAAGAACAATAAATACTACTTAATCTAAGCAAAAAACAGATAAGGAATAAAAACATTTATCAACTAAAAATAATTTCAGTTTTTTCTTAGACTTGTATAAATTAGTATCATTTTTAAATTGTCAGGCAAATTATTAAAAATTTTCGGTCCTAAATAAGTTGGTGATTTATTTGTGACTTATAATTTAGAAAAAGGTACACGAATATCATTTCTATGCCTAGTATTTACGCTATGTATGTCTTTATTAAGGTAGAACTTATGTATATTTTTAAAAACGTATGTACACATTTCAAATACAAATAGAGATGTTAATGTAAGAAGATTAAATTCTACAAAAATGTTTCTGCAAGTGAGTGTACTAGGCAAACTCGCCATGTTGCGCAGAATACGTTTTTGTGATGTAAAAACAGTATGTGATAGTGTGGACTCACCCCAGAAACAGACACCATATCGTAGTTGCGACTCTATCTGTGCATAATATAAATTTATTAATTGTTGTTTCGTTAACATTTCTTTCATATTTTTAAATAAAAAAAATTATTGAATTCAAAGTAGAAACCAGAAGATTGCAGTGAACTTTCCAATTGAGACATTTGTCTAAATGAATTCCTAAAAAACTAACACTATCTGCAGCAGCACTATCAATAACAGTATTATTAATATTTACTACTACATTATCACACTTTTTCTGTCTATTATGAAATCTGATTATTTGTGTTTTAGCAGCATTGAAATATAAATAGTTCTGATTAAACCAGTTACACACATTTTCCAAAGTTCTGTTAATATCATCAGTCTGTCGGACGATTTGTTCGAAATAATTAAAGACAAATCGTCAGCATACATAGTAAAGGAAGTTTTACCTAACACTGATTCAAGTGAGTTGACATATAAAATAAAAAGTACAGGGCCAAGACCTGAACCTTGCGGTACACCCATTTCAACAAGGCAAGAGTTAGACTTTATCTTTTTCACGGAATCACGACTAGTATATTGCAAAGAAACATACTGCTTACGCAGTTTAAGAAAAGAAAGGATCCAGTTCAACGGAGGACTCCGTATGCCATAATCGTAAAGTTTATCGAGTAAAATATTATGATTTACGCAGTCAAATGCTCTACTGAGGTCACAAAAAACCCCAACAGGACATTCGCCTGTGTCAATACACCTAATGACTTCACTAAAAAAAGAATTTGTGGAATGGTGGACATTCCAGAACGAAAACCGTGCTGGTTATCAGATAAAATGTTAAATTTATTTAAGAATATTGTCAATCGATCTAAATAAGCATACTCGAAAACTTTAGAAAAGCCAGACGGGACAGTAACCGGTCTATAATTTTCTAAAAACATTGGATCTTTTTTTTTTTAAATAGGTACCACTTTTCCTTTCTTTAATAAATCGGGAAAGATACCATTTAAAAAAAGATAAATTCACTAGGTATGTTATTGGTCCTATTATTAATTTCAGCACACGTTTAATTAAAAACATTGGAACATCATCTGGTCCTGCAGACCTTTTATTTTTCAGTTTATTTTTTTAATAAACTTAACAATTCATCTTCAGTGAAAGGTTCTAGAAAAAAAGTATGATTTACTTTTATCTTATTTGGTATTACAATATCAAGAGTAGATATTTTGTCAACGAAACTCTTTGGGGCATCAATAAAAAAAGAATTAAAAGTTGAGGCAACTTCCTTGGGATTCTCTATTATTCTTTCATTATTTTTTATTATTATATTATTTTTGATTTTCTGTTTATTAGAAATTTCCGCTACGACTTTCCAGGCTGCGCGTGCTGGATTTTCTGAACTAAATATTTTATTTTGATAATATTCTTTTTTTGTTGTTCTGATTAAGGAAGTGTGTCTATTTTTTGCTATTTTATAAGCAGGAATGAGATCAGGATAAATTTGCTTTAATCGAAAAAGTCCTTTAAGATCTGAGCTAGATTGTTTAATTAAATCATTTACCCATGTTTTCCCTTGGTTATTCACATTATGCCTACGTTCAGGGAAAATTACGTTAAAATGATACTGAAATATATCATTAAAATAATGAAATCCTTCATTTATGTCAATTAGGCCGTACAAATATTGCCAGTTTTCATTATTTAAAGAATTTTCAAATTGGGTTATATGATTTTCATTAAAGTTTCTCCTGATGTAAATTTTATTGTGAACAACTGAGCCATAATTATCTACTTCTAATAATACTGTTCTATGATACGAAATAACATTATCAAGTACGCAACACACTCCTTCATTACCAAAATTTATAAAAATGTTATCAATTAGAGTGCACGTAGTGCCGTTACTCGGGTCGGCCACTCTACCACAGGTTTTAGATTAAAACAAGATAAAATTGTACACAAACATTTAAAATCACTATTATTATACATATCGAAGTTAAAATCGCCACAAACTATAATATTTAGATTAGGCTTAAACAAAATATTTAAAGTGTCTGTAATTTTATCATAAAATAAAGCTACATCTCCCGAAGGAGCTCTATAACAGTTGATAATAATTGTACTTATATTGTTTCGTTTCAAGGATATGGCACAATAATCAAAATGTGGTTCAACATATGAAACTGCTACATTATTTTTTTTGTATCCAAATTATTTTTAAACCATATTCCTACACCTCCACATTTTTTGAAGGTCTGCAATAAACAGTAGTTAATTTGTAATTATCAATATATATCCTATCAACTATTTCCGATTTAACTCCGATTTCTACTAAACATAAAATATCCAAATCTGGGTAACTACAAATATCTTCATGTAACAAATTTATCTTATCTACACTTAAAGTATTTACATTTAACAGAAGAATGTTGGGGTTAAACACTAATTTATTACAGGCGTTTCCTTTTTTGCGAATGTATAAAAAACGACTTATGCAGGCACCATAAGGCCATAACCGTGGATTCATAGTTGCTTTAAAATTCTCATCTGATACTGCTACTTTAAATGAAGCGTAGAGCTGTGAATGTTTCGGTGTAATAGCTTCACATTTTACTTCAGGAAATTGAGACTTCAGCATTTCAACCAGCTCGGCCGAGGTTGTATTCGGATCCACCCGGTATACATGTAGATCTGTTAGTCGAGGTACTCCTTTTATCACCAATGAATCGTTATTATTGCCTATCACTGTTAACTGGCGCTTTTTACTTTTATTTTTTAGTACTTGCACCCATTCCTCGTTATTTTTGACAGATTAATGAGACTGTACATTAATTTTGTCGTCATTTAAATTAATATATTTACTGCGTGTAACTTGACACTCAGCTTGTAAAAGAGCCACAGAAACGTCCTTTTCCGTCACCTTGCAGACCTTATTGGAAGAGCCATTAATAGTAATAGTAATGTAGTAACGGTGAATGGCGAATGTTATCGTGCTATGGTAACCCAGTTTTTTGTGTCTCAGTTGGAAGATATTGCTCTCGACGACATATGGTTTCAGCAGGACTGTGCCACTTGCCATACTACCCGTCAAACATTGAAGGTCTTGAAAGAGTCTTTTCTTGGTCGTGTCATCTCTTGGTTTGGTGACCAGAATTGGCCGCCACGCTCTTGCGATTTAACACCTTTGGACTATTAGCTGTGGAGTTATCTGAAGTCATAGGTTTATGCGAATAAGCACGCGACCACCGAATTATTGAAAGCCAAAATTAGATGCTATATCAACGAAATACCGCCAAATGCAACACCGTTATTCAAGATTTCGCCAAAAGAATACGCATGTGCCAGCAAAGCCGTGGCGGCCATTTACCAGATATGTCATTCCATACATAACTCCCAAATATCTACCTTATAAATCAATGAATATTTCAATACTTTGCTACAGAAAACCACAACTTAGTCGACAATACACATAAATAACACTAGCTAAATTTTGATTTCATATTAAATGTTAAAAATATGGACGTTTACCATGAAAAAATATTGCAACACTGTGTTGAGATAATGTTTACTAATATCAGTCATTTCTGAGATAAAATAAATTAAATTATTTGCAACAGATTTGACATCGATAACGACAAAAATCTTTCTAAAATCACCAAAATAAAATTTGAGTATATCGATCACAATATCCGACAAAAGATAAAACTGGCCCAACAAAATATACCTATACAACATACCATTCAATTTTATGTCCATTAATCTGGGAATTATTAATGAAAAAGGTCTTCAATTTTTTGTTTATTATTAATTTGATGAATAAACGAATTCGATGTTTACTAGCTACTAATTTCTTTATCCCTTTTATCGTAATTTTACGAATAAGAGTAGGTACCTAATAACTTTTTCGAATCAATATTTACTTAACAAATAACACAAATTGGCAACGTTTTAATTTAAGCCGGTTAAAATTATTTGCTGAATATCAATATCATTTTAGAGACGTATCTTTTTGTTTTCGTACCTATACTTTTGAGTATAACTAAGATATACAGAGTGCAACACTTAAGTTACAAACAATATCGATGGTTACGGTAGTATAATTGGCTAGAGCTTCTATGTGGCACGCTCGAGTTATGGATGTCCCTGAAATACCTATCATCGGCAGAGATGATATAAATTAATAAGAATAAGACTCAGATAGACTTAATGTCAGTTTCATAATATTATTCATTTAATTTAGATATACATATTATCTTTGTAGTTAGAGATTTTATTATCATAAACTCATATTTTTATATATGGCCAAATAAAGTTTGTTAAATTTTAAAATTCACTTTTTAAAAAATGTCAAACCCCTCGGCGACAATAATAAGTGGCGCAGCCGGTATGATTTTCAAGCGAATATTGAAAAACTCGTCGTTCCCTCAACTAATCAGAGAAAACCTGTGAAAAATTTACCATATCTTAGGTAAATCACCGTAATTTTAAGAGAATATTTTAAGGAACAAGAAACTCGAAGAAAGAAGAACGAGTAAAAAAATCAAAAAAGGTAAGAAAATTCAAGAAAAGAAGCCTCTGCATGCCTAATCAGACCAATCGCTATTACCAAGTCCCTAATCATCCCTTCAAGCCCTGAGCTATATATATGTTACAACTGTTCTAAGAAATTCCACATTAGAAAAGCGAGAAAGACCATCAGACACTTACTCCATCATCGGGAGTATCATGAGGCTTAGCACTTGTGATTTTCACATAAGCCTTCGAAGAGACCAAGATATTACACTCTCATTCCTAAGACTACATGTGACCTTAAGTCGTGTACAGAAAAGATTGGCCCAAGAAAGAAAACATCTTTAAAAATACGTAGCCTTGTGCTGTTTAGGAAACTGACATTATGACTAAATACCAACGTGTCAGTAACCGCCCACCTGCTCAAGAAAAAAAAAATATAATCAATCAAAGTGTAATATAGCACGCCCTGAGAATAGACTCTCTGAGTACTCATGGCCTCCTTCGTTATACCATTGTAATCGATTATATATACCAGAGCCTTCATGTTTTCTATCATCAAATTATTATTCCTATAAATACCAAATATATACATACATATATGACAGACTCTAATAACGCCGTTGACATTTTAGCTAGTTTTGCTTTACAAACTCTTTGTCCTAACCAATTTTTATTAACAAATACTACACCTATCAAACAACTTCGAATTTAAATTTAGAGACAATGGATAACGAACAATTACACTGAATTCAATTTTTAATGTTACATTTTCGAAATAGAATTGTAAGTAAAGCAGCTCAAACCTTATCAGCCAGAGAAATGGTACAAAGAACTTACATATCAGGAGTCAACACCCATTTAAACCACTTATAGAGATGTAAAGAGCCAGAAACTCTAGAAGACGCCATAAACATCAAATCAAAATCAAATTAAAAATGATCCTTTTCAAATAAAAACAACTCACAGTATTTCATTACATTTCTACTCAGCTGATATTCCAATATCACATATTTTCAATAAATCTAAAATATTACATACATATTATATTTTCAACTTCAGTAAAACAGATGATGGACTGATTGGATTAGACCTTTTGCAAGAAATAAGAACCACTCTTGATTTTACAAATGGATATCTATTAATCGACAAAGCAAAAATTCCATTATTTATCGAAGCAAAAAAAAATACGAATATAACATTCAACCTAAAACAGAAATTGTTGCCAAAATACCAACAATGCAGAATTCCGGAGAAGCTATAGTAAATTCTTTTATATTTGAAAATCACTTAGAAATTCCAACAGGACTTATCAACATCAGGGACAATGGAGCAACGATATTACTTATCAACAATACGCGGATGAAGAAAAATCAGTAACAATAACCGAACCAATTCCATGTATACCTGGTTGTGAATTTATTAATTTTACAACCGAACCGATGGACATCGACATTAGATGGTTAGAACAATACAAATATAAATATAAATCATTAATATCGTAATATAAATTACGGTAACCTACAAAAGAAAAACTTGGAGGAACTTTTTTCCTATATTCACAATAATATTAGAAGCATGTCAAAAATGTTTGACCGATTTGATATACTTAGTTCTTTCTCCGTTTAAAACTAATTTTGATTGTGTGGTACTTAGTGAAACATTTGATATTCCAGATTTAACATTTTTCAATATCACTGATTATGACCTATTATACATACAATGGTGGTAAATTAAATAAAAACGATGCCATGGTTGTATATATATACAAGCCTATTAAATATTAACATACTATAACTTATCTAGGGAACATCGGAATTTATAAATCATTAAGAAGTGCGTGTTGGCAAAAATTTATTTAATCTTCAATTAAATAAATTGACAGGATTTCCACTTTGGTCCCTATTTAGTTATTATTTTTAATATTTATTACTATTTTGTAAATTAACTTTTACCTTCTTTGTTGGAATACTTTTGTTATTGTTACGCCACTGGACTGTGTAGACTGGTTAGATGAGACTGGAATTGTATGCGAACGGCCGGGAATATTCTGGAATACTCTAGACCGTGTGAATGGATGTATAAATAAGACGCACGGTGGGCCGAGAATCAATCTTAAGTTGAACGTGAACGAGTAAAGAAGAAATAAGAAAGAGACTTATAAGTGTTCAAGTGTGATTATAGTTAAGACAGTAATTAATCTATTGTTGTTAATTGTTAATTAGTAAATAAAGTAGTGAGTAAGTGTTACCTGGACTTTCAATCAACGATTCTACGAGTATAGGTGTTTGTGTGGATAGCAAACACGTAACAATTTGGTGTCGAAAGTGGATTGGAAGAAAAATTTCTGGAATATTTGAAAAGGTTATACATTGTTCTTCTCAGAAATTAGTGGTAATACGGAGAATTAAGCTACTGGAAAGTGTTTGGAGGACTATTTTTGGACTGAATAGTGACTTTAAAGGGGATTTTCGAGAAACTTCTAGAACATTCGATTTAGAAATAGTTGCAAATACGCAAGTGCCGCTAGTAATAACGTGTTGTAGATTGAGAAAAAGGACTACTAGTGCAATTTCGGGAAAATTCTAGAACATTCTATTTGGAAACTACAGGAGATACGTGAATTGTGTCGACGGGAACGTGTTGTAGACTTAAAAACAAGACTATAAGTGACTTTTAGTGACAATTCTAGAATATTCGATTTGGAAACCACAGAAGATACGTAGACTGTGTTAACGGAAACGTGTTATAGACTCAAAACAAGACTTATTAGTGATATTTCGTGAAAATTCTCGAACATTCCATTGGACAATTAGTAGATAAGTGAATTTTGTCAACACAAAAGAAGTGTAGACTCTAAATAAGACTTTCTAGTGCAGTTTCGAGATTTTTCTAGAACATTCCATTATTAAAATAGACGTGATATCAACATTTTACGGACTTTATAGTGTAATAAACTTTATTCTGAAATTGATTTACGTGTCGTGAGTTGATGCCAACAACAAGAAGTATGGCGGAGAAGCAAACACAGGACATGCTTGCAGCATTGTTACAATGGATGGATGAACAGAGAAAAAATATGGAAGATCAAGAAAGAAGACGACAGGAAGACAAAGAAGAACAAGAGAGAAGACGACAGGAAGACAAAGAAGAACAAGAAAGAATACGACAAGAAGAGAAAGACGAACAGAAAAAAATTATGGAAACTCAAGAGAGAAAACGTCAGAAAGAAAAAGGAGACTTAAGAAAAATGGTGGAGGGCTTGAAAATAAGACGATTGGAGGAAAACGAAGATATAAAAAGAAGCCTAGAGGAACAGCAGGCAGCCATTTTCTCCCTCACTGAAAAATTTAAAGGAGATGTTATCGAAAAAGTCACTGAAGTCGCAGGGAAAGTCTGTGAAGTCGAAGGACAAGTTAATGAAGTTAAAGGAGAGGTCAGTGAAGTTAAAGAAAAAGTCAGCCAAGTTGAAGGGGAAATAACCGAAGTCAGAGGAGAAGTAGCCCGACTAAAACAACAATTAAGAGAGAAGGGTGGCCAATTAGTACTGTCGTCTGGTGCTAGGTTACAACCAGCTTCATTCGACGGTCAAAGTTCATGGTCAACTTATAAGAGACAATTTGAGGCAGCTGCGAGTTCAAATAACTGGAACGATGAGGAAATGGCAACAAAATTGGTATTAGCATTAAGGGGCCAAGCATTAGACCTGCTCCAAACAATTCCTGCCCCACAGTAACAAAACTATAACATTTTGGAGACAGCGTTAGTACTAAGATATGGCGACCAACATCTAGCCCAAGTATATCAGGCTCAGCTCAAATCACGCAGACAACGAGGTGGAGAAAGCCTCCAGGAGTTCGAGGCTGCGGTAGAAAGATTAGCCCATCTAGCCTATCCTGATGCACCAATGGAATATCAACAACAGTTAGCAGTTGGTACATTTATTGATGGAGTAAGGGACTAGGAAGTTAGGCGAATTCTTAAGTTGCCCAGGCATAAGCTTAGTAGTGAGGCTTTAGTACATGCACTGGAGATTGAGCCTGCCTATAAGGATACCACACAATCAAATCAGAGAGTACAAACTGTGACTGTGGAGAAAGAAAAGCCAGACAACACAACACAAAACCTGATATCTGATCTACACAAGATGATGACCCAACTACTGAAAGAAAGACGAACCCGGCCCGATTGGAAGGACATTTCAAATAAATCAGTGAGGCTGAAGGCTCTATGGGCACAATGGGACTCCCTTATAGTAGAGGATGGACTGCTAAAGAGAGCGTGGGAAAGTCCAGATGGGAGGAAAGTTACTTTGAAATTGTTAATCAAGAAGTGTCATGTAGCAAATGTACTTCAGCAAGTGCATAATGGAACGTCTGGCGGACATTTTAGCATCAACAAAACCTTGACTAAAGTAAGAGAACGTTTCTACTGGGTAAACAGTCGTCAAGATGTGGAGTCTTGGTGCCGCCAATGTGAAGTTTGCGCAGCAAGAATGGGGCCACAAATAAGAAATAAGCAATATAACGCCAGGGCTCCTTTTGAGCGAATTGCCATAGCAAGTGACCGTATGAAGGCTCGTTATGATCTTAAGGCTAATTCAGGAGGGTACCAGGTGGGAGAGTTGGTTTGGCTATATAACCCACAACGAAAGAAAGGCAGGTCCCCGAAACTTCACCACCCTTGGGAAGGACCTTACACTGTCGTCACCAGACTAAACGACGTTGTATGTAGAATTCAGCAAAGTCCAAAATCCAACATGAAGGTGGTGCATATAGAGAGACTAGCCAAGTATGCAGGGAACAATGAATTGCCTGATCGGGACGTTCAGGCTTAAGGAGGGGGCAGTGTTACGCCACTGGACTGTGTAGACTGGTTAGATGAGACTGGAATTGTATGCGAACGGCCGGGAATATTCTGGAATACTCTAGACCGTGTGAATGGATGTATAAATAAGACGCACGGTGGGCTGAGAATCAATCTTAAGTTGAACGTGAACGAGTAAAGAAGAAATAAGAAAGAGACTTATAAGTGTTCAAGTGTGATTATAGTTAGGACAGTAATTAATCTATTGTTGTTAATTGTTAATTAGTAAATGAAGTAGTGAGTAAGTGTTACCTGGACTTTCAATCAACGAATCTACGAGTATAGGTGTTTGTGTGGATAGCAAACACGTAACAGTATTATAATTTTTATTATACTCTGTATTTTTGACAGTGCTAAAATCGAAAGTAATCAAGAAATCAAAATTATTCATTGAGCCGGAAACGCTATAATTCAAATAAATGTTATATAAACAATAACTGAAAATGAAGCATCATCCATTTTCTGATTGCTGAGGGGTCAATAAAACATATTGTAAAGAAAAGCCGAGTCTCCCTAAATTTGCAAACAAAATACCCTCCAACATGCGGCCTATTAGTCAATTTATAAATATTTTATATAATAAATGTGTCAAGGACAGAACATGAAAAAGTAAATACATATATTTTTTTTAATATTTACATTGAATATTTTCATGAATGAAATAAATCATAAAATTTTTACGAACATGTGTTCTTAATTGTATCTTCAGAAAGTGCTAAAATGCGTTAAACTGAGATTTAAACAAAATTTACGTAACAAAAATCGACCAACTCCATTGTTTAATTAATTGTCTTAAAATTAATTATCGAATGCAAATCTCAAAACTGCATCATAGGAACAATAGACCTCCAACTCCTAATTTCAGTGCACACTTTCAAAACCCGTTCTGCAGGTAAAAATAATTCATTGTACGATGCAATATTTTAAAGAGCAAGTGAATGCACTCAGTATCGGCTTCTCTAAGATTACAATAAAATTAGGTAATATTTTCCGCGACCTTGAGCGAAAGTGAGCTCTAATTTCTGCAAAATAAAAAATGTTTGACGTTTGGCAATATAGATACATATTTACAAGATTTTTTATATACAGTAAGCCAAGGACGCCCGCAAATGACTCCTCCATCTAGACCGCGATGCGATGTCTTAATGGAGCGAACAAAATACGAGTTTTTCAATAATAATGCAGTATACAATAAATCGTGTGTGTTTAAACAAACTGTTGACTTTATCATGAATTTAGTTTCCTTAAAATATTGTGAGTGACTGTCACATATTTTTATATAATTTTGTTTATATTGTGGTGTTTATTTTAGTGTTGATTTTGTGATAGATATTTTTTTTCTTCCAAACATGCGATTTTTTTAAATGCTATAGAAAATACGAGTAAGTAATAAATAATTTTTATCTCTTTAAAATCCATCAAATATCTGATACGTTTTTATTATGTTCGCTATTTTATTATTTTGTACACGTTGTTTGTATTTGATTAATATATTTTATATATTTCGTTTTGTAACATAAAGTCTATTAGAATTACACAGAAAAAACTTTTCTCAAAATAAGAGAATTTTAAGTTATTTTCGTTATGTATATATATATATATATATATATATATATATATATATATATATATATATATATATATATATATATATATATATATATATATATATATATATATATATACATATATATATATATATATATATATATATATATATATATATATATATATATATATATATATATATATATATATATATATATATATATATATATATATATATATATATATATATATATATATATATATATATATATATATATATATATATATATATATATATATATATATATGGGGTTATCATAAAGAAATTATGCTAGTAGCAGAAAGTAAACAGAATCTAGTTGCCTCAATAATTGGATTTTAGTGTATTGACAAAAGAATTGTCGTGACAACTATTGATACAAGTGTCAAACGAAATAATCGTAATTTAGAGAATTGCTCTCAAAATAAAACTCGAGTAACGTAAATTGTAACAATTTCAATATGGATCTGCAAAACAAGAATTGGTTTAGTGCCATGTTATTATGAAGGCGGTAAAAATTACACTACCGAATTACGAAGATTTCGTACGAAAATGGGTTTGAGAGCAGGGCCGTGCATAATGAAGGTGTATCGTAATTTGATTAGCAAATTTGAAAGAACAGGGTCTGTAAAATACCTTCCGAGGTCAGGAAGACCTAGGATTAGTGAGTGATGTCCAAGTTGCAGAAGTTCTTCAGGAAAATCAAAACGTAGCCAATACTAATCCGCTAGCAATCAGTAGTGTGAATGCGATATCAAAACGATTACAAATGCCATCTACCACAGTTTGGAAAATTTTACGGAAAATCCTAAAAATGTATCCCTATAAACTGCAACTGCTGTTTGAATTAAAGGACGCAGATTTTGCCCTCAGGTACGATTTTTCATTACACGTATTGGCTCAGATGAAAATTGAACCCGAATGGTTATCCCGTATTTTATGGACAGATGAGGCCCATTTCTCTCTTAATGGTGGAATTAATATTCAAAATTGTCGAATATGATCAACAGAAAATCCACATGAAATCGTTCAGCAAGGCCTTCGTGACAAAAAAGTCACCGTTTGGTGCGGTTTCACAGCCAATTTCATCATTGGTCCATATTTTTTCGAGGAAATACAGAATGGGGAGGCCATATCTGTAACTGTTACTGGTGAACGATACCTGCAAATGTTAAGGGATTATGCAATTCCACAGTTGCAAAACGAGCACGAAGGAATTGAAAACATGATTTTTATGCAGGATGGAGCACCTCCGCACATTTACCGACCAGTTAAAGAATTGTTAACTGCGGTTTTTCAAGATCGTGTTATAAGCAAACATTTTGCAAATTCATGGCCACCAAGATCGCCTGATATTAACCCAGCGGATTACTGGCTGTGGGGTTATTTAAAAAAATTTGGTGTTTAGAATACGGCCAACAACGCTGGAGGAATTAAAGGACCGTATTAGAGAGCAAATTCGTGCAATTCAACCAGAAATGTTGAATAGTGCTGTATACAATTTGGAGGAACGGCTGGTAATTTTACAACAATAAAATGGAGGTCATATCAAGCATTTGCGGTAACTAGTGTTTAGCAAAAAAAGTAGTTTAAAATGAAAAAAAAAACCCTGCAGAACACAAAAAATATGTGGCATACTATTAACGAAAATAAGAACAGTAAACTGATTAAACTGAAATCACATAAATTAAAAACAATAATTATATAATTGAATCAAATAAAAAAAAATTGCAAATATCACTTTATCTTGTATTTCAACAAATAAAAAATTTCTTGTACAAAAATACTAAATTCCTTTTATCTAGCTCCACCTAATAAGCAAGAAGTGAAAAATGTCATATCAAAATTGAAACTAAAAGAAATGTACCAGGCAAAGATGGAATACGAACAGAAGTTTTAAAAAAATATGCAGACCATATTGTGGCCCCCATTACTTATTTAATAAGCAAAACCTCTCAAGTAGGGGTTTTCCCAGAAACATTAAAAGTAGCTGTAGTCAAATCAATTCAGAAGTCTGAAGATAAAACTTTAGGAAAAATTAGAGGCTGATTTCTTTAATTAGTAGCATTGCGAAAATATGAAATAAAAGAGACCAAGATTATTTAAAAAAAATACAATGTTATCTCAAACTCGCAATATGGATTTAGAGAGAATAAGTCAACATAGAATGCAACGTCTGAGTTAATCTCTAATGTATATAAAACATTTGATAACTCCACCAGCTGTTTGTGTTTTTCTTGACTTGACCAAAGCATTTATTTTATTATAGTCATTATTTTATACAGTCATTAACTGGGAAACGCTCAAAACTAAAGTGAAAAAGATTTACAATTAATTTTAGAATTTTTCGGTAGTAAACTATTAACAATAAATTATGATAAACTACACTATTTGCCCCCCCAATTACCTCAAAAAATTCTACCAATATATAATAGTACAGAGTGTTCAATGATGTCACAACAAACTTCGAAAGGTGATTCCTCTAGTAAAAAAACGAATGTTTTTTTCTAAAATGCATCCTAATCGCTATACAATGCTTTGAAAGTATAACATTAAAGAGGCAATTGATTAAAAAGCATTTTTTTTTCAATTCCGTTGTGATTTTTAATAACATGACAATAAATTTTTATTTTTTCTTAAACCCCTTTTTACTTTTACAGACATTTACTACAATACAATAATAAAATTAGTACCTAATTAATAGTTATTTACGTAACACCAGAAAGTGATTTTCAACTGAGCGAGCTGACAAGCCGATGAACCCAGTAATGACACTTTCCGGGTGTGTTGCGTATACTATTTTTTCTGCAACCGTTCTTGCTAATCCAAAAAACTTTTTGTTTTTGCAAAGAAATTCAACTGACAGATGTCAGACGCTGTTGTCTAAAGTGCTTAAATATGTACGTACCCTACCTTTATCAACCAAAAGTGACAGACAGACTTTACCGATTCCTTATGTCACTTTGCAGATATAGACCAGTAAATATGTATTTTCCACTCAAAATTTTGACCAAAAATAGTCAACTTTCTAAACGATTGCGGGAAAACGATTTACATACTGATTGTATTAATGTTCATATAAAAATCACGTAATAGTTACTTAAATTGTTGGTAATTATTATTCCATTATGTATGTACTTTACGATATAAATAAACAAAAATATTCTTTGAATATATTTATATTAGAGCCGAGATTATACACCTGCAGCCAGAAATATATTTAGACTGCGCAAATTACAACTAAAAGCAAAGAACGACGTATAAATATTCTTGCATAGGGATGTTTTATTCAATCATATAATCAAATACAACTTGTAACTATTTATATAGCAAAAAGTGTATATTTTGTATATGACAAACTTATTAAAAGAATGATTTATCGTTATCATTTCATATTTGAAGGTTCTTTAAATAAAAAAGAAATGCCAGAATAATTTTGGATGTTAATGTATAAAATGCAAAAAGTATTACACTAATAAATGAGTGACCTTACTCAAAATTAAATGAGGATCCAACAAAATCAGTTGAAAACAAGATTTACAAAACCCTTTTTAAATATAAAAATGAATTTAACGATTTTGAAAGCAGAAAGCTTACACCCCATTGTAGTAAACCTCCTCATTCTTATGGCTTACCGAAAATACATAAACCAAATATTCCTTTAAGACCGAATTAATTCTTCGTGTCATAATTTAGCAAAATATTTACTGAAAATTATTAATCCGCTTTCTGGCATAACCGAATCGTATGTCAAAAATAGTTAGCATTTTTTGGAGAAATTGTATGCAATTAATATTCATGATAGACATCTAATGGTGAGTATTGATGTATTTAATCTTTTTACTAATGTCCCAGTAGATAAAACTTTGATAATAATTAAAGACAAATTGTTAAATGATAACAATTTGGCAGAAAGAACTAAACTAAGTGTAAACAGGATAATGGAATTATTGAAGAAATTGATCTCCTTAATAAGGGATTAAATTTTGCTTTACCTGCCTCTGAAGGCATTTTAGATGAGATTGTTGCTAGTGTTGAAAGTTCAATTCAATACCTTCCTGAATCATCTAAAAGATTTATCAGAGAAGCTTGCAGAAATCAAATCTCGACGAATATTGTCACTAACGCAAATAGAAAGTCAAAATCCACAAAGGACAGTAAAACTATCAAACGGTTGCGTGAAAAAGATTGTTTTTATTTAAAACCTGATTAGGGCAATAATGTTGTTATTTTAGATAAAGAGGACTATTATGAAAGGGTAGACAATCTGATTAGTAATGGTCCTTATAAAAAACTTTCTAGAAATCCATTACCAAAAATGGTTACTGAAGTAAGAAATGTACTTAAATCCTGCAACAACCTTATTACTCCAGCTTTAAATAGGAAGTTACATGTATCTAACCCAAGTGTACCTAGATTGTACTGCTTGCCTAAGATACATAAACCAGGAAAGTTGGTACGTCCTATTGTTTCAGCAATCGGATTGTCGACTTACCACCTATCAAAATGGTTAACAGAAGAGTTCGAAAATTTACCTATTGCACAACCTAGTTTCTCTGTGATTAATTCTAACGATTTCATCAATAAGGTGAAAAATATTCAGTTGCAGGAAGGTGAAATTATGATCTCCTTTGACGTTTGTTCATTATTTCCAAGTGTTCCGATACCACAGACATTATACTACCTTCAGGATCTACTCGAATTAAATAATCTCATTCAAGATGTAGTAAAAGAATATCTTAAACTCACAAAACTTTGCATGAAACAAAATTGTTTTCGATTCAACGATAATTTCTTTGAACAACATGAAGGTACAGCAATGGGTAACTCTTTGTCATCATTCATTGCCGGTCTCTTCATGAACAGATTCGAGACGGAAGCAAAAGAAGAATTCGAGTATTTCCCCAGGGTTTGGCTTCGGTATATGGATGACATTTTTGCAATGTTCGATACAAAAGTTGCTGATATTGATAACTTTGTATCTAAATTAAACAGTCGTTTCTCGTCAGTTAAATTCACATATGAAATTGAAAACTCTGAATAACTACCATTCTTAGATGTATTAATAATTAGAAATAGTCAAAATAAGTTAGAATTTGACATATACAGAAAATATACCAGTACTCTAAGATATATCCCTAAGGACTTTTACCATTGTGCTCAACACAAAATGGCGAGTTTTAATTTTCTAGTTCATCGTCTATTAAGCTTCCCCCTTAATAAGGAGAGGTTTGAAAAAGAGAAGGTATTGATTAAGGATATAGCTGCGAGTAATAGATATTCTGTAAGTTTGATTAATGAAATAATTAGGAAACGAAAGTTTAAAGAGTCGCTTCGAAATTTCTCGACCTTTCAAAATGAAAGAGAAAATTCGAAATTTGTATCGATTCCATTCGATCTTCGCTTCACCCGTGGTATTGGTAGGATTTTTTAAAGATGTAGGTATGACAGTAGTTCATTCATCCAGATACAAACTACAACAACATTTAGGCAATCGAAAAGACAAAATTGAAACAAACAAAAAGTCGGGGATTTACGAAATTAGCTGTAAGGACTGTAATCAAAAATATGTTGGACAGACTAGACGATCAAATCAAATTAGATTCAAAGAGCATTTGGTCCATCTCAAATATGGTAGAACAGATAAGTCTAGTGTTGCCCAACATGCGTTTGAGAACAACCATAAAATAGATATTAGCAATTTAAAATTAATTAGGAATGTAACAGATACTAGACAACTGGATGCATCTGAAAATTTGGAAATCATAAAGTGTAAAAATGGTATAAATAGTGACAAAGGACCTATCCCAAATAGTCCGCTTTATTGGTTAGTGAGTCACGGTTCACAGAACGGTCACAGTCACGATTTGGTGAACCGTGACAATAGTTTGGGTCTAAATAGGGTAGATTGTTAGCATAAGTTTAGTTTCAATCATCTCCAGATGATGCCAACTTGGTTAGCGAAACGCGCGTCGATTGTAGTATATAGTGTTTTGGTGTTTCGTAGAAAACTACGTAAGTATTAATGAAATTATTGACTGTTTGTATTAAGTAAACTTATTTTCAATTAGATAATGAATTCTATCAGCAGGATTTCGGTATGGCTATGGGATTTCCATTATCAATATTAAGTAATATATTTGTGGAGAATTTTGAAAATAATTATATACCAGACTATGTACATAAAGCGATTAATTGGTGGAGATATGTAGATGATATTTTTGCAACTTGGCCTCATAATATTGAGTTATTACATAATTTTTTAAAAAACATATAGAACCATCTATTAAATTCACTTTGGAAGTAATAATGAATTACCTTTCTTGGATATTTTGGTTAAACAAATTGACAACATATTTGAAATCAGTGTGTACAGAAAAGTAACTTATAATAATAGATATTTAAATTTTAAATCTAACCAGGCAATTAATGTTAAAAGGGGTGGTGATAAATTTTTGTATGACAGGGCAAACATAATTTTATCTAATGATCAAATATTAAATGTGAAAAAAATTATTAAAGAGGTATTAATAAATAATGAATATCCAGAATTTTTTGTTGATAGGATTCTAATAAATATTGAGAATAGACTTAAGAGGGCTAATCGAACCAGTATTTGTAAGGTAATTTTTAAAAATTTATTTCTTTCATATGGTTTGGTCAAATTACACCAAATTTGGAGGATCAGTAGTTGAAAGTGTACTAGAGGGTACATGTATATCTATTTTAATTAATTTTCACTTTATGTAGGGAAAATTTATACTGTAAATACAAGTGAAATTTGAACGTGATTAGCTCCTGAATTATGATATCAATCGGTAAAATTCGAGGTAAAATTCATACATGTCTTCTAGAATGAATCTTCATAATTATGCTCAGCAAGTTTCAAAGTTTTATTCCGTACTATTTGGTTAAAATGAATTTTCTAAATAAGTATCTTTGTCACTACAAATGGAGCAAGGAAGTGTTACCTCTGTCGGGAATCGCACCTCAATGAAGTCGGTGAATAAAACGTCCAGTGAAGGTATAGTCAAGAGCAAAATTATTCAGCGGCGCATGTATAAAAACTTTCTAGAGAGTGACACAGCTATCCGACGCTTTTTTCCGACTAGGCCCCTTAATAATACGATATAATAAAAACCTGAATATCAATATACAACAATAAAACCTTATATACAAGGTTTATCAGAAAAACTATGTCGCGGTAGTGTCGGAGATAAGTTTCATTAGGACAGTGTTTCAAACGATTAATACTTTGAGATCCATTTTAACAAAAACAAATCCCGTAAATTGTGAGCAAAGTTCAAAAAATAGTATTTACAATATTCCGTGTGAGTGTATTAAATATTATGTGGGAGAGTCATCTAGACCCCTTAGTGTAAGATTAGGCAAGCATAAAAGTTATTAGAACGGATGAGATTTAAAAATCGAAAATTTGCGAATATACTTGGGAAAATGGACATAGAATAAACTGGGATTTGGCCAAAATTTTAATGAAGGAAGCGGACAGCAAAAAAAGAAAAATGAAGGAATCGGCAATAATATTATTGAATGAAGAGAAATGTTTATCCCATTGCTCTGTAAACAACGTGGTTACCGATGTTAAAAGAGGAACTGAACAAAATTTATGGTATATAATTTTTAAGTATCAAAAATTACATGTAAGTATCTGTGGATATTATAAAAACAAATAATGTATATCAAGTTCCACGCTTGACATATTCTAAAAAAAAAAAAAAATTGAAAAAGGAAACAGATTCGTTTTCCGAAACGTTATGGAATTATATTATTATTTGTGTGTCTCATATTAGTTGTCAAAAAAATACCTCCTGACTAATCGATTGACGTAAAGTCACAAGTGCAGAGGTTTATTTTCTCAGTAATATACTGGGTAACTAACTATATTTTTTAGATAACGAAGAATTATTCATGTGGTAGTAAGTCCCAAAAAAGAGAAAGAAAAATTTAGAGAATGCCACAAATGGCGTTCAGGCAATATTTTATTTCTTATTGTTTCATTCATTACAAGCAATGCTTATTTTTCTCAAGACTCAAGATGGTGAAAGATGATGAGTGAGTGATGATAATTTATTTAATAAATTAGTATGTATCACGGTATACATCGATTAGGCAAAGTAAAGTTTTCTGTTAAATGTCCGTGTCATTATTCGTTTTATTGTTTCTCATCAAACGTATTTAATGTTTTTGTTCAAACAGTAATTCTAAAAAGCAAGTCATATTATTATAATAGCAGTGGAAAATAGAGTCCGGTAGTTAGATAATAATATCTCAAAATCCATTGGCGCTGTGATACATTCAAAACTAAACGTACAATTTTTTGTAGAGAAAATGAAAATGTAGTTAAATTAATTTTTCTACAACCATCTAGAAAGTTTATCGTTTTCGGTCAATTTTTGGAGTGAAAAATATAAAAGAGCCATAAGGAATAGGAAAAGTTTTATCCGTCAGTTGAATTTTATGAATTTTGATAAAGTAAAAAGTTTTTTGAGACCAGCAAGAACGGTTGCAGGAAAAATATTGTAAGCAACACACCCGGAAAGTGTCTTTACTGGGCTCACTTGCTTTCAGGGCTCGCTAGGGCTTTCCGGTCATACCACAAAAATAACTATTTTTGTTATGACACAAATGTGCTGCATACTACAACTTTGTATTTTAAAGAGATTGTTGATGTTTTCTAACTATATATCGCTCTTGCATACATTTTACATGAATTTTATTGACGGTATTATTTCATTATTTTACCGCCGTTTTCAAGACTTTTTATTAAAACTAAAAGTATTTTGTTCTGACTGCATCTTTCCCACACGGAAAGAAAACGCGTTAACTATTTAATTACAACGATATTTGATCAAAATTGTTGTTGCCTTCATTAATATTTGTAATTCATTGTCACATAATACATATGAAAGGACTATACATATTTGCAGTAGAATTGTTGTAGTTATAAACAATTAATATTGCTTGACTTTTTGTCCTCTTACGATGGTAAAAGTAATCATTTACGTCAAAGTAAGAAAACAACTATAATGTGTAGAAAATTACTACGCGGTCTTTGTTGAACTCAAACAAACATTGGAAGTTCACTACCAGATTTGATTACCATGAAGTTGTTGCTTTTGCGTTACGAATTACATAAGTACGTACATTTCGTGATTTCGAGATATTTTAATATTACATAACATTACAGGAAATTTTTATTTATAATTTTTAGAACAGCAAAAATTGAGGTCCTCCTCTGTTTTCGTTTCATGAAGGGGTGGATGTAAAAGAAGTGATTCCGTTAAAAAAACACGTTGAGATGTGGACAGATGTATTTAACTAACTACTAGTCAGTTGGGAATGCCAAATGTGCGGAAACATGTAAAACATATTCTGAACAGTGCCATATCCCCAAAAAAAAAACAACTATGCAGCTACAGACACGTGTTTCGGAGTTATTGCCCCTCATCAGCGTAGCGTAGCTAAAGAATTGGATCTAGGATGGAATAGATCAGGAACAAGAACTAAAATAAAGCTAGAATGTACAGTACATAGTACTCAATTAGTGCCTTCATGTTCCCATGTGCCACAAATGGGGCCTCAATGATCAGTCAACACACATTTCTTTTATTATGCTTATTATGATGCTTACGCCTATGTACCGCCGCAGGACTTGCCAGCTTCAGTTATTTGGGGCCTCAATGAGCACAGTCAACAGGCCCCATTTGTGGCACATGGGAACATGAAGGCACTAATTGAGTACTGTGTACTGTACTTTCCAGCTCTATTTTAGTTCTTGTTCCTGATATATCCCATCCTAGATCCAATTTTTTAGCTACGATACGCTGATGAGGGGCAATAATTCTGAAACACGTGTCCGTAGCTGCATAGTTGTTTTTTTGGGGATATGGCACTAAACCTTCTTATTTTATTTTGACCCCAATAAATCTGTATTATTTTGTTTGTATTTGCCAGGTGGAAACGGGCAGTCCACATAGAGCTCTGTGTTGACTGTGATCATTGAGGCCCCAATTGTGGCACATGGGAACATGAAGGCACTAATTGAGTACTGTGTACTGTACTTTCCAGCTTTATTTTAGTTCTTGTTCCTGATCTATCCCATCCTAGATCCAATTCTTTAGCTACGGTACGCTGATGAGGGGCAATAACTCCGAAACACGTGTCCGTAGCTGCATAGTTGTTTTTTTTTGGGATATGGCACTAAACCTTCTTATTTTATTTTGACCCCAATAAATCTGTATTATCATATTCTGAACTACAATTTTTCCATCAAGACATGGCGCGTTGTATCACCTGTGGCTTTAATCCACAAGAAATTCAATGAATATAGATAAAACGAAAATATTCACAATGCTCACATCGCAATACGCGACATATAATAATAATAATAAACACCACAGATCATACAACCCCCTGTATCTCTAAACTGACGTTTTGCGAGAGGGGGCTACACATTTAGAGACAACGGACACACATCCAATATCCGAGTATACTACGATTAATCTATCTCACAGAAAAATCCCAGTGCCACGGCCGGAATTCGAACCCGGGACTTTTGAGTGAGAGTCAAGTGTCCTTTCCTCTCGACCATCAGTCATACATACCATCATTCTTCTTGTAACATATTTGCGGTAGCATTACTTAAATGTCCTATGACTTCCTCGTAGTCAAAGAACCCCTAGCTTGCTATTTATGAGTTATGACATGCTAAATATACTACTAATGTATGTAACGGTTATAAGAATAACTTAATTTTTCACTGACTTAAGTGGGAAATGTTGCTATAAAGGTTCACAATATATCTTACAATATTGTAGTAGAATAGTCGATAAAAACCTGAACATGTGCCAAACATAAAATACTAAATATTATTACACTGGCTATAACCACACTTTGAAGTAGGTACAAATTTGAACATCGAAATTGAAGCAGTTACTCATTTTTTTTGCAAATTTTTATAAGTTTGTGTGGCAAATCACCTAATAATTTGTAGTTTAATTTTACTTCGTGAAATTTACTTACAATTTGTTGCTATCCCTATTCGTATCGTAATTTTTAGTAAAAGTCCATTCAACTGTAGTATTTATGACAACACTATTTTTCCGTGCATTTTCCAATGACTATTTTAGCCCATCATCATGAATGTTCTGATTGAAAGATATTAGTTAATCCTTGTTAATCCAGAAGTATGCAAAATAGAAATCTGTTAAAAATATATAGCATTCCAGTTTAAAATAAAGTTGCAGTTAACATCGTGTTCCATAGATAGAGGACACATTGAAATTTGGCATGTTTGCATTATTACAGATAACGAAAATCCCTAAAATACTCGCAGAGAATAACGAGGCAGAACTTGACATGAATATTACATTTTAACAGTAAAGCACCTTCTCATACAGGTAAGAGACTTTTTCGTTAGAACCTATCCTATTTTATGAATTGATCGTCTAGGTTCACTACAGAGGCCACCCGTTCTCCATTGGATTTTTTCCTATAGGGATATATTGTTTAAGAAGAGTTTTTTAACTGAGTGTTTTATTGCCAAGATCAAAATGGTCACATTTTGAACATTTCAATAATAAAAAATGTTAAATTATTAGTACATATTTCAATGTAATCTAATAAAGGAAATGGTCACGCCATTTTAATTTATATCGATAAAAAGCTTTAAAATGTTGTGGTCGTATTCAGCAAGAATAATGCATTCAAATGAAGTGCGCTCTGGTGCCATCTCTGAAGGATAAGTCACCATTTGTATCTCAAAAAGTAGTATTTCAGTTCTCATAGGAGGACCATAAAATGTGTAATCGTCCGTAAGTAGATGTGGGGGGGGCGCCTGTGCGTGTTTGTGACCTCACTATATGTTGCAACGTCAATAAATGTAAATTTGATGTAAAAAATATTGACACCCAGATATAGTAAATGTTGATGATATTTAAATTCGTTGAGACACTATTTATGTAATATAACTAACAAAATTGCTAACATAAAAACAATGAAAATATAAGCTGTTAAATACACTCGTTCACTAGTTTGAATATCAAAATGTTATTTTTTGTCGCAATGAATTATAACTTGTTTTATAAATAATCGTTATGACGTAAATAACAACAGAAAGTAACTGAGAAATAAGTAAAATAATATGTTATAAAATATAGAAGTAATTTAATATTCCGCTGTTTAATTGCAAAACCTCTATAAAAACTTGTATTAGTATGTGAGTGACCCTGATTCAATATAAAAAAAATAATTTAAACATTTTTATAATGAGGATGACAAACAAATTGGATCAGTTACTTCTTTCACATAAATCGACAATTTTGGCATCATTTCTTTACAGGCGCATGAGAAGTTCTCATAGGACCTCAACAACAGAAAAGGATATAAAAATAAAATTACATTTATTCTTTTCAAATTCTGCAGCTTGAGATATAAGTAAATTGGGTTATGTCTCCGATCGGAGGCGGAGGGTTAAATGGACATTAATTAGACTCAGGAATACCCTGTGAAACTGCTGACATGTCTTTTAGAAACACCCTGTAAAATGAAATAGGAAATAAATGTTTCGTTATTATTTCAAATCTACATAAAGAAATTTTTGAGCTTTCTTAGAAGTTGTTTTAATAACGAACATGTCAATCAATAAAGATAATTTACTGCAACGAGACACTCCAATTTTTCAGTTTTTCTTAGTGCTGACTTTCTTTATATAAAATATAAACTGAAAAAGAGTTTTGTCGACTGTAAAAAAAATTATATGTTTCCCTTAGTATTTGGGTGATTGTGTTCGATGACAGAGCCTTATGACTTATGACTATGAGCCTTATGAGTGCCCTCTTGTAAATAAAATATTTCGCTACCTTTTAGCAGACGAAATCAATCGAAATGGACATCACAAATGAAAAAATACATATGTCCCTGTAAACTTAAAAATGTTTAGTAATATAAAAGGGAAGCCCATATTCACATTCTTTAAATAAAATAACAGTTACATAGAGAAAAATAACATAAATAGGTATAATACACAAAATACACACTGTACAGGTATAGTACGAGAAACCGGTTTAGTGACTAGACGCGCGGGTTAAGACGCGACATGAGGGCGGGAAATATCTAAAGCCGGGTTTAGAGAGCAACAATTATCACTGGAGACAGTAATTTCTACCAATAGTATTTAGACATATCGTCACGTGCCTGTATTCCCCTTTTTGGCCGCGACAGAAAATCTATCGCCGTGAAGTAAGAATTTGCCAACTACAAATTACACGTTGAAGTGTCGCCAGAATAACAAAAGTTATGTGTTGATTTCATCTCACACCAAAGAGAATTTGTGGTAGCGACAGAACACTTACACAGCGTCTTTTAAATAACAGGCAGAAAGGGGAGTGTCGTAGCGACAGTTGTTGCTCTCTAAAGCCGGCTTAACACATGACAACTTCCGTCTTTTACACCGCTTACATTAAAGCGAGAAAGATAATTGTTGTTTTTATTGGCACGCGCCCGAGGCGGAGTTTCACTTACGTTCTGTAATACTTCAGGTTTGCACTTAGTTTTTTTATCGATTTGTTTAGCATAATTATTTTATATTTGTTTATTTGCTGGTGTGTTTCTGAAAATAATTTAAGAAGGTTATCGTGTTGCAGTGAGTTGTGTAATACATAAGTAGAGCTGTCCGAGGTCACCTGGCCGACAGAGCCGTCATATGACTCATATGTTTACATCATATCATAATACTTGAATAAGTACAGTAAATGGAAATAAATTTTAACAATAATGTTACATTTTATAAAAATTTGTATAAAACTCACCCTTTTAAGCAGATTTATGAAGTAGTTTGGTTGTCGTCATCACAAAGTGGGGAAGATCTATAGTATAATAGCATCAGGTATGTTTCTACACCTGTCTCCGTCAGCGATGTTCGCTTTGGTGAAAAAATATGTTTTGCATTTTGAAAATGACCATTCGACATCTACGGATATAATACAGGCATAAGTAAAACAATCTGTGAACTCACTTAACGAAGTTGTAGATGCACCATCACAAATTTGTCTTAATTTGCTAAAATCAGGATCTTTCTGTAATACACTCTCGAACTTTTCACTAACGCGATTATTTTTTGCGTCATTTATAGCCTGTAGCTGTGTATTTACGTCGTCCACTATTTGCAGCGATTCCACTAACGACAACGAACTATTTTGCAATTTTTCTATTGCGTCGTGTAGTCCTTTATAATTGTTATTAATAGTTTTTAAATCTGTTTCAAGGGAAACGTCTTGAAAGCTTGTCTGGTTTTCCCTAATAGCTGCAGCCTCGTTAGGGTTGAACTGTAGTATCACAGCTTTTATTTGTTGAAAATATTCAGCATAATAAAAAGCCGCTTTCAACCACGTTCTCCAACGTGTAAGAATCGGCTCTGGTGGTTCAGGGATACCAGGACACTGTCTGTGAAATGCTCGAAGCCGTTTAGGAGATTTGAGAAAAACTTTTTTTGTATTTGCTATTAATGCATCTACCTCTGGAAAACATTTTCGAATCGTTTCTGCCACAAGATGTAACGCATGCACTTTACACGTAACATGTAAAAACCTACAATTGTCTCTTTGAAAAAAACGGCCTACCATGCGCATTGTCGCAGCACCATCAGTCACAAACATCAATACTTGACTTGTTGAAAGTTCAAATTTTTCGAATGTCTCCAACACCCCGTAATTATTTCGCCAGTACACGCAGTTAGTCTTTGACTAGCTAGTAAAAGTGGAAATGTTAGTTTAAGAGGGCCCAGTACACGTACGATAATATTTAAAATAGAATTTTTTTTACAATCTGTCGTCTCGTCAATACATAACCAGAGCCGTGTATTTTTTAATCCACATTTAATCCTATTTACAATGTCTTCACGAACAGCTGGAATATATCTACGTAACGATGTACGACTTGGTAAGTTCACCTGGGGATTGTATTTATTCCAAAACTTCCGAAATGGTTGTTTATCCAGTATGTGTAGCGGAATATTACAGGCTATTAACATTAACAATAAATCAAACATAAACTGAGTTGTCAAAGGCATGCCATTTTTTTTATTTTGATGTTGCACGGTGTTGATGACGACGACAATCTGTTTTGTGCCTGCACATTAAGTCTTGATTACAAACTTTACAAATTATTTTACATCCGTCATAGAATAAATCCGGAAATTCACCGATAAATTTATTCACTGTGTCCGCGTACGGTCGTTTTTTACCCTTTGGCGCGTTTGACATTATGTATAATTTATAGGTACAACCTCTCGCATTAACCTTTCAAATAAGACTGCAGCGTAAATCACTTCTAAATCGGCACGTGTGACGCCATCGCAAGACCGTGGCTGTACTCCAGCCACATCGGACAGCTCTATACATAAGTGTAATATTATAAGTAATAATTTATTTTATATATGTTTATTTGCTAGTGTGTTTTTGAAAATCATTTAAAAATGATATCGTATTTAATATAAAGATGTTTGATCGTGGGAGGCCTCTAGTATAAATCTTATTGTGTTTGTGAAAATGAAAGTGATTGTGATTACATTAATAAAGAAAATCAATGTTCATCGTATTTTTCAGTAAGAAAAAATTGGCTATATTGGAATGAGCAAGCGAAATGCTTCAATGTTTACAATAATCTTTTGAAGCGACGCCCTACCCTAATTTGTAGATTTAGATGTACTAGGTGAAACAGCATCTGTGACTAACGTTCCCCGTCTCACAATACATAAACTCGTGAAAAAAGGAGCCCTCCCAAGAAAACAACAATCCGACACCGGTCATTCGAAAACTCTGGATCCATCGTTAGCAAAACTTTTAAGAACTTTAGTTTACACATGAAAAAATGAAATCCCAACTATTGACGTGGTAGACAGAAAACTAAAAAAATGGATTATCATCTAAAATATACCAAAAGAACTTTAGGAACTTGGCTGAGATAAATTGGATTTAAATATCAAACTATTAATAAACGCATAGCGATTATGAAAAGCAGTCGAATAATGGATTGAAGAGATTCATATTTAGATGAGATAAAATAACTCAGATGGGAAAATAGACCCATTTATTGTTCAGATGAAACTTGGTATGATACTCATGAAACCGTAAAAAAAGGATGGATCTAGGAAATGTCGACCAAACTCATTGCCCCTAATAAAGGGACACGGTTTAATATATTACACTGTGGATCAGTTGACGGATGGGTGGTTAATGCATTGAAACTGCGAAAAAATATGGAAGACTGTAATGTGGATTACCACAAGGACATGGAGGGAGAAATATTTGAGGAATGGTTTGAAAATACCCCTATTCCAAAATTAAAACCGAATAGCATTATTGACTATGCGAAATACCATTCGAGACAACTGTGCAAAATTTCTAACAAGAGTTCTACTAGGCTGGAGATTTTTTCTAATGGATCATGATCTCTATTATGAGGAAAATTATAATAAAGCACAACTCTTGGAAGTCCTGCAATCGAAAAATTATAAGAAGTATATTATAGACACTATAGCGGAGAGATATGGCCAAAAAGTGTTGAGATGACCGCCATATTTCTGTATTTTCAACTCGATTGAATTAATTTGGTGTAAATTGAAGAAAAATGTCAGAAAAGGAAATACTTTTCCGAAATTCGATAAAAATGTTGTAGAGTTAATTCTAAATGAGGTGTCGAAAATTAACAAGGAAGATTGGGAAAAAAGATTTTTTTTTCTAATTTTTAATTACAATTGAGGATGATTATTTAAAAATTGCTGAATGTCATATAAATGGTGGAAATAAATTTATTATAAATTTGAAAGAGGATAGTAGTTCATCTGAAAATGAAGAAGAGGGTGAGAAGGACGAGAGTTCAGAAGAAGAAGTGATGTGAGGTGAGGTAAAGTGAAGTGGTGTGAAGTGAAGAAGTGAATTCTGTGATATGAATTGTATTATTTATTTCCGTTTCTGTGCTTTCGTAGTTCGGTGTATGAGAAATCTTCTTTTTCAGGGTGTTATTATTTATTAATATTATTTTCATGATAAAGCAAACAGAAAAATTCTCATAAAATTCCTTTTATTAATGTGACCGGTTTCGTGAACAAGTAATTACTTCACATCATCAGACACAGGAATTAATTACTTGTTCACGAAACCGGTCACATTAATAAAAGGAATTTTATGAGAATTTTTCTGTTTGCTTTATCATGAATAATTACTCATATGGGATTAACCTACCTACGTTAATGTTATTTTTTTTCATTCTGACAAAAATACGTATTTCTATTTTTATTGTAGTAATAACTTTACTATTAGAATTTATACTTAGTTTATTTATTGAGAAAACTATTTGTTTCTGTTACTATTTTGAAAATATATTTTTTGTTTTTATTTTGTTTTTAAAGGTTTCCTGTTACTTTTTAAATAATTTCTTTATTCTATACTAATATTCCAATCCGATCCTTCCGTGGCAAGAATTGCTCATAGCTCCTCGCGGTTCTTGCTAGGAAGTAACAATTTATATTAAGCGATCTTGAATACTGCAACTACTGTATGTGTAGTCCATACTTTAAATTGAATACTTTTATTTTAAGTTAATATTTTTTTTACAGTTGTTAAATTGTTGCTAGCTAAACTGAGCACAAAAACCTACATTGAAAAAGTAAACGAACGAGCAATACAGATAATCCGGCCCTGCGTTCTGTAGCGTCTTACCCGTCACTAAAGCAGTTTCTCCTACTATACATGATACATATTAGTAAATATAAAATAATAATAATTAATCAACCTTACTTTGTGGGCCTCAATGTTTGTAAACTGGTATTTTAACAGTTCAATGTCTAACTCTTTTTAGTAATTCTGATTCTGTTGAAGATTTGTCAGTAGTTTCTGAACCATAGTAAAACTTAAATATTTCTTAATGATTCTTAACTTCGAGAACGGTCGTTCTATTGACGCTGCAGAGGTATAGTTACAAAATGCGTAATGCTACGCTAGTGTACGGAAATGAATCTAAATTATTAAAAGTAATATAAATTGATTCGTAAATCTAGTACATTGTATACACATTTCTATTTCACACGGGTTGCCAATGTGACACGATTACAACAAAATCACAATGGATTCATTGTGTTTCAGATACAATTAAATTGAAGAAGCCATAAAAGCAGTGTCATAGCAACACGACTTAAGTAAAATACAAGCATAGCCGCGCTGTCAAACTTCTTTTGAATTTAAAGGAATAACAAACTTGGTCGTAGAAAAAGTATCGTGTAAACTCGCACGGAATGCTCATTTCTTTACTCGTATGATTTCAACTTTATTCTCGTAATAAAATTGGTACAATTCCGTGCTTCTTATACAATATACTATTAAAGTATTTGTAAGTTACGACTGCATCAACTAGAGTTACCAAATTGCATTGCCGATCATGAGCGTAGGCTAAAAGAATGTATATGTAACCAGGGCATACCTGTTATTGTTGGTAAGTTGAAACGTGATAAGGTCGACGATACATTTGCAAAATTTGCACCAGTCTCTTCCTTGAGGCGTATAGACTCTATTCACTAGTGAAGGGACATACGTCATAGGTGTACAGAGACTGATTTACGTTTGGATGGCCAGTGTAACAGCATCAATGCATCTAATTAATCAGTTTCTGTAGGGATTTCATTGAGATCTTAGTTTTCTGTGATCGAATCTTACAGTTGAAGGCACACCACATAGAGCGTTCTGAAGTACAAGGTGTCCCGTCATTCATCAACATAGATAGATTCATCTAAGTGAATATTTAGCATTTATTATTAACACGTGTTTAAATAATGTGTATCATGACACTTGTAAATATTCGATTATAATACCAGTCCTCGAAAATAACAATCCTATTGACATATCTTACTTCAGGCCAATAAGCATCTTATCAACAATTTCCAAAATTCTTGAAAAAATTGTTTCAAATAAGTTTAACGAATTTTTCGCAGAAAATAATATTTTGTCCGTGATACACTTCTACATGTGAGTGATGATATATTTAGGGCTGGTGATGAAAAGAAAAACACTTGCTTGGGCCTTTTGGATTTTAGCAAGACGTTCGACATCCTAAATCATGTCATTATATGTCATTGATACCAAATAATTGCTGAAGATAATGTAATTAATTTTATTTATATTTGCAAAATTTATCAATAATTAGGTATAATATATGATGTTGCGTTGATGATTATGTGATTAGATACAGCTGAAATAATCCATTTATTGCAAAAGTGAGGAATATAATTCATATTTTTTTTGAATAGTCATGTTTTTGAGAAAACCTCTAATAGGTCGATTTTGTTTTTTAAATATGCATCTTCTGATGCACATTAAGGTCATTATAAGAGTAAAAATAAGTCATCGACGATTTTTTTTAAATAAAGTTGTGTGTCTAGTTAGATCTCATTAGACATCATTTTAGGATTGATTGAAGGGATTAACAAGAGACGCAATCTTACGTGGGTCGAGATTATATTAGGTACTGTATAACTTTGCCAATAGATTGAGAGCGTTGTTAGTGTAATGGGAAAATGTTTGTAATTTGGCTGCATAGTACTAAAACTTGGTGACAATCCTAAAACTGTTAGCAGAGAAACACAGTATGTACTAAAATTTCGACCGCGATTGCACAGTATAACCAGTATTTCAGCTAAATTTCATTCATAAATCCGCTGAGCTCTCTGGTACCTCGAATGCAGGTGGTTGCGTCACGGGCATAGTATTTTACAAGGATACCATGGGTGTACGAAGCAAATTTAGTGTTGTTGATTAATTAATAAAATAAGTAATAATTAGTTTGGAAAGAGACCACGGGTTTTTAATGTTTGTGCAGCCATATATTTATTTTTTTAACACTTTATACGGTTAAAATATCTGTAGATTAACTAGATTGATGAAGTAAAATACACAATAGGCATAACATTTTATTATTAATAATTGAATAATGAATGCTGCCCATTTCTTAGGTTACAAAATAAAATAGCTTGGTATAAAAAAAACAAATGAATTATTGATATTCCCAAATTATTAATTTTGTGTTTTGTTTGTCAGTTTTAATTTCTATTAATAAATTTAAGACTGTAAAAGATGTACCTATTTAGTTCTTAAAACACTTATTCTCGATAATTTAAAAAAATTGCCGATACACAGCGTTTCTACTCACAGGATGTGGTGTGGAAGTAAAATAGATTAAAATAAATAAAAATCGTTGAAAAAAATTAATTTTTTTTCGTATAAAAACAAGATATCGATGTTCTTGGGAATAATTAATTTTAGTACAAATTTCGTTTGGCTAATGGCTAATTTGTAATTGGTATACAACATGCACACATTTTAAAATTTATCCAGTAATATTTTTAAATTATTCAAAATAGATGCAGAAGCATTCGTCTAAATACAGAACCAAGAATTCAGGCTTTTTATCCTATTTCCTATTTTATTAATACTTTCTATTTAATTCTTAAAATTACTTCATTAATGGTTCTTACTTTTGCAAAACAATAACTCCTATATTAAATTCAATAGACTAATGTAACCGTTTTTCGCGAAGAAATATGAATAAATGTTAATTTTACATTTATTTATTATTTCGCTAATATACACTCACAAGAAAAGCCTAGAGATATTTTTACAAAATCATACAAGACATAAAAGACATGTTTGCTTGTTTCTTTTTTAAAAATCAATTAAAAAAAAAAAACGTATATTCATAAAAATGTTCCCAGACTTTTCTTGTGAGGACATAAAAGAAATTATTGCCTGTGCAGTTTATCATTCTATACAGGGTGGGGCAATAGTGCGTCCGACTTCGATATGTCGAGTTCTATGACAGCTAGAAACTTGATTTA
The DNA here is from genome assembly GCA_029963845.1 of Rhamnusium bicolor. NCBI lineage: Eukaryota > Metazoa > Arthropoda > Insecta > Coleoptera > Cerambycidae > Rhamnusium > Rhamnusium bicolor. The sequence goes on along the minus strand of JANEYF010004358.1, from coordinate 382,068 downwards.
AAAACATAAATAAACTAGACAAAAAAGTCTATAACCAGAAATTATTTTCGAATATACAGGGTGAGCCAAGACGATTCTACAGGGTCAACTAATATTTTTTTTAAATGGAATGTTATGTATATCAGAACATTTTTTGAAACCTCTTTGTGGCCTTCTTCCACTACTGTATTATTATTGACTCACTTCCAACCACTTTGATGTAATGATTTTTTTTGTTGAAATTATGGCATTTACACGTGTATATTAAAAAAATCACTACAGTCACAATTATCGATTTTAAGAAAAAAATATGTTATTGTCAATTATGAGATATCTGTGTGCTGACACTCAGCCCCTTTCACTTCTTAAAATTATAGAGGGGGGGGCCAAAAATAATTTTTAAATTTACAATATTTGAACTGAATTTTCTAAATTTTTTCAAATGGAATACCCTTTTTGGACGATGTGATGTAGAATTGAAAAACGAACATATTTTGTAGGTACATGTCTATGGCTATTTGTAACCATTTTCGATTTATTGAACAATAACTGCAAAATTCAGCAATAAAAATTAAATGTATATGTGTTCCATGTGTTGCCTATTTTGATTGACACACATTTCTATGCGTCTTTGGAATGAGGTTTCTACTGTTCATAAAATTGCTGGAGTGATGCTTCTAAAAGTATTTATTATCCTTTCCTTCAAATTTTAGATTTTTGTTGGTGTAATGTATTTATGGACATCATGTGCATGGTACGCTTATTATAATACCTTCTCTTGAATTATTTAAAAAAAAACCTCATTTCTAATTTTTGTTGCTGAATTTTGCAGTTATTGTTCATTAAATTGAAAATGGTCACAAATAGTCATAGGAATATTCTTATAAAAAATATTCGATTTTCAATCCTACATCACATCGATCAAAAATATAAAGGGTGTCCCATTTGAAAAAAATTTAGAAAATTCAGATCAAAAAGTTGTAAATTTAAAAAATCCTTTTTGTCCCCCCAGTATACTTCTAGGAAGTGAAAATGGCTGAGTGTCATCACACAGATGTCACATAACTGGTACTAACATTTTTTTTAAATCTATAGTTGTGATTGTAATAATATTTTTAATTTACAGATGTAAATGGTATAATATTAACAAAAAAAATCATTACATCTAAGTAGTTGGGAGAAAGTCAATAATAATACAGGAGTGAAAGGTGGATTAAAGAGGTTTCAAAAAATGGTCTAATATAAATGGCATTTCATTTTAAAAAATGGTACTCGACCCTGTAGAATCATCTTGGCTCACCCTGTATATTCGAAAACAATTTCCGGCTACAGATTTTCTTGTTTAGTTTACTTATGTTTTTAAGTCAAGTTTCTAGCTGTCATAGAACTCGAGATATCGTAGTCGGACGCATTATTGCCCCATCCTGTATGTATTATAGGATGTATACAGAGTGTTCTAACATAAAAGCTGATGTAAACTGAAATTTTTTACACACTTGACCTCATAAAATGGGGTTAGGATAAATTTTGTAATTTGACATTTGAAACGGCTAATTTAGTTACAAAAATGTCAACGTCAATAAAAAAGAAATTATTTATATATATGACATGAATTATTATTGACAGTATCGAACGACGGCGACGCTGATAATTAATTATTTAAAAATGTTAATGTAACATTTCAAGGTATGCTATTAAAATTTAATTGACGAAAATGAAGAATTATATATGAAACGTAGGTAGGTTGATCCCATATGAGTAATTATTCATGATAAATCAAAAAGAAAAATTCTCATAAAATTCCTTTATTACTGTGACCGGTTTCGTGAACAAATTAATTACTTCACATCATCAGACACAGGAATTTTTATATATATTCCTGTGTCTGATGATGTGAAGTAATTAATTTGTTCACGAAACCGGTCACAGTAATAAAGGAATTTTATGAGAATTTTTCTTTTTGATTTATCATGAATTATATATGATTTTTTTAGATTAGGATGATGTATGCTGGCATTAAAATGTTATGTGCTGATTAAATCTGATATTTAATTGCCATAAAGCTTTCCATATCATCAGAAAGCAGCAGACATGTAGAATTCTTTTTCTCAGAAGAACTTCTTACATAAGATCATAGAAAATGATTTATTTTTTTCAATTTTGTTTATGGATAATAATCAACGTTACTGTTGCTAGTCATTTTACCACTGATAATTTATGAAAAATATTAATCATGTATTGTGATTATGTTAGACCAGTTGATATACAAACAATTGAGTTCTTAAGTGAAACAACAGGTATATCTACATCAATTTGAAGAAATAAAAACTAAATACCTATAATAACTAGTGTTGTGAGGGCCGAATATTTCCGAGCGGATGTCCCCGAATATTGCGTAAGTTACGGTATCATTCACACCCCCGAAAAGGAACAAAAAAATATTTCCGAAACTTTCAAAGCATTTTTCGGGAATATTCTTGAGAATATTCTAGGAACGTTCTCGAGAATATTTCTCAAAATTTTGTACAAAGGTTATATAATTATATAAAGATTTTAAAGGAATATTTTCTGTGGAATTCATAAAATATTTAACCAAAAGTCATTTGTGGAGCACGAGTTTCATTTGGCAACTGTTACAAGGTCAGATAATATAATTTGGTGGAGAGGTATGTGTATTAAGACAAAATTTAAAGATTTAGCAGCAGCTGTTCTAGGTTTATCTGCTTCAGTATCAACTACTGAGAGATCATTTAGTACTTACCCCTTGGAGTACTGTAAGAAAAAAATCGATTGACTACGGGGAGAGGAGGTAAATTATTATACATTGTAAACGGAACATTTGCTCAAAGAGCCAAGAATTTCTATTAATCTTTTTCCTGAGACTAAAATATTGCCCGTGTTTCAAACTCAGCAAAGAACTTGCTCTTATAAGGAAGTCATCGAGCAACCAAAAGAAGGAGCTCTACATCGAGATCTGTTCTCAGGTAAATATTCATCGCTCCAAATCTTGGACGGCGAAATTTTTATATCGACACGACAACGCATATTTACGATATTGGCAATTTTGACACAGCAAATGCGTGCAAATGGTATATCAGCATATTACTTAACAGTTTCTAAAGTAATGCAATTTTAAAAAGGCACTATTCATAACGATATAATAATTTTGGCGTCCAGATTTTAGAGCGGTAAATTTTAACATGGGATGGAACTATATATGTATATTTAATCTATGAGCAGTATCTAGGAACTTATCTGATGGAGACGATGATTCAACTTCATCAGAAGATGAAAATATATCATTCCACGATACTAATGCAAGTGTGAGCATAGAAACCTTTTCATATATTGAGGAGGCGGAATAAAACAATTGTTTTATTTTGTTTTATTTTAACATAATTCTACTAAATTTGTCTTTTTCTTTCATGGATAATTCTTGGTCATCTAAAATGTTTCCAGTATTATACAATACTGGAAACATATTCAAGAATTATTTATGTGGTACCTAGTAACCCACAGGAAAGAAAAAGAAAAATTTAGAGAATACCACAAATAACATTCAGACAATATTTAGTTTTCTAGTAATTCCCCTACATTAACAAAAATGAAACGTTATTATTTTGACACCACTGAAGCCATAATTAAATTAATCAATGTACCTAATTTATTATATAATCCAATTTATATATTCTCCATAAAATATCTACATTTTCCTAAAAAAATTAAATATTCTCGAATATTCTCAAAAATTCTCGAAAATTCCCGAATAATTGCAACAATCAATAAATTACCGAAATTTTACAACACTAAATTAATAACATAGTAACTTGTAAAATAATATTTGTTTCCAAACATATTTAAAACTCTCCTGAAGCCTCAATATATTTGTTTTATAATTAATGGATTAGTATTTTCAAACAAAACTTTATTAAATAAATAAGAAAGTTAAACACAAATATTTGGATCTGTTTTATCATGTGTGTTAAACTTTTTTTTGTTTCTTTAATGTAATGATTTAATTGATTTTTGGTTCTATTATTTGCATTTTTTTGTTTATTTTTATAATTTGTAAGTATATTACAGATTTTATTTCTAATTTCGATTTTATTTTCGTTGTTAATATTTATTAAACCTTGTACTATGCTTGATATTATTTTATCGATAGGAAAAATATTACAAGGCAGAGAGAATTTTGGTCCCAGACTTAACCGAAAGAGGAATATACAAAAACGAATCAAAATTAAAGACCTTTTACGACAACGCTTATTTGCACGACTTTTACAAAAAACTAAATGAAAAGACAGAAACCATATTTACAAACACAAAAACCAAACACATTAAAGAAATTAACAGCCTAATGAACACAAGAATCAAATCAGAACTACTTGTAATTAATCAAAACTGGCTTAAAAATTTAAAAATATTCAAGAATTATTTATGTGGTAGTAACCCACAGGAAAGATAAAGAAAAATTTAGAGAATACCACAAATAACATTCAGACAATATTTAGTTTTCTAGTAATTTCCCTACATTAACTAAAATGAAACGTTATTATTTTGACACCACTGAAGCCATAATTAAATTAATTGATGTACCTAATATATTATATAATTCAGTTTATAAATTCTCCATAAAATATTTATATTTTCCTAGAAAAATTAAATATTCTCGAATATTCTCAAAAATTCTCGAAAATTCCCAATTATTCGCAACAATCAATAAATTACCGACATTTTACAACACTAAATTAATAACATAGTAACTTGTAAAATAATATTTGTTTCCAAACATATTTAAAACTCTTCTAAAGCCTCAATATATTTGTTTTATAATTAATGGATTAATATTTTCAAACAAAACTTTATTAAATAAATAAGAAAGTTAAACACAAATATTTAGATCTGTTTTATCATGTGTGAAGTTCAAATTCACAACGGACAACAAAAATATAAGTGAGTACCTCAGGTTTATTTATTTTTGGACACACTCAGAATCCCACTGCTAGGTTAGTTGGATTTTCGACTCTACTACCGCTTGTATACTTAAGATGTTATTTTATTAATAAATTATGTTTATTTAAGTAGTTAATAGTGTTAAATTCTTTTTCAAATATGATCGTGAAAAAGATGTGTGCTTCTAATTGTGGATACTACAAGCAAGTATTTCCTTTTATTGCTTTTATCCGTACGAGAGTATCGTAAAAATGTTAACTGTCTGATATTTGTTTTGACTGGTTTACGAAAAATAAACGAGTGTAATGCGTAAAAGTGTGTTTGAAAATATTGTCAAATATTTGTATAATTAAATTAGAAAATCATCATACATTATTATTGGATAGAATTCCCCTCGTTAAATTCGATACATTTTTAGGTAAATTATTTTTATTTGCAGAATTATCGATTTAGGAATATTTACGTAAATAGTATCTTCTATTTTGACCGTTCTTATTAAATTAAATAAATAATGTAATTATATAACATTTATTTTAATTTGAAACATGAATAAGCTAACACCTATGTTACATATGGCATCTCGTTGAGATTCTTATCTTTTTTCCTATGAACATACCAAGTTACTTGAATATTAATAATTAGTGATGAGCAGCAGTCTCAAAAATTATATTTCTTAAATTAATTTTGTTTTTATTGAAATGTCAAAATAGTCGAACGTAGTATAAACATTTTTGAAATGTGATTTATAATGAAGATAGAAGTTATTATTTGATTTTATCAAAGCGCATTTCCTCACATTTAAACAAATATTATACTGGGTGTAACATTTACAGCTTTTGAGCTTATCAACTGCCATAAATGACCGTTAACTAGTGCTGGGAAAACAGTTAATCGATTTCTTCAAAAACCTTGGATAGTCGGTTTCGGATAATACCGGGTATCCAAACATTGGCCAAATCCCGTTAGTCGGGTAACCAGATATTCAAATAATCGGTTACTCGGATATTGGTTATCCGATTAACCGAATATTCGGGTAACCAAAACCCGGCTATTGGGTTATCCAAAAGTGGATATTTAAAAAACTGATTAATAAGAAAACAGAATAGACTGAGTTTCGAATTAGAATTTAGATATTAGAAAACAAATAAATTTAATATTTTCATTTCAGTAGATTAGTGGTATTAGTATAAAAGAAAACTCGAAACAAAAATTTTATAGATCTTTTTTTAATTAACCATAGGTGAACATTAAACAATTAAAATAGACACTAAATATTACATTGTACCATACAAGATAAAATGACAATATTTATTTGTATGTTGATTATGTTTTAAAATTATTATTTAAAAAATAATACATATTGACCATTTTTCCTGCCAAGCAGCTTCTTTTGGCTGTCACTACGTTACCAGCACTTGAAACCACTCGCTCCGAGAATGTTGAATCATGACGAAAGACTAGCTAGACGTTTTTATTGTTGTAATTATGTATTATTTTGTAGTGTCTTTTTATTGTTGCAATGGTGTATTATTGTGTAGCGCCTGAACCCTCGAAGAGTGAACAAGCAGATTGCAGAGCTTAAGGTCCTTAAAATTTTAAAATAAAGTGAGAAAAATATGTAGAGAAATATAATAAACTCAATAAACAGTTATAGTGCTGGAAAACCCAAAATTAATCAATGATCAGTTCCACCGACAAAGGATAAAGTGTTTTATTATTAACGTAGGTAGGTTGTTTTATTGTTATTGTATAGTGACTCAAAAGGTATCAACATCTTTCAGTCAATAACGAAATTCGGCAGTAAACATTGCCAAGTGCCATAATATAATAATGACGGCACGAAGTACAAGATCGAAGTTGGAAACAACAACGGCATGTGAATATGTGGGAATTAAAGAGATTTTGAATGATTTTAAATCAAAGTTAGAAGCGTGTTACAATGTTATTACGCAGCAAAATATAATGATTAATGAAATGCGAGAGGAAGTAAAGGAAGTAAAAGAAAATAAATTAGCAGCACCATCTAAAAACATACAACCAACGTACGCTGAAATTCTTGGTAAACAGGAACATGTTTTAGTCGATAAACTCAAAATAGAAAAATAAACAAATGAAATTAAAAACGATATAAGAAGTAATATAAGTGGACTTGCAAGTGGGTTTAAATATCCACAAAAGTACACGCAATGGAGGAGTAATTTTAAAGTGTTCAAATGCTGAAGCCCTGAATACTGTAAAGGAGGACATTAAAACGAAATTGGGAAATAATTATGAAATTAATGTTCCAAAAAAATTAAAGCCAATGGTTATCATTACTGGTATTGCGGAGGAAGAATTAGCAAATAAAGTAGATGATAAAGAGTTGATTGAGTAGATAGCAAAATAAAATACCTCAAGAAGCTGACACTTTTAGGTTTGAAAGTACATATAAAACAAAAGTGCGAAGAGGAATATTTAATTGGATTGTAGACGTCGATACTGAAAGATTTAGACATCTAATGAATGAGGAAGGGCAAGTATTACACGTTGGATGGAATAACTGCAATATATATGAATATTTCTGGATAAAAAAGGTGTTTTAAATTTGGAGGATACAATCACGAGGCTCAAAACTGTAAAGAAAAGGTTTCGTGTACACTATGTGCAGAAGAACACCACAGTAGTGTTTGCAGAAGTGAAAATAAAAAGTGTGTGAATTGTGTTAGAGTAAATGAAAAACTAAATCTTAACTTGAATATCCAGCATGCTGCTTTTGATAGGAAATGTGAGTGCTAGTTAGAAATTGTTGATTCAATAAAGAAGAAGATATATAGCCTATAACGCCTATAACGAATAGCAACCACAGGATGATAGTGCGCTATTTCTGTCTTGCATGAATGCTGAAGTTATTATAAAAATAAAGACCAAATATCAGAGTATGTATTTAAATATAAACTCTTGATTCTCTGTCTCACTGAAACATGTATTACTGAAAATTTTATTGAGAGTGAATTAGAATTAAAAGGATATAACACCGTTAGTTGCGACTCGAGCAGCCGTCACACAGGTGGGGTATTAATATTCATTAAAAAGGGCATAAAATTTGACAATGTAAAAACATTAATTCCAGATGTAAATTTTTGGTTATTATCTGTTAATATAAAAGTTAAAAATGTCCTATATAGTGTAACTGCTGTTTATAGATCGCCTAGTGGTAATATAACACTTTTTTTAATAGGTTTTTGCAATGACTAGATGATTATCTTGACAAAAATAGTACACATAGTATAATCCTCACAGGTGATTTTAATATTGATTTTTCCAAAAATGATTATGTAAAAAAGAAGGTTTAAAGAAATTATTGAGAATTATGGCATGAAACAGTTTATACAAAATTTTACTAGGGTAAGAATTAATTCTAGTACCATAATTGAACTTGTTGTCAGTAATGATTATACAATAAATGCGTATGTAGAGCAAAATTATATCATAACAGACCATTCAATAATTCAAATAAAAGTAGAAAACAGTAGGGATTCATCAAAATATCAAACAAACGAAATTAGGTCTCGGATCAATTTTGATGATGACAAATTTGCTGATTGAAAAAAAATGGGAGTATTCTTGCACAAATGTAAATGTTGTTAGTCAGATATTTATAAATAACATATTAGATATACTAAATATAGTAGCACCAAAAAAAATTATAAAAGTAAGCTACCTTTACTTTTATAATTTATAATAGATGGTTAGATGATAAGTGTCGGAAAGCTGTTGCAAATAGAAATAGGGCTTACAAAAGATTTGTTTCTACACACGAGGATGAGGATTAGAATTACTACAAGCAGACAAGAAACAATACTGTAAAAGTAATCAAGGAGGCGAAAACAATATTTTATGATAGAAATATAGATAGTAATAAGTCAAATCCAAAATTAATGTGGAAAAGCTTAAAGCAGTTAGTTGGGAAAAAGGCGGGGAACACGCTCTGCAAAGTTTGAACTGTAATGGAGTAATACATAATAACAACTTGGCGGATGTATTGAATCAGTATTATGTAGGTAGTATTGAGAGTATTATCAGAAGCATAGGGACAGATGATGTCGATATTGATATAGTTAATGAATCTATACCGGGTGTAAATTCTAGCATATTATTTAATGCTATAACCGTACAAGATCTAAATAAATTAGTGACTAAACAAAGAAAAAATATAGCACCGATGAGATCGGACGTGATATCATACAAAATCTTTTTTCACATAATAGGGTATCCTTTTTTAAATTTGATTAATTTGAGTCTGGAAAAGGGTGTTATGCCTGAATGTTTTAAAACATCTGTAGTGGTACCCATACCAAAAATACCTAATACGATTCTGGCCGAACAGTTAAGACCAGTAAATATGTTGCCTTTTGTGAAAAAATCTTAGAATTAATAGTTAATGATCAAGTAATCAAGTACATAAATTCAAATAATATTCTATGCACGGGATTTGTGGTAAACATTCATAAGAAACGGCTTTGCAATTAGTAGTTTCAAATTGGAAACAGTTGTTGGATAGAACAGAAGTTGAGATTTAGGCAGTTTTCATTGATCTTAAGCGTGCTTTTGAAACTGACCGTAATATACTACTATTAAAACTAAAGAGAAATGGATTTGAGAACACCGTTATAGACTGGATTACAAGTTATATAACAAATAGGTACCAAGTAACAAAAATGAATGGAAATTTATCAAAAGCCAAATTAAACAACTTTGGGGTTCCACAAGGCAGTGTACTGGGTCCATTATAATTTATTCTTTATATAAATGACCGTGCCAATGTGTTGCAAAAATGTAAAATCCATCTTTTTGCTGATGACACTCTTATTTACTATGAGAGTACAAATTTTGAGGAAATGGTAAGTACTGTTAATTTAGAACTAAAATTATTGACAGAAAAATTTTAGATCAATAGAATAAAAGTAAATGAATTAAAATCCAAATTTATGTTCGTGGGTAATAATTATCTATATAAACAGTTTGCTAGTCTAAATCTTGGTATCGAGTTAAATAATAAAAAAGTGTTCAAACAATAAAGTATCTAGGCCTAATAATTGATCGTGAACTGAAATTTAATAAACATATAGAATATATATAAAAAAAAAATCGACAAAAAGATCGGATTTTTTTAGCAGAGTGGCTCCACTTATATTAACTACTACTAAACTAACTGTATATAATACCTTATTACTACCTCATTTTCTCTACTGCTGTTCTGTGTTGTATACAAATTGTACAAATTTTATTAGACTCCAGGTTCTCCAAAATAAGGAAATGCGAATAATACTAAGATGCAACCGCTTCACTAGCAGTCACCTAATGCTTAATACATTAAAATGGCTTAACATTAAATAATTCCTCTTCTTCCAAACTATGACATTTATTTTCAAAATGATTAATAATATTTTACTGGAATATCTCACACGACAATTGTTGCCTGTTACAGACATACACATGTGTAACACACGAACGGCTAGTGAAAATAACTATTATGTTAAAGGAACTTCTAGGAGAAGTACAATGAGAAGTCTGTTCAACAAAGGAGTTGTACAATTCAATCTTCTTCCTCACGTAATTAAGACCGTTAACGAATTTAAAAATCCACTTTTATGTTTTATAAAAGATAATGCATATCAGTCAAATTGATGATGATTCTTCGATTGATTCATTTGTTGCTCTTCACAGCCTGCTAACAAAAATTACCTGTGTTTGCTACTTGATAATCTTTAATTAATAAATATCGATTTTAGTGAAAATAGTAATAAAATCAAAGGGTCTTCCTAAACACATATCAATGGTAGATGTCTCCTGAGTCTGCAGTGGCCTGTCAGAACTTCAATTAAGAGATTCAGAGCCTTTCGACTTCAGCCCAGTAACCCGGTCCGATTTCGATTTGTTCAGCCCCGTCACAAAATCTCGAGTTTGACTACAGGCCCCGTTGATCCTCCAATGCTTCCTCAGTGTCTCGTAGGTCTATTCATTGAGGGCGGTTGTGATCTATCTCCTCGTGATGCCCAATATAGGCTCAGGCCCGAGGCAGGGCTTCTCAGCACCAAATCTAGCCACTTCATTGGCCTTCTCGTTGCCTGGAACCCTGCTATGTCCCGGGACCCACACTAGCGTTACTTGCTTATGTCTGGCAAGCTCTTCAAGGATGTCTGCTCACTCCTAAACTGATCTCGTCTTGGGGGAGCAAACCGTCTTTAAAACAGCTTGACTATAGGAGCAGATGTATACCATCTCTTCCGCATCGTTCCTTACCTCATTCTTACCTGCCACCGCCAGAATGGTGTGAACCTCTGCTTGCAAGACCATGGTGTATGAACCTAGTGCTGTATTTCTTTGCCTTCCAGATATATTCCCGCTCCAGAGTACCTACACGATTCGGTCGGATTCCCTCGGCTCGCAGAGTCTGTGAGACATTTTATATCCGCCACTGGGTAGGAGAATCTTAATATTCCTGTACTTCCCTGATAAACATTTGGCAGATTTTTCTTCAAATATATCCACGAAAAAGGCATAATTTTAAATTTCTAATCTAATCTTATGCGTTTTGAGAGCCCTCAACAACATCCAGGCCTTATTCTATTAATTAAATTTTTTATGAAATGACATGAAATGACAATTTTTTTTATCATTTTTGCTGAAACTATGTCCCAAATTGGGGGTGCATGCATTGCTATCTCGGTTATTATTAGAGATAGAGAAACTGTTAAATGGGGATATTTTTGAAGAATTTTATGACCGTTTCGATGCCGATGGCCTAGATATTTTCAAAAAACTGTAAAGGTGCATTTTAAAAAACTTCCCGTATCTGCCTAATTTGATGACTGGTGATATTTTAATAAGTACATTGTTAGGACACTTTTTTAAGTTGCCTTCGTTCACGTTACCAAAAAATTTCTATCGTCATTTGTTTTTGAGTTAATGCCACTAACTTTGTTTTTTCTTATAGGAGCCATATTGAATTTTTTGATAGTTCAATAGTACTCTTAATTTCTTTTTCAACGATGTATATCAGGAAAAAATTAGTTACTGTTGTAAAATATAAAGAAATCAGTTTTCTAAGTAGGCCATGAAGAAAATTTATTTTAAAATAATCCGTTTTTATTAACTTTAAAAAATCGTTCAATATGTCGTCCTTGTTCATCAATGCACTTTTGACATTGCCTTAATATTGAACTACACGCTCTCCTTAAAGTATTTCTGTTAACAGCAGCCAAAGTATTTCTTACACGTTCTTCTAAAATTTGATTATTTTCTGGTGGTTCAAATGCATAAACTTCGTTTTTTGTATGCTCCCAAAGAAAATAGTCCAACGAAGTAAGATCAGGAGACCTGGCTAGCCATAGAACGTTGCCATTATTTGCAATAATTTTATTACCAAAAGTTGTTCTTAAGAATTGTGTTACTATGACGCTATTATGTGCTGGACAACCATCATGATGAAACCAAATCTGGTTAATATCTTCTACAGCAAGTCTAAGAGCTAGTATTATTGTTCTTGCAACATTCGCAAATAATTTGCACCGTTCAAATTATCATGATAAATAAATGGTCCAATACGATTACCTGGAAAGTATTTTTTATATGAATTATTATCAATGAACGATTTAAACAAGTTTACCTATGATGCCTCACCAGACATTAAATCCAAATTTGAAACCTTCTTTGGCTAATTATGTGAGGATTCTGGATACTCCAGTAGTGTGTGTTATGTCTATTTAAAACACGACAATTAGTGAATCTAGTCTCGTCTGTCCATAATACTTTTGAATGAAAGTCTGAGTTCTGTAGACATTTTTGTACAAACCAATTACAGTATGGTACTCTTCTCTCATAGTCATTTTCTTGTAAACCTTGAACGATGGTTGGTTTGTATGGGTGATAATAATTTTTCTTTAAAATATTATGCACAGTTGTTTTGGGAGCATCTACCTGATTTGAAATTTGTGTTACAGATGCTGTAGCATTGTCTTCTACGTATTCTAATACAACGTTACTTCGCTTTTCGTTATCTACCTCATTAGTCTTATTTGTTTTTGTATTAAACCGTCCATAATTTAATAAATTAATAACATGAGTCCTAAAATACCTTCCATTCGTTGCACACGTTATGGAAAGTTATCCTCATAAATTCTTGATGTCTCATCAGTATATCTGTTTGATTTAAAATAAATCTCTAGCATATCTAACTTTTCTTCGTTTGTATATCTCAAAGCCATAATAAAATCAAAAAAAGAACTTAATAAAAGAAACAAACAAAATTAGTTACAAAGTAATGGTAGATCACAGTGAAACACTAGTAAAAAGAAAAACAGCAATTATGACAATAAGAACTGTCAATTAAACATTGTTTTGTCTATTGTCATGTTAACAAGATCCATGGCACCTACTATTAGAAAAATTATACCATTATTTTATTTTATTTGGACGGTGCAAATCAATTCAACAACTCATTTAAATGTGTTTTAATTTTTTGTTGACATTTTAAGTTGAAGCTAATAAAATCGAATTATTTTGAAATAAATTTTCTTTATGGCTTACTGAGAAAACTGAATTTTTCTATATTTTACACCAGTAACAAATTTGCTTCCTGTTATTGTGATACATAATTGAAAAGGAAATTAAGAGCATTATTGGACTATAAAAAAATCCAATATGACGCCCATAAGAAAAAACGAAGTTAGTGGCATTAACTCAAAAACAAATGACGATAGAAATTTTTTTGTAACAATGTACTTATTAAAATTTCACCAGTCATCAAATTAGGCAGATACGGGCAGTGTCTTAAAATGCACCTTTACAGTTTTTTGAAAATATCTGGAAAACAGACAGAGCTAGGCCAAATTTAAAAACGACATCGAAACGGTTATAAAATTCTTCAAAAAGTCCCCATTTAACTCTTTCTCTATCTCTAACAATAACCGAGATAGCAATGCATGCACCCCAATTTGGGACACACTGTGTAGGTATTTATATATTTATTTATCTATTAAAATGAAAAAAACCGTTTATTATTTTTCATATAACTTTTTTTATTAAACTTGTGTATTTACACCATTGGACAAAAATAATCAACATGGCATGAATTTAAACTTATTAGGACATTATTGAACATCAACATCATCACAATTTACATTTGCGTATTTATTTTACAGCAGTATTTTCATATTTATACAAAAAATCTTCTAGAAAATGTATTTTATTTAATTAATGTGATATGTACCTTGTGTATTATGTGGCGGTGTTGGGAAACCTAATTAAAACTGAGAAATTAAAATTTTAATTAATACTTCAACGGATATGAGAGGATAGTTTACATTGTTAGGAAATGTAATACTTGGAAAGTAACGCAACTGAGGGTCTAAAAAACGTGGTATATTCATTATTTTGTTATATTGTAATATTAGTACATTAATATAACGCCGTTGAATTGTAATAAATAATTTAATGGAGAGCGAAGAAAATTTCAAGTATACATTCACAATGACTGTATAAAGCATCATGAAGAATAATAACTTATTACTTAAAAAATATTTAAAAAACATCAGTCCGCTAAATAAAAATAATGACCTGAATTATATTTTGCAAATAATTGGCTGGTCCAGTCCAGTATTCAGCAGTTATTGAGTTAACATTAACTGTTTACTGATTTGATAAACTGTAATGCTAAAAAGTTATATTTAAGCAAGCAATTTTTGTAGAAGTGTGATAACACTGATAACTAACAGTTAAATATTACAGGTTATTTATTACGTATTTACCAGGGATAAAAAATAAAGTGAGAAAGAAAACACATACCAGCTCTTTTTGGATCGTGCAAAAATACATCAAAATTAATTGCGCCCGATAATCCCCTATTTAGAATAATACTCGAGCACTGACTGTGCAGAATTATTAATTCTGATTTAAACAATTAATCTAAATAACTATTACGATTGGAACACATAACGCTTACATTAGCATAGCATTTTTACCTTTGAAATTAACGATTTTGAACTCGGTAACGTAGTCGTAGTGGGCTAGACGTAGGGTGGCGAACGTATCTGGTTTTACAAACAAAACAAGATAGATTTATTGGGGTTCAAAATAAAACAAAGAAGGTTTAGTGCCATATCCCCCAAAAAAAAAAAACAAATATGCAGCTACGGACTCTCCAGCCTTAGTTTAGTTCTTGTTCCCGATCTATCCCATCGTAGATCCAACTCCTTAGCTACGGTACGCTGATGAGGGGCAATAACTCCGCAACACATGCCCGTAGCTGCATAATTGTTTTTTTTTTGGGAATTTGGCACTAAACCTTCTTTGTTTTATTTTGAACCCCAATAAATCTATCTCGTTTTGTTTGTATATGCCAGGTGGAAATGAGCAGTACACATAGAGCTCTGTGTGTTGACTGTGCTCATCGAGGCCCCATATGTGGCACATGGGAACATGAAGGCACTAATTGAGTACTGTGTACTGTACTTTCCAGCCTTATTTTAGTTCTTGTTCCTGATCTATCCCATCGTAGATCCAATTTCTTAGCTACGCTACGCTGATGAGGGGCAATAACTCCGAAACACGTGTCCGTAGCTGCATAATTGGTTTTTTTTTGGGGATATGGCACTAAACCTTCTTTGTTGTATCTGGTTTTTCTGCTTGTCGGCTCCCGGGTTCAAATCACGGCTTCGACCCTGACAAAGTTGAAGGGAGCGATTGTGTGTCCGCGTTTGTCAGCAGTGTAACCCCTCCCGTGCAGTTCCGGCTTTGGTTTGGAGGTTGTCTAATTTATATTGTTTTACTTTTTTTTTTTTAATTTTGTACATCTAATACACTTAACAATAACAATAAGAGAACCTCCACTTCACTCTCTACTACTAATGTGATTGCGAACAGCGACTAGACTAAATAAGTCATAAACACGTGCATGCGGCATGGTAGTCCTTGTAAGAAATATTCGACCAGATGATCAACCAAAAATGCCTGCTTAGATATTTAATTTCTCTGGATGTACTCGGAATATCTTCGGATTAGCATATACCCAATAAAGCCAATTATGGCGATTGACTGTATCATTTCTCAGTTTTAATCGAAGATTATTGCCCATATCTAGATTTAATATCTAGTTTGACTATTTTAATCTTACGGGTTCTACTAAAGTCCATAATTTTCAAAATTCCAGGTTTCTAAAATTTAAGTAGTGTAAGACTTAAATGGAAACAAGCAAATAACTTACGCCTTACAATACGACCATAAATATGATATATTATACAGCAGCTTTGAAGGTGCACATATATAATATAAATGATATCATTAGTAGATGAAAAAGTCACTTCATTAAATATTTTTTTAATTTTTATTATATTCCACTGTAAAAATTGTTATTAATAGAAAACAAGCAGTTACTTCTGCGGTAGGATAGACCTAATATGTAGTAGGCATGTACGATTCGGGAAATATTTAATTGATTCTCTATTCGCAAAAAATATCCATTCGAATCGATTAATCGAATCGTCTATCATAATTCGAATAGAATCGCGAATTAATTCCCAAATTGAATCGAATCGCAAATAGATCTGAAAGGATCGAATCGAACCTATTTGCATGAAACCAAATAGAATAGAAGTTACGATTTGAATCATAATTGAATAGATAGATTAGGTATTGAAGCACCCCAGCTCTGGGCTGCTTCATCGCGAATAAATTTCCTATAATTTTTACATAAAACTAAATTATTCCCAAGCATTTATCTCATTAAATTACAAATTAACTATTACATAAAAAAAGGTTAAATCATTTTCTTATAATTTTGGCAGAAAACGTATGCATTCAAACTATGGAGTCTAAATTATTCAGTTAAGTAAAAGAATGCACAGTATTCATTTAATATTTTAAAACATTGACAAAACTGTACAAAATCTTAAAGCATTCTCTAGCCGAGAAGCGATAACATAAACAAACCGACGTAAACACGTAGGGTTGTAAGAGTTTTACTAAGAATAGAGTCAAAGGCTAATAAACATAGAGTCATTATATCACTTCTTACCTAAATCATCTTGAGTTTAATTTCGTTAGTAGAGCACAAGTTAGCGTTTGGCTATCTCCGTTAAGCATGCAGGCTTGGACAACGAATTCACTTACGGGAAATCATATAAATACGCGAGATTTCATACGATCTGGATCACATCTCTGACAGCCCCAAGCTATACGCTTGGGTTCTACGGAATCGGGTACGAATAGAGTTTATCCAGCCCTCCGTGGCAGAGTCGTGCCACATCTTCGACAACCCCAAGCTTTACGCTTTGGTTCTACGGAATCGGGTACGAAGAGATTGTACGGCTCTCTGTGATATACTTGTGCTCCAGGTCAACTCTCTGACAGCCCCAAGCTTTACGCTTTGGTTCCTCAAAATCAGGAAATAAGAGAGTGGCCCTGTCTCGGAGTTATAACTAGCCACCAGCATTCGGAGTCGCGCTTCATTAGCGTGCACTCACTCAAAGAGAACTGGAGGTATAAGCGGATGTACTTAACAGTAAATTACATGCAAAATTACTTTTCACTGCCCGTCACAAGAATAAAAGTATATTATTAATATCTGTTCTAAATGTTTTGTAGTTAAACTTCGGCGCCTTTCGTTGAAAATCCATTTATATTGCGAGAATGACCGCTTGATGTCGAGATATGTAACTGGAGCATACTTAAAATACGTAAATTTTCGCAAAGTCACCACATTCACGCCCGGTGTAGCAGAGTCTACTTCTTTGCCGTTTAAAGGTCTATTACAACTGTCATCATAACAAATCCGGGATTTTATTTTTAAACAATTTGCAATTTTGTTTATACCCTCGCAACAATTTCTCCCTGTAATTGAAAAATAAATTGTCGAAGATCGAACACAACGTTTATTGCATCAACTTAAGTAAATTCTGATATTGGCTGATTTTGAAGATCCCGTATGGCTAGAGGAATTCATGAAAATCTTCCGTGTGTGGTCTCCAGATTTTCTTGAACAGTTGGATCTATAAATGCCTGTTGCGTCTGTCAAATAGCAACTGCGTCATTTGGATTTAACTGCTGTATTAGGGATTTCACATTTTTAAAATAACAGTAATAAATAGTACTATGCTGCCTCTAGCCAAGCTCCCCATCGTGTTATAATGGACTGTGGAAGTAATGGAGTATTTGATAGAATTTCATGATATAACCTTACACGACTTGGTGCTTTAAAAAAAACTTTCTTTACACTAGATATCAAATTATCAACTTTAAGGTAACATCCCCTAGTAGCTTCAGCAATCCTATGAATCCCATGTGCTAAAGATGTTACATGAAGTATATTCTACTGTGTTTCCTTGAAAATTCTTCCAGCAGCTTTCATATAATTCACTGCATCGGTAAGAGATAATAAGAACTTCTTCTTTTGTTTCTGCATAATTGTCATCCCAAAACTCTTTTAGACCTGAATTCACTACCTCCGCTATAGTGCGAGCATTTGTAGCTTTTAAAACTTTAGAGGCAATGAAGTGCCTGCTTATTGAACAATTTTCCTCCAATGCACCCATCAAAACATTCGCTACCTTAAACTAGCAAGCATTAGTGGTTTCGTCCACGCTAAGCCAGATGTACTTTCCATTAAGCTCAGAAGAAATTTTTTGTCTAATATTTTCACACTGTTGATACATACTTTTTTCTTAGTGTAGACCTCGAGGGCACGTTAACATTGCTATATTTGCCACTAATACACTTTTCCAAAAATTGTATAAAAAGTAGTTTGTCTAGTTTCGACTACGCTATGTTACATCCTATCATAAATTTCACTAAATCTAAGTTAAAATTATGTTGCATGTCACTGTAAGTAAAGCCACCTACGCCATTTATGGCTTTGTGATGTCTATTAATATTTGTGTTGCATGACGACGAAATTGCTTTGTTACATGTAGTGCCATACAATTGTCTACCATCAAATTGTAAGTCGGCAATATCGCGAATCCAACAATTTACTGTAGCTTCCGTCGGTTTAGTACTTTGTGACATTTTAACTGCACATTTTTAGTACCTACGTCTGAATGAATCCACATTATGCAAGATATTGTGTGATTGTGTTATATGTTTTTCCCCTCGACGCTAGAGCTGGCCGTTGGCCTTCAGTAATGTAAGTTACCAATATACTGTGATTTAAAAGAATCTATTCCGCATTAAGTTTTAATTTAATATAGTGTATTCCCTGACAAATCTGTAAAAGCCATCCCTGGGAACCGATCGGTAAATCTGACGCGTGTTAACAAACGTAATCTGTTTTAGAGTATTTTGCCAAGATAATATTACACTATGGTATCTCAAACAAATTAACACAAACCAATAAAGACCATTTATGTTTAAGATATATTTTTAAATTATTTATTTAATATCGGCCTATTTCCGCTAAGGTCAATCACCGACTCTAGGAGACGAGCTACCCCTAACCTGTAAATTTTGCTGAATTTCTTCTTTGTCGAAGAGTAAGGATATTTTACTAACATCTTACAGACAAGGGACCATCTACTTTACATCCCCCTGAAGGATGGTATCTCCACTACACAATCCTTGCCTAAGATTGCATACCTTCTGTGTTTTAATATGTGAACAAAGATAGTTGGTATAAAATTTTAGTTGGGGTGTAGTCTTCCTTTAATTAACTTTCAAGTAGTTGGTGTTTGCAAATATAGTACTTTGTCACTTTTTCGAAATTTACTCCCATTTGTGCATCTTCTCGACAGAGCTGGATGTACACGAGGTGTTTCACTTCGAGTGTGCCAAATGCAAACAGATAATGGAGAAAGTTATGCTAAGTAAAAAATGCTTATAATAAATAATTTTAAATATTTTTTGTTCGTTACCGATCTTTTCAGTTTTATATTATTAGATTTTCATGAAATAAAACCATTACTTACATCATTTTATCTAATGTTCATGATATTTTAATTAAATGGAAAAACAAAAACAAACAAGCAGTATCAAAGTAAATATTTACATTGTGCTTCTTGTGCACAAATACAACAATTACATCTACGGATAAAGGAACGATATGTTTTTGACATAACTTCATAATCGTTTATAATTTTATTAGCAGCATTTACCACCTTTTTTTATTCATTTATTTAACGTCGGCCTATTTTCGCTACCAGAGCCAATCTCCGATGCTAGAAAATGAGCTACCCCCAATCTGTAAATTTGGTCGAACCTGTTCTCTATCTTGCCTAACGTCAAGGCACCGACTGCTCTACATCCTCTCCAACGGATGGTATGTCATATCACTTACACAACTCTCGCCTAAGATTCCATTGCTTCTACGTACAGATTGAGATAGACCACTAGATACACGACTAGCGGTATGCGCAGTTTACAGTTGCTCGTCTAAATACAAGGTCCGAACGAAAGTTAGCAATTGCGTCAGGGCGCTTACTGGGAGGAGCATACGAAACAAAGCTCACATCAGCACCGCTAAAGCTGCGATGGAGAGTGTTGCTTGTTCATCTAAAGAAATCTTTGCATAGTAATGTATTTACTAAAATTATCTGAATGTTTCACAATTTCAGTGTTTCTTCCGAGACACCGCAGATAGTAAAACACTAAAATTGTGAAAAATGTCAGAACAGCGCACAATCAAATATTGATTTTTTTTTCGAAACCAAAAGTAATTCTAAAAACATAAATTAATATTCTCATAAAAGATAAAGAAAAATAATGCAAACTCTAAAAAAAATAATATAATACATAAATAAATAAATAAATAATTCAAATTGTATGCTCAAAAAGATATATTTCTTGAGTAGGCAATATCCTAACCTACTGTAAAAGCCCCTTCTAACACTCGCGTTGCGATCACCCCATCTTGCTGGCAACAGACGGGCGACTGTAAACTACGCATACCGCTAGTCTTATATCTAGTGGTCTGGCTCGATACGTACATATGTACGGGATGAGATCGTGAGTTCCACTTGGATTACCATCCAAATTACTGACTACCGTTATATCTTTCGTATCGAAATACGAGTATGTTAAATCGGATCTACGCGCGCTCCATTTTCCTTTCTTGTAATTGTATTTATGGGAACGCTATAAAGGTCTTGAATAATATTAGAGAAGGTAAAATTTTAACAATTTGGCGGCTAAGGAAGAGGACCTCCACGTCCAATCCATCTATTAGTAAATTGGGTGTTCACTGTTCAGACAATTAATGGTATATCTAGCATAGAGGGCTGGCACTTCATCGTATTGGAACCACATCCGAAATAATTGCGGAAGTGGCAACTCATCCAGAATTGCTTTAAGAACATTTAAAGGCAAATTTAAGTATTGATTTGCATTAAGGTGGGAATTTAAAACAACAGTTGGCAGTACAGTATTGTTGAAAATCTCAGCCCATTTATGCTATGTTATAAATTGCTGAAAATTTCTTAACTCTAATATTGCGATAATTATCGAAAGAGCACGAGTGTATATTAATTATTATTGTATTTATGCAGTTTATTGTAAAAGTTGTTTCATCCGACTATAAAACCGAAGAAACAAACGTATTATCTGCTGGTATTTGGTACCAATTGAAAAATTGCATTCGTATTTCATTATCTCCATCACGTAGTACTAATAATGGTATGGATGCATTATTTTACGATTAAGCTTCCGCTAAACAAAAGTTTGAAACATTTTGTTGGATCGCAATACGTCGACCATTTAGGTTAGGATTGTCTGTTACGGTAGGGCCCGCTTTAGAGGTGGACAACCCGGACCCCTGTTCGAGGCGGCGAACCTGAGGGCGGCATTTTCGCCCCCCTGAATGTGAACCAACTGAATGTGAACCAAATATTGCAAGTTAATTATTCTTAATTAATATAAATTTTACACTACTTGTTGATTTTTTCCCTAACTAAATTTAAGTACACGCAATTTACATTTGATCTTTGTGATTTGTTATGTTTTAAAGCTAGAAAAATATTAAAACACCTTAAAAAAAAGCATATTTATTTTTGAAATAAAACATGCCGTATAGTTAAAAGACGCGCATGACCCTGCATGAACGTGTAGGTATATAGTTACTTGTTTAAAATAGGAACTGCAAGACATAACATGCATGGACATGTTTTCGCGTGTTACTATATAAAGAATCATCTAAGCGCAATTGTGTTATTATTGCAAATGCGTCGGTGCCGGTGATAACATATCCTTGAATTAAGTTTATAAATATTAAAAATATTTAACAGTTTAGTTCGGGATAGTGACTTTTGTGTATTTTGTCAATTTTTAAAGGTAAGTACTTGTTCGTTGGGGTGATTTGCAATTTGTCCTTTTTGTTAGGGTCCACCACACCTAAAAAAAATCTTTCAAAAAAATCCTACTAATTAATAAATTATTATTTTATGCCTAGTTTTAATTACTAAAAGTATTAACTATTTCTTCCAAAAGGGGGGGTTGAAAATGAGCCGGAAACGTTAAGATATTCATTTTTATAAAAATAGGTTAAATAGGTAATTAAAATTAGGCATTTTATTTTTCAAACTGTGAGACAGAGTCACTGACTAATTGGATTTGAAGATTTTTCCAATTTTTATTTTTAGCAACACTGTGGCTTATTTTAACCCGCGTATTATGCGTTGTTTAACTTGTTGTTTTAGAATGTCTGACACCCAAAGAAAATTGTCCGGCCATCAGTGCAAAAAGCGAAGGCTAGAGAAGGAAACCCAAAAGCAAAAACAAGCTGGTGCTCTGCACAATTATTTACAGGGTAGGTCAGGTAGTACCATTAGTACCAAAACAAATAACTCCAAAAATTCAGATAAAAAGGAAAACACGGAATCATCAGAGAGTGTTGGTGACCAAGACCAATCAATACACGATATTTCTAAACCAACTTTGTCACCAAATGAAAGCAGCCTACCAACTGACACCACCTTGGCACTTACAAAAGGCACCCTGGCTATCACTAGTAGCACTCTACCTCTACAAACTGACCCCACCCTACCACATACGGAATACACTGTACAAACTTTAGGTACAGATCCAGCATTGTGGCCCAGAATTTTAAGAGATGCCGAAAGAAGCTTTTTAGTACGACAAGTTCGCCAAAATCATTGATTAATTACAAATTTTCTTATGATGGCACTGGTCGAAAAATTAGCGCAAATTACTATTCTCGAATTTTAAGAAATGGAGAGCAAGTTATAAGAGACTGGCTAGTGTACTCTACTTCAAAAAACTGCATGTATTGCTTTTGCTGCAAAATTTACGGCCGTGTGTCAAGTTCCCTTTCAAAAGAAGGTTTTAAAAGCTGGAAGCACATCGCTGAAACTTTAAAGGATCACGAAATTTCTAAAAATCATATTCAGGCTCAAAAATCCTGACTAGAACTCAGTCAAAGGTTAAAGTGTTGTACAACTATAGATGCAGCTGCCCAAAGAGTTATTAACGCTGAAATGAATCACTAGTACGAGGTGCTTCCAAGAATTGTAGCAATTACTAAAATGCTCGGTAAACGTTGTTTAGCTTTTCAAGGTACAAGCGACAAGCTGTTTGAGCATAATAACGGCCACTTTTTAAAAGTAGTTGAATTGCTATCTGAATTTGACCCTGTCATGAAGGAAACACGTGCAGCATTGAGTGATTAAAAAGGAGGATACCAAAGCTCACTATCTTGAAAAAAACATACAAAACGAGATAAAAGACTTGCTTCACGAAAGTGTAAAATCGCATATTATTGCTGAAATAAAAAAAGTGAAATACTATTCCATAATATTAAATTGCACTCCTGGCATTAGTAAAGTGGTGCAAATGACCCTAATAATTAGATATGTTTCCATCAATAAGTCTGATTCTGATTCAAACGATGTCGAAATAAAAATCTACGAAAGCTTTTTAGGTTTCTTACCTGTGGAAAGATCTACAGGAAGACAACTATATGAAATTATAATTGAAGAGTGTCATGAAATGGGTCTTGATGTGCTAGATATAAGAGGGCAGGAATGTGATAACGGGGCTAACATGAGGGGCAACAATGCAGGAGTGCGATCTAGAATTAGGAATTTAAATCCACTAGTATTCTACGTTACATGTAGTAGCCATTCGCTCAATCTAGTGGTAAATAATATGGCAAAGGCATCCTCGGAAGCAGCCAATTTTTTTTAATATGGTCCAAAAAATATATTTATTTTTTTCTTCTACTTTTCGACGGGCAATAATTTTAAAACATGTCCAAGGATTAACATTAAAACCTTTGAGTGACACTCGATGGAAAAGCAGGATAGAAGCTTTAACGCCCTTAAGAATTCAACTTGGTAAAATATACAACGCTTTGCTAAACGTTTATGAAAACCAAGACATCGATATCTCAATAAGAGACGAAGCTTCGGGTTTGCTAAGTTGCATTAAACAATTAAAATTTGTATGTTCAATAGTCATGTATTAAATTTTAAACTGTATTAATCCCATAAGCAAGCTTATGCAAACAAAAGATTTTGATTTGAAAAAAGCACTTGATCTTCTAGAGAACTACAAAAATTTCTTTACAAATCTTCGATCAGATAAGTCTTTCAATGAAATTATTGTTGACGCAAAAGAATTGGCTGATGAAATTAACATTGAAGCCAATTTTGAATCAACAACGCCGCGACACCACATAAGAAGAAAAAATGCCAACTTTTCAATTGAGGCAAGGGGTTCGTCCTAAAGAAAAATGGAAAATAGAATTTTTCTTCTATACTATTACCATAGTAATAATTTTCAATCTCTATTTAATATATATGATTTGAAAACCATGCCTAAAGAGACACTGATAAAGATTTGCAAAGATTTGGAAAATATTTTGTCTGATGGTGAATCAGCTAACATCAACAGTCTAGAATTAGTAGAGGCAATGTCTGCAGTTTGTGCACTTTTGAGCAAAAAAGAAAGTCCAAGTGATGTTATTAAAATAATAACAATGCTAAATTTTGCCCCAAATATTAGTTTTGCCTTAAGAATACTACTGACTATTCCAATATCAGTAGCAAGTGGAGAAAAAGTTTTCCAAATTAAAATTAATCAAAACCTTTTTACGCTCAACTACTACGCGAAATCGACTAAATGGCTTGGTCATATTGGCAATTAAACATGAAACTGCTGATCACATAGACTTAAAAGAGTTAATAAAAAAAATTTGCAGAATTAAAAGTGAGAAAAAAATATTATTCTGATTACAACTCAAACAAACAATGTATTACTGTGGTTCTATGTATCAACCTTTTGTTTTCTATTTAGGTTTTAGATATGTGAGAAAAAATCTAAATCGTAACAGAGGTAAAATTCAACTAGGTATCTATAGGTACTGCAACTCTATTTTATTTTAATTTATATTGTTTTGTACCAAATGTTAAGTTTTACTACTTGTCTCTTTTTAAATATACATTTTCATTGCAAATTAAAACCATCTTATCAACATACAAACATCTTCTGAGGTAAGTACTTAAGTGCATTATTATCAACAACTATCAAACAAAGACATTTACATATATTTATGTTTAAAAAATTCTTAGATAACTACAGAATTGAAGCACTATTAGGTCAAAAGATAATTAATGAATATTTATAGTGCATTCATTACTGACATTCTTAGGATGTCCAAATATAGAAATGTATAGGATGAAGACATTCAATTAGCATTGCCTAGAAATAATAACCTATCATTGGGTGCGTTCAGTCAAACTTGGGATATATAGGATTAATAAAATATTCTGTGAAGTTATCGTGAGTTTAAGAATATAGCATGAAGAAAAATACTCTCAACAATCTCAACGTGAGTAGTTTAAAGATAAGAGAAAATGTATGTGTTAATATGTAAAATCAAAACATTCTGTTTGATTGGAATATTATGACAATATGAGCTTGACTATTCGCAGGGGAATGGCATGATTGATATGTTGCAGTTATAATAATAAATGTGTATGTATTTTGTAAAGAATTATTATATTTTTGTGATTTTTACTCAGTTAATGACAGCCCCATTATTAATTATAAGCTCATTAGTTATCTGCCTACTAATCATTAACCATCAACTTAAAACCTTGAACTATGTAATCCGTATAATTACTGTTATTGTCAGGTACTCATTTTAGTGTTAAATATGCATATAGTATTTTTTTATTGGCCTTGCACATTTGAAATATTCATGTACAAGGTGATTTTAAGTGCTACTCTTGACTTCATCGATTTATTTTTAATATACACAGTGGCCCATTTAACAATTTGCGGCTCAGTTATTAAGATAAATTAAAAATTTAAAAACCGTTGATAGGGCATTTCCATGGAATTTAAATCTACAAACAAAAAAACAACTGAATGTCAAATAAAAAAGTTATGGCAAACAATTGTTATTAATTTGCAATTTACAGAATAATCAAATTTTTAAACGGGACAACCTGTATCTTTTTGCATATTTGGATTTTACAATATACTAGTCTATTAATATTGGAATCAAAATAGTTGAATTGGAAAAAAAAAAAAGTTTTGCCTCTTGGGGATTATACGCGTCAAATGAATAGTTTACAAAATCAAAAAAGTTCCAAAATAGAAAGTGATCGGTTTTCCCCAAAAAAGCTCCCCAAACGCACCCTGTCATAGTTTTTGAAAATTTTCTCAGAAACCGCTCGTTCCACAAAATTTTATACTTATAAAAAAATATTCCCTATAAAATTTGCTACAAAAAAGGTTCTATTATTAAAGCCGATAAATATAATGGAGTTGGAAGGACTACCGATTGACGAGGGATATCTTTGAGCTCAGATTAATAATTAAAGCTGGCTAGTCGTGCGGCGGAACATAGGCGTGCGCATAATAATAAGCGTAATAAAAGAAATTAACTAGTAACAAACGAAATAAACTGTTACAATTTATAACAATGTATGCACAACTTACCCTCAAGATCTGTAAAAACTTTACAGCATCAGCTGCCTTTTCATGGTTGTTTCCGTGAGTGATGTTCGCTATGGTGAAAAAATATGCTTATATTTTGAGAACGACCATTCGACATCTATTGATGTAATACAGTTATATTTAAAACGGTTTTTAAACGTATTTAACGGATCTAAAGATGTACCATCAGTACCATCACAAATTTATCTCAATCTGGCAAAATCGGTGTCTTGCTTTAACACACGTGCGAACTTTTCTCTAACAAGCTCATTTTTTGCGTCACCTGTAGCGTGTAGCAGTCGATTTACTTCGTCCACTATTTGCAATGACTGCAATGACTATGCACTGTCTTGTAAGTTTTTTATGGCGTCATGTAATCTTTTAAAGTTCTTGTGAATAGTCTTTAAAGCTGTTTCAATGGAAATATCTTCGAATTTTTTTCTGGCTCTCCTCAATAGATGCAACCTCATCAGGATTGAATTATAGTATCACAACTTTTATTTGTTGTAAATATTCAGCATAATAAAAAGTTGCCCTCAACCATGTTCCCCAGCTTGAAAGAATCGACTGTGGTTATGTGCTGACGAGACGACAGACTGTAAAAATGTTATAGTACATGTACTGAACCCTCTTAAACTGACATTTCCACTATTATTAGGTAGCAAGAGACTGAGTGTACTGGCAAAACAATTACGCGGGTGGTGCTGGAGACGTTAGAATAATTTGATCTCTCAACAAGTGTTGATGTTTATGTCCGATGGTGCCGCAACAATGCGTTTGGTAGGCCATTCTCTTCAAGAACACGGTTGTAGGTTGGTACATATTACGTATAAAGTGCATGCACAAACTATTCGACAAGGCTTTCCTCAGGTAGATGCATTAATAGCAAGTACAAAAAAAGTGTTTCTTAAATCTCCTAAATGGCACAGCAAGTGTCACGATATTCCCGAACCACCACAGATGATTCTTACCGGTTGGGGAATAAGCTTGAAAGCAGCTTTTTAATATGCCGAATATTTAAAACAAATAAAATTGTGATACTACAATTCAATCGTGACGAGGCTGCAGCTATTAAGGAAAGCCAGACAAAATTCGCAGATATTATCGTTGAAACGGCTTTAAAAACTATTTACAAGATTACATGATGCCATTAAAAACTTACAAAACAGTGCGTTGTCATTTGCGGAGTCACTGCAAATAATGGGAGAAGCAAATCGACTGCTACACTTTATAGGTGACGCAAAAAATGAACGCGTTGAAGAAGAGTTTGCACGTGTGCAAAACATCGTTATACAAGATTAAGACAAATTTCTGATGGTGCTGATGGTCCTTTCAAATTAAATGCCACTTCCGACTAGGATGAAAGTTTATTACGCGATTATTACTACCACCAATAGGAAAAAAAAATAATTTTGATTGTACAGAAATTCACATTTTTTAAATGTTACTCTCTTTTTCCCATTTCATTAAAAAAATACCATGCAATGGGCAAACTGCCACGGGTTGGCAATAATGTGGTAGACCCTTCCACATTGTATTAATAGGAGAAGGGGAGTCCTTTGCATTGTCGAGGTGACGTAGGCGACACTGGTCACACAGTCAGTACCAGAGTTGCCATATCTACTGTTTTAGCAGCAGGTCTACTGTTTTGCAACTTTCTCCACTGTTACACTTTTCTTGGGTAGATATCTACTTCATTTTTAAAATAATGGGAAAAGTAAGTATAAAAATTTAAAATGTACTAACATAAAATTGCGATAGTAGACAGTCTGTCGTTGTAAGTTGTAATTCTATGAACAACCGGTTGGGCGTTTAGTGTCGCTTCGGTGCTTCCCTTCACTCGTTCTAACATGCGTGCGTTTGGAGTCAGTACCTGCTTTAGCTCGTGCCAATGATTCGTGAACAAAGTGATCATGATTTGTTCCAGTACTTTTGACAGTTCCCTAATTATCTTGCACATAGAGCTTGTATTCTCTTGACAGAAAGTACGAAAGGGAATCATGACTACTTTATTCACTACGAGCGAAAGCAGCTAGTGAATCCAGTCAGTGTTCAGTGAATCTTACATTTACATAGTATACACCAATTGAATTATTGGATTCCTCTATTTTTACTAATGTTACTGTGCAGTGAAATAAGGTGAGTTTAAAGTTAAATTATTTTATTTATTTAATTTATTTTGAGTTAAAAAATATATTTTTCGTTGAAACATATAAGTATATTTTCTGTCGTATTATTTTTAAATACTGTCACTTGAAAAAAATTCTACTGTTTTTATATAGCAGTCTACTGCTTTTCTGTCAGACTTTCTACTGTTGAGCTGAAAAATGATCTAGCAACACTGGTTAGTACGGTTTCGTCACTTCAGACGTATAGTTTGACGAGAAATTAAACAGAATTAGGCCTCCTGGAAAAACCACTTAAAGAAAACGCGCCAGCAGCTCCCCTCAAAGGTGGTGTGGAAATGAGCTTCAACTTCAAAAGGCGCCATGGTGCAAAAAAAGGTTAAAACAATGCAAGAAAAAAGTCCCAGAAGCATAGATTTCATCAAATATTTCACTTTATTATCTATGTCATGTTTATTACGATCGTAAATTCACGTTTCATCAAGATATTACGAAACGCGCGTCGAGTTTCATGTAACCAACGATCTTCCTCAATCGCTCATTGCTCGAAATCCATTGCATTTATTGACTCTAGTAATAAAACATTTTTTTGTAGCAAATTTTATTAGGAATATTTTTTAAAAGTATAAAATTTTTTGTGGGGCCAACGGTTTCTGAGAAAAACACGACTGAAACTACGACAGCGTGCGTGCGAACACTTTCTAATTTGTAACTTTTTGATTTTGAAAACAATTCACTTCATACGTATCATCCCCAAGCGACAACATCTTATAATTTTATGCTAATATGAATATATATATATATATATATATATATATATATATATATATATATATATATATATATATATATATATATATATATATATATATATATATATATATATATATGTATAAGTACAGGGAAATAGCTAGACGCGGGTTAGTTACTCTGGTTGCGACATCCAAGTGTCGCAACGTGGCGACTATAGCCAGCTGCGTGGGATTCCGGACCCAGGAAAATGAATAAGTACAGGGAAATAGCTAGACGCGGGTTAGTTACGAACAGTAAAAATGTAGAAATTAATTGGGTATTCCCGCATAAAGAAGAAAAAATTGCAAGGTGGAAAAATGCAAAATTGCAAATGGCAGAAAGATGCAAACCGTGGACACGACAAAATTAATTTCTACATTTTTACTGTTCGTAACTAACCCGCGTCTAGCTATTTCCCTGTACTTATTCATTTTCCTGGGTCCGGAATCCCACGCAGCTGGCTATAGTCGCTACGTTGCGAAACTTGGATGTCGCTCTCATACCAGAGTCTTCCAGGTGGAAGCCACAAAGGTTGCGACTGGCTGTCTGTCAGTGGTTTTCCCTTTAGTGTCTTTTCTGAGTTTTTTCCATCATTTTAACTCAGCTACACCGTGCTGATGAAGACCAATTAGTCAGAAACACGTGTCCACGGTTTGCATCTTTCTGCCATTTGCAATTTTGCATTTTTCCACCTTGCAATTTTTTTCTTCATGCGGGAATACCCGATTAATTTCTACATTTATATATGTATATATATATATATATATATATATATATATATATATATATATATATATATATATATATATATATATATATATATATATATATATATATATATATATATATATATATATATATATATATATATATATATATATATATATATATATATATATATATATATATATATATATATATATATATATATATATATATATATATATATATATATATATATATATATATATATATATATATATATATATATATATATATATATATATATATATATATATATATATATATATATATATATATATATATATATATTATTAGTGGGGCAATAGTGCGTCGGACCTCGATATCTCGAGTTCTACGATAGCTAGAAATTTTTAAAAAATTGCACGTAAACTAGATAAGAAAGTCTATAACTGAAAATTATTTTCGAACATACAGGGCGAGCCAAGACGAAATTACAGGAACAAGTGCCTATTTTTTAAATGGAATGTTATCTACATCAGTACATCTTTTGAAGCCTCTCTCTAGGCTCTATTCATTCCTATATTATTATTGGCTATCTCCCTACCACTTTGATGTAATGAATTTTTTTGTTGAAATAATGCCATCTGCAGATGGATATTAATCACCACAGTCACAATTATGGGTTTTAAGAAAAACTTATGTGAATACCAGTTACGAGACATCTAAGTAATGTTTTTGAATCATTTTCATTTCCTAAATATGTACAGGGTGGCCAAAAATTAGTATTCAATTAAGAACTTTTTTAAATTGAATTTTCTCAATTTTTTAAAATGGAACACCCTGTATATTTTTCAACGATGTGATGTAAAAATGAAAAACGAACATTTTTTGTAAGTTCTTCACTATGGCTAATTGCAACCATTTTCGTTTTATAAATAAATAAGTGTTTATTTTTCAATTAAGAACTTTTTAAATTGAATTTTCTCAATTTTTTTCAAATGAAACACCCAGTATATTTTTCGACAATGTGATGTAGAAATGAAAAACGAACATTTTTTGTAAGTACTTCGCTATGGCTAATTGCAACCATTTTCGTTTTATAAATAAATGTGTCAAATTCAAGAATAAACTTTAAAAAAGAGGTTCCCTCAAATAATTCATTAGAAAAATATATAACAGGTGTTCGACGTGTTGCCCATTTTGATTGACATACGTCTTTATGCAATTTTGAAATGAGGCCATTTAGTGGGACCATTTCCATTGAAATGAGTAAATAGTATTTAACCAGTCCTTTACTGTAATGGTTTTTTGTAAATTTTTTTGCTCTTTTCGTTATTCAACAAGCAATAAAACATCAGTTTGGTATAAATTGTCGTGTACAAAGAAGCATTTATCACACTTATCGGTCGTTAGTTACAATTTCTATTGAATTTAAAATATTTGGAATTTTACAATATGAATTTTAATAAAGCGGAACTTGTAGACATGACTTTTGTTTTGGGCGAGTCAGACAGAAATTGTTTACTTGCTAATAGAATTTATCACCAACGTTATCCTGAAAGAAGGCTTCCTGATGTTAGCAGCTTCCAAAACCTTCTCGATAGATTTCTGGAAACTGGAAATGTCGAATATAAAAAAAAATGAAAGAATAAAACGTGTTGTGAACGAAGAAAATGAGTTTTTTTTGTGGTGCTGGCAACGGTTGAGTATCCCCATGTTAGTCAAAGAGAAGTGACCTCGTTAGTAGGAATAAGTAGACGGTCTGTAGGTCGAATCTTAAAAACAAATAAGTTGCATGCATATCATATTCAAATTCACCAGGAATTAACTGATGACGATATTCAAAAGCGCCTACAATTTTGTAATTGGGCCAGAGGTAAAATGCAAGTTGATGTCAACTTCTTCAATAATGTTTTATTCACTGATGAGGCAACTTTTCATAAAAATGGATTTGTTAATAGGCACAATTTCCATTATTATGCTTCGGAAAATCCTCACTTTTTTATGCAAGTTGATAACCAACACAGATGGTCTATAAACGTTTGGGGAGGAATTATTGGAGAACATGTAATAGGGCCACATTTCTTTGATGGTACATTGACTGGAGCTATTTATCTTCATTTTTTGGAAAACTATCTGCCACAATTATTGGTAAATCTCCCTGGAAGAAATAGAAATAGGATGTGGTTTCAGCAAGATGGTGCTCCACCACATTATTTAAATGCAGTTAGAGACCACTTTAATAATACCTACTCTCATCAATGGATTGGAGGAAATGGACCCACTAAATGGCCTGCTAGATCCCCAGATATTTCAAAAATGGATTTCTTTTTATGGGGATACGTGAAGGAAATTGTTTATAGAGACACACCAACAACAGTACAAAATATGAAGAAAAGAATAATAACTGCCTTTAGATCTATCACACCGGCAGTTTTAGGAACAGTGGGAACCTCATTTCAAAAGCGCATAGAGATGTGTGTCAATCAAAATGGCCAACATGTGGAACATTTATTATAATTTTTTCTACTGAGTTAGAAAGCTCTTTTTTTTTAAGTTTATTTTTGAATGTTGTAATTATTGCACAATAAAACGAAAATGGTTGCAATTAAGCCATAGGGAAGTACTTACAAAAAATTTTCGATTCTCATTTTTACATCACATCGTTGAAAAATATACAGGATGTTCCATTTAAAAAAATTGAGAAAATTCAATTTAAAAAGTTCTTAATTGAATACTAATTTTTGGTCACCCTGTACATTTTGGGAAATGAAAATGATTCAAAAATATTAATTAGATGTCTCGTAACTGGTATTCACATAAGTTTTTCTTAAACCCCATAATTGTGACTGTGGTGATTTTTTTTAATATCCATCTGCAGATGGCATTATTTCAACAAAAAAATTCATTACATCAAAGTGGTTGGGAAATAGCCAATAATAATATAGGAATGAATAGAGCTTAGAAATAGGCTTCAAAAAATGTACTGATATACATAGCATTTCATTTAAAGAAAAGGCACTTGGTCCTGTAATTTCGTCTTGGCTCGCCCTGTATGTTCGAAAATAATTTCCAGTTATAGACTTTTTTTATACAGTTTACTTGCAAATTTTTCAAAAATTTCTAGCTATCGTAGAATTCGAGATATCGAGGTCCGACGCACTATTGCCCCACCCTGTATATATAATCATCGTAAGGAAAACTAAGGTATCCTAGATAGGTATCCGGAGATTAATTGGTAAGTTTTTTTGTTTTTACTTATTTCATATGATTTATCAAACGTGTCAGTGTCAACTTAATCATAATAATTATTATAAAAAAATCGATTTTTAAAACATTTCTTTTTTTTAATTACAGTTTATTTCTAATAGATGGCAGACATTATGCATACAATTTTTTCCCAATTTAAGGGTTTAATTAAATAACTGGATGTCCCATGAGATTTCCAAGAATTGTTTTCGCTGAAAGACTATGATCGTTGAACTTAATGAAGAATAAATCTTGTTTAATCTTAGTATTTGAAGAGATAATATTTTAGACATGCTTGCAGACAGATTTTTAACTAATTTGACCAAGAAGCAGCCAAATAATAACTAAAAATAATAAATTAAACATTTTTTTTCCGAAAACAAAACAATATCTGAGGGTTGAATCATATGTATCTTGACTAGTAGTATTCAAATGTGCAAAAAGATACAGATTGTCCCATTTGAAAATTTGAAATAATGTATATTGCATTAAAACCGGAAGTCGGCCATTTTGGCTCTTTACGTCACATAATTGAAAATTTTATCTCATATCACTATACCAAATTTGAAAAAAAAAAATCATTCGCCTAATCAAAAGTTACAAGAATGTATGGGCTGAGCCACCTGGAATTTGAATTATCTAAATTAATTTGGAACTACCTAAAAATGTGAAATCGATTTCAACAAATCATGTTGATTTGATTTTTTAATTTAATATATTCACCTCGAACAAAAATCTATTTTCGACATTGGTACTTTGATCAAATGGACATTTTACAATTTTTTATTACCCATATGTTTTTTTTATCAGAATCGGCCAGTCTCTGAAATTTTCCATACGGACATGCAACTTTTTATTATGTAAACTTTTTCTTATAAAATTTTCATGGACACTAAAAATTTACTGGCATAACTTTTTGAGCAACTTCTTATTACACAATTTTTTGAGGTCTTTTACAGAAAGGTTTTACCTGAATATGTTTTGATTTTAACACTGCCCGTTCATCCGTTTCTCGTTCATTATAGCATGTATAGACGAACACTCTTATTTCTTAAAAATGTCTCGCATAAAAAATATTAATATCTTGCAGGGTGAATTGAAATTAGGACGGATCAAATGTATAATGAAGCAAAATTTCTTAGTTGAAAATATAACTTCTACCCATGTTCAATGTTTCCTCATATTTTATACGTATCGAAATTACAAGCGAGGCAGGCGACTATAATCTTTCTTAGAATAAATATAGAAACATCTTTCTAAATGCATCGTAATGATGACAGTTCTGACTAATGTATTATCTAGATGGTATATTCTGGTATGTATCTACTTTATTTTTAGATATTTACCCACCAAACACTCAAACTCTCCCACCCACTCTGATCGTTCGTCTTTATACTACATTTTACTGAAAAACAAATATTCAAGGTGAAATCACATCGAATTAATGAAGACAGATAAGTGATATAGTTATTTGGGATTACTTTCAGCTTAATCCAAGTAATTTCTTGAAGTTATACTACAATCGTTGATTCAATCAACGTTTCAACGCTAATCTATACAGGGTGTCCTAAAATTAATTACCCAGCCGCCGGGGTTAGACTCTATGACCAAAAATAAGTCGAAAATCACTTATGTCAAAATTTCGAAAAGTTACTCCTTACGAAATTATAGCCATCTTAAAGATCGCAATGAAGGCATTTTTGCAAATCAATTTTTGAAATAGGTATCCAGGTAAAGATAGTTTATAATAAAGCCACCCTTGACGAAGACAGAATACGACATTTTGTGTGTCAATGTCAATAAAATATTTCAAATTTAAACTGACGTACAACGGTAAACAATTAAGTTTTCGTACTTATTATACGTAATGCCAGAAGGTACAGTAATCAAGAATATTTAGATATGATTAAACTACTTGGAGTTTGTAATAATAATGCTCGTGCCGCAGAGCGTCTGTACCGCCACCGTTTTCCTACCAGGCGACACCCAGATCATAAAACAATAAGTGCTGTTGAAGTTCGTCTACTTGAAACTGGATGTTTGGCACCTAACATGATTCATGCTGGTCGTCCTAGACAGCTAACATGGCAACAGGAAGAGCAATTACTCCACGGCATTGAAGAAGATCCGTCTGTAAGTACTAGGATCTTGGAAGCCAATCGTCACCATCGTCGTAGTACTACTCACAGATTCATGCAAAGAGAAAATCTGCATCCTTATCACTTACAGCTGGTTCAAAAATTGCATCCTGGGAATAGTGAGTTGCGCTTACAATTCTCCAGATGGTTTTTAAATTGCTTAGATACAAATAAAGACCTTTTTAAGCAAGCATTGTGGAGTGATGAGTCCCATTTTAATTAGCAAGGGGTGTTTAACCAGCACAACTTGCATATCTGGAATTACGAAAATCCACATCAAATTAGAGAATCACATAAGCAAATGCGCTGGAGTGTAAATGTGTGGATTGGTCTGTTGGGCAATGACATAATAGGACCACATTTTCTGCCTAGGATATTAAACGCAGAGAATTATACAAATTTTTGCGAAAACATGTCACCTACCTTTTTGGAAGATATTCCTTTATTGCAACGTCACAGTATTGTGTATCAACATGATGGAGCGCCTGCTCATTATTCTCGAAATATTCGAGAAATATTAAATCGGCGATTTCCCAATAAATGGATCGGTCGCGGAGGACCTACTTTTTGGCCACCTAGGTCCCCGGATCTGAACCCAATAGACTTTTGGCTTTGGGGTTACTTTAAAAACGCGGTATACAAAGTCCTACCGAATAATGAAGATGACGTTATTGTTGGGATTTATGGAGCATTAACTCAAATTACAAACGAAACAATGGGTCGTGTTGAAAACAATTTTCCTCGCCGATTGCACGCATGCTTAGAAAAAATGGCGAACATTTCGAACATTTGCCTTTGTAAATTTAAGTATTTTAATTTTATTATATGTAAATGTCACTTGATTTAAATTAATAAACTATCTTTACCTGGATACCTATTTCAAAAATTGATTTGCAAAAATACCTTCAGTGCGATCTTTAAGATGGCCATAATTTCGTAACGAGTAAATTTTGAAAATTTTGACATGTGATTTTCGACTTATTTTTGGTCATAGAGTCTAACCCCGGCGGCTGGGGAATTAATTTTGGGACACCCTGTATGTGTACACGGTGTACAACATGTAAGGCAGTGTTTTCTTCAGGTAATCAATATAAATCTCTAAATTTCTCCTAAATTTTTCTATTGGTGATATATAAAAGTATACCATCAACGAACAGTGAAAATTACTAGGAAAATTTACTAAATGACTTAGTGAGTTTTATACAGTCTAAAATTGTTTTAAACAGGACAATAAATTAAAATAAAAACGGTACTTTTGCCTAAGTTTCGTTTAATATGTTTAAACTTCTTCGGGGTTCAAGTTACGGATATTAAACGAAACGTAGGCAAGTTTAGTCTGTAGAAGATTTCTCAAGAACAGAAATTTCCCATTTTAACTGAGTGTTAAGAATCATATTCGCCAAATGGACTTAGTGATTATACATTTTCTATTATTTTAGGGAATTCTGGAAACACAACTAGGCATGACTGGCTTAGGGTTGCCAACTTTACTATGTTGAAATAAAGGACACCCAGGGAGGGGGGAGGGGGAGGTTGTTACATATTTTTAGAAAAAAACAAAAGTTATTAGTTGTTATATCATGCACAAAATTTGTAACTTTATTTAATAAATAAATAAAGCATACTATCAAACGAACAAAAAATCTTTAAGAACTTAAATAAGTACACAGAAGACACTTGATAATGTGAACATTGGCTAACGTGAACAATATTTTCATTATATTGAAGACCGTATAACGTGAACAGACTACCGTATAACGTGACCATTATTTTATGATCTTGTTGACCACGAGCTGTTTATACTGCCTGGAATTGCGAATTCCAACTACCACATGCGCCAGTGGGTAGACGGTAGTGGAATTGACTACACGAATATTGTGGTACTCAAGAGATTAAGTGAAGAAATAGTTACTCAAAAAGTTGAAAAACCTAAAAACCAAAAAAAAATTCTGTCGCCTAAACCATAATTTCTTTTTTTTCTTTTATTAATAAAACATTTTTTATTTTATTTGCAAAGAGAATTCTAATTATTAACACACTTAGAATACGTTTTGTTAACATGAACAAATTGCTAACATGAACGTACTTTTTATTTCGGTCACGTTGTAGAGTGTCTACTATATGAACTATATATTGCATTTAATAAAATAATCTGGTACAGAAATTTAACTAGTACACTCAAAATTAATTAAAAAACAAAAAAATCCCAAAGATTTACAAGGTGTGTGATAAATTATGGCTCCGTGTTCTAGAGGTAACGTACTTGCCTCGAAACATTTTCTTGTTTGGTAGACGAATCTATCGATAATTCTGGAGAAAAGCATTTGGCAATTGTTATTCGTTATTATAATAGAAAATTTCAAATCAAAATGAATTTCTGGCTCTCATTCCAGCAACAGATGTCAGCGCTCAAAATTTATACAACCTAAGTGTACATTTCTTCAATTCCAAATTCCATACAATATTTGGTGTGATTTGAGACAGATGGTGCCCATGTAATGATGGAAGGAAAACATTCTCTCAAGACACTTTTTGTTAAAGATGTAACAGATGAGGTTGAAAAACTAGTTAGAACGATTTATTCCTTCATGCAATATAGTTTCAAGAATTAAACATTTTTCTAAATATAAAACGGCCCAAAATATTTCATCCGTCACAAACAAGGTGCTGTCAATAAATTCAGTTGTCGTTGATTGGGTCAAAATATGTTGATGTTCTTAAGCCATATTTTACAACAGAAGTTAATGACAATAAAACACCAGGTACCGCTGATTTTATAAAGTAATACTAATAATAATAAATAATACATCTTTTTATTTCTATTTTTCTGGGACTTACTACCACATGTAAAATTCTTCATTATCTAAAAAATATAGTTAGTTACCCAGTATGTTACTGGAAAAATAAACCTCTGCACTTGTGACTTTACGTCAAAAGGTTAGTCAGAGGTTGTGTTTTTGACAATTAATATGAGACACAAAAATAATAATATAATTCCCTAACGTTTCGGAAAACGAATCTGTTTCCTTTTTAAAAGTTATTTATCTTTTTTTAGAATATGTCAACCGTAAAACTTGACACATATATTATTTGTTTATGTAATAACCATAGATACTTACATAGAACTATTGATACTTAAAAATTATACAGTATTAATTTTGTTCAATTATTCTTTTGTTTAATCCCGAGACCGTAGGTTATCAAATTATTATACACTCAAGTCATTTGCTAAGCAAAATATTTAAAATTAAGTGATGTGATACACTCGTGATATAAACCTTGCATAGTTGAGCTTACAAACTTTTGATATTGTTAGGTAAGAAGATGAATGTTTTAATAAGTTGACCGGCCACATTTTTTGTACTAAACGTAAACCTGTCTTTATAGGACGTAAATTTCTTTTTTTAAGCGTGTTATGATCGTGTACATGTTAATGTTTTACAAACATCAGGTAAATGGTCTTTCGCATAACACACTTTGGATGTGAATACAGCTGAACATCTCGTTTCACTAAATACGTGTTTGCAAGTGTCTCTTGTTTTCATGTTAAACATGCTTCCACAGAACCCTTTTTGCAAAAAAGTATTCGATGAGCATCCAACGAATTTCCCCAGAAGATTATTGGAATGCTTACAGTTATAATAAATAAATTGTATTTGCCGTTTCTAGAATTTTTAAAGAGGCCGATGATAAGGGGAGTGTGATGAATCTGGAAGAGGCTGAGGAAAAACCAAAACAAATATTTTTAGTTTTGTAATGCTTCGTTCAATGTTTTCAACAGACTGTTTTTTCCTACTGCACAGATTTTGATTTCTTACTACACAATTTGATTTTCCCAGTGCACATTAAAATAACCTCTGCATATCAGTGTCAAAGAGAATGAAAGGATTAAATCTACATCAGCATTTATAGAAGGAGATAGACACTGGTCTAGGAAGACAATGCTCCTGACTTAAAATTTTACACTGGAATAAACAAATGCATTTTACACCAAACTGTACAGTGGACACGTGCTTCTTAATGCCGTCATGCGCGCGCAGTATCAACAGCTGAGTTAGTACAACACGGGTCTCTGTGATTAAAACTGAATTTGTTTATTGTTTGTTTATATATTTGTTTGTTTAGTGCGAAATGAAAACAGAGTGCCATTTAAAATAGGATAACTCTTTAAAATGACAATACTTTTATAAAGATATACTTATTGTGTTTACTAAAGTGAGTATTATTAAACTTATTATTATAATACGCTTTGTATTCTGTTTCGCAGCTCGTCTATATAAAGTGGTAATAGTCTTCTGTGAAGCGTAAATTGACATGCCGGTAGAGTTGCTCACCGGATAAGGCGTGTAAAACAGTGGCGTCAGATGGAATTTCATAATAATATTGGGCAGTATTATACCTATTATGAATTAAATGCCTGCTAACCATGTAGTTGAAGTTAGATTCAGGTTTAAATCTGAGATTTAAATTTATACAGTTGACCAAATAAATAGAATATACGAATGTAAAAAGCTCTGTACTTTTATTTAATCATCATTTTTAGAAAAATTCTGAATATCCAAATTATAGCAATAATCTTAATATCGTATTAAATCTAAATTTAAAAATTGTGGTGGCTATGTGCCCCTATATAAAACAATTAATATTTTTGAAACACGCAATTCTGACGTTGTAGAGTAATTCGGAATAGTGCAAACATATTTACATATAGAATGAAAAATAACCCCAAAAGCTTATATTCCAACTAATCGTCAGGGGTTGGATGTTCACCCCTAAACAAAAAATTGTTATATTAAATAAAACAAAATTTTGATGCTGTAGACTATTTCTGAAGGCAGAAATAATATTCGTTCTGAACAAGAAAAACAACCTATAGAGCTCATTTTTGAAATAACCGTCTTGGTCCAGATATTCACCCCCTATACAATTAAAGTTATACTAAAAATAAGTTATCGTCTGACGTTGTAAGTTATTTCCGTAAAGTGAAAAAATACCGATTTTGGACCGGAAAAATAACCTCAAGAGCCTATATTCCAAATAAGCGTCGGGGATGAGATATTCACCCTTATATGAAAAATGGGTTATATTAAATAAAACAAAATTCTGATGTTGTAGACTATTTCTGAAGACACAGAAGATATTCGTTTTGGACAAGAAAAACAACCTATAGATCCCATTTTTGAAATAACCGTCTTGGTTCAGATATTTACCCCCTACACTCATAAAGTTCTATTAAAAATAAATCGTCATTCTGACGTTGTACGTTATTTCTGAAATGCGCAAAAATACTGATTTGTTTTATATAGGGGGTGGAGATTCTGACAGTGGTAGTTATTTGAATAAGTGGATTTTCTTTTATAAATCATGCTTTTTCCTATCTTTGGTATTACTTAACCGTCAAAATCATGTGTTTTGAATATATTATCGATTATTTTCAAATCATTCAAAATATTAGCTGCTTTCATTCGTATCAATAATTCGTCAGCAAAGTGATCCTGATTCGTTCCAGTACTGCTGACATTTCTCTAATTACCTTACACATAGACGTCATATTTGAAAACATGGATTTTGATCACGTAAATATGTTTGCATTTTCTGGTGCGAAAAAGTTAGCTATTAATGCATCTGTATTACTTACGTTGCAATAACATTTCCAAAAATCTCCATTAATTTCTAGCGACTACCAATAGCTTCGGCACCAGGTTCACGTTCTTTAAGTCTATGCTCACGACCAAAACTCGAAACCATAAGACTAAATCTTATACTTTCGAGTTTTGGACGTGAGCATAGACTTAAAGAACATGAACTTCTCTAATAGGATTGCATTCTAAAACATCTTTACAAGTAGGTATTGCCTAACTTCCTGTTGTCCAAATTTTCGATATCAGCGTGTTTGGCTAAAAACAGGTCATCTCATTAGAAAAATTAAAATATAGAAAGACAAAATAAGCCCTCAAAAAGAGGACATGTCTGGTAAAAACCGGAAGACTGGTAACCCTAGGGGGAGTTAGCTAAATAAAAGTGGTGTGTTGGACTTCAGCATACTTAAGTTACAATTTGCAATTCAAAAGGCAACCATATTCTAACTACACTCAACGGTTAAAAATCTGGTCGTTTAAAAAATATGTTCAAGAAGAACATCGTATATTTTAGATTGCATTTTTTTTCAAACAAAAT
Source organism: Rhamnusium bicolor (assembly GCA_029963845.1). Classification (NCBI taxonomy): domain Eukaryota; kingdom Metazoa; phylum Arthropoda; class Insecta; order Coleoptera; family Cerambycidae; genus Rhamnusium; species Rhamnusium bicolor. Next base: position 340,025 of record JANEYF010004358.1, on the reverse strand, counting down.
TTAATTATACACAAAAATGTATCGCTCAGCCGTAAGCGGACGTCAAAGTTTATAACAACACTTCCACAAATATTTGTCTTTTGTGAAACGTGTCAGTCATATGTAGCTCCAGCTGCTCAGGAGAGCGGATCGTGAATTCGTGGGTGGAAATCTGATGGAATTGAGTTAGGTTGTCACAACAATTTTCTAAGGGCGCCAGATATTTTTTAAATAAAAAATATCAAAAGTTAAACTTTAAAAAAATGTATACGCTAAATAGATAGAGAATATTCTTGTATACAGGGTGTCGCAACCAAAAGTAGGCATCCTAAATAACTTTGGTGATATATTTTTTTGAAAAATTGGTGAAACACGTCGATATTTTAATGTAATACTTGTATCCCTCTACCCTACACGGCCACCCCCCTGAAAAGACTCAAATGACAAGGGGGTCGAGTGATACATCTTTTTGAAATTCCCTATATAACTGTGTGTTTTTTAAACTTTTATCGATTCGTTCCTGAGAAATAATTGTTTCATTATTTTAGGTTCGGGAAATAAAAATAAAAGAAGCAGTTTAAATTATCGTATGTATTGTTCAAAATGACCCCCACCGACTTTCATACAGTAGTATAATCTATCTTGAAATTCTGTACGAACATTTCTGAACACATCTGGAGTCAATAAACGGCATTCTCGAACAATTCTTTCACGTAACTCTTCCAGATATGCGAGTTTTGTTGCAAATACCTTCGATTTCAAATGTCTCCACAGAAAGAAATCCAAGGGAGTTAAATCGGGTGACCTAGCGGGCCACTCCACAGGACCTATTTTTCCAATCCATCGCTCAGGAAACCGATTATCCAAAAATTGACGGACTGCTATAGCAAAATGTAGGGGTGCCCCATCCTGTTGAAAAAACACGTCACCCTCTAAAAGATTATCGTCTTCTTCGAGGATTTGGGTAATCGATGGGTCGATGTTATTTTCTATCAGATCGAGGTACCTTTCGCCATTTAAATTTTCAGGAATAAAAAACGGCCCGACAATTTGATCCCCTAAGATGCCAGCCCAAACATTTAACTTCTGAGACCTTTGGGTATGAGTTTCCAAGAACAAATGTAGATTGGTTTCACTCCAATACCTACAATTGTGCCTGTTTACCTCCCCATTTAACTGAAATGTTGATTCATCAGAAAAACACGTATTGTACAGTAGATTGGCATTACCGTTTAATTGTTCACTAAAAATCTTACAGAATTCAAGCCGACGATCGGGATCATCTTCGTTTAATTCGTGTACCAATTTAAATTTATATGGATGAAATTTGTGGGCCTTTACAATTCGATGAACACTGCTTTGCGATACACCGGAAGCCTCAGCTATTTTCCTGATCGATTGAGTATTATTCATCTACAAATGACCCAGAACTGCCACTTCGACTGCTTCATTCCTAATCGGTCGCTGAGGTTCCTGCTTTTTGTTTCCCACAGAACCTATTTCCATAAATTTTGTCAATAATTGTAAAACATACTGAGAACCAACACTTCTATCTAGATGATTTCTATTGAATATGCGCTCCGTAGCAATAGCACAATTATCGTTTTTAAAATAAATGCTGACAATTTCTATTCTCTCCTGAAGGGTATAAATCATTTTGAGAACTCACTCTGGTAAAAATGTATCTCGATTTAAAATTGATTGTGAGCAAATTAATAATGGTAATGGTAATGGTAATGGTGGGGGAGGCTGACGCCTGGCAAGTAGGCCACAGACGGGCCCTTTTTACCAACCTCCAGCTGTCCCCTCAGCCATGTGCTTCTCTTGCTCCCTCATCGAATCTTTCCGACCTTCTGATGAAGGTCAGGATGTCACTCATTGCGAGGGAGCTCATCTCCTCCCTTAGAAGCGCCTCAGAACCGAAGATACTGTGTCTCAGGCGCCCAAACGCTTCACATTGTCCCAGGAAGTGGTAAGATGTCTCTTCATCACTCCTGAGCAAATTAATGTTCAAGGACTATCAAATACTTATGAGTCTTTTATTATTCTAAGACTGAACGGACAAGAAAAGTGTTTTTTTTTTTCGAAAAAAACTCGTGTTAATTTGAGAGCACTAAAAAGTGATTTTTTTTTTTAAATTCCAATACCCAGTGCTGTGTATTTTAGATTTTTTAAACAATTTCGATTGTATGTAGTCATCAAAAATAAAATCATTTTCCTTAAGAACGAATCGATAAAAGTTAAGAAATACACAGTTATGTAGGGAATTGAAAGACCTTTCAAAAGATGTATCACTCGACCTCCCTTGCCATTTGAATTTTTTTGAGGGGGTGGCCGTGTAGTGTAGTGATGGTGATAGGCATACAAGTATTACATTAAAATATGTCTCCCTTGGAAACACGGTCGACGTGTTTCACCAATTTTTCAAAAAAATTTTATCTCCAAAGTTATTCAGGGTGCCTACTTTTGGCTGGGACACCCTGTATACTCTACAGGAGCCAAAGAACCAAACAAACACTAAAATTTAACAACTGTAATAAATACAAATTTACTATTTACAATAACAAAGGTTAATATTTTACAATAAATAAAATTTACTTTGAACGAAAAGATTTTGCAAAGCTTACAATGTTATAACAATTTAAAAAGAGAAAAAAAATGAAAATGGATCACTGGTTTACAGTTATCTTCTGACCAAGATGAGAACCAAAACAACGTGGTTGGAGAGAGCTAGAGTTGGGTGGTGCCCCTATAATGATTATCCTGGGAAGATGTATCCTTCGAGTACCCGAGGAGATAATCTTCTGCCTCTAGGTTAGAGGTCTGGTCGAGGGTTTCTCAGATCCAAACGGTGTTCCACTCTCCTGATCCTTAATTATTTCCAGAAATCAACAGGTATATCGAGTCTCTACAATATTTCCAGAGACCACTAGGTATATCTAGTCCCAACAAAACGGCAGCATATCCTCTGAGCTTCGGTACAGTTGATTGGTCCAGGGAATTTACATAAAAAAGGGGAAAAATGTGAGATCAGTTTCGGAAATTTATAAATTCAACGAACAAGATGAAATAATGTAAAATTGCAAGATCTTTGCAAAATGTGACTAAAAGTTTTTGAGTCAAAAATGTAATAGCTGTTAACAACTTACTACAATAGTTAAGCTATTGCAAAGCGAGCAAAAAATTAAAGATTTCTAGAAATTACAGAGGTTAATTTAAACCATGCCCACAAAACAAATATAATTAGTACAATTTAATACTCTACAAAAATGCCTAATTTCCTTGAGTTAATCAATCAAGATTAACAATTTCAACTAAATTAACCAACAAAAACAAATTGCTACTAATAGTTAATATTGAAACTAAATTTCCAAAATTTATGTTAAATTCACCAAAAAGAATCTAGTCACTGTTAGATAAAAACATGAAGTATGTAATAAATAAAAAGTAGACACGAAAAAAATTGTATGACTAATATAAAAATTGAACTTTAAGCTGTAAGTTGAATGCTAGACAACTTAAAAGCTGGAAAACCTCAGCTCTCGATAACTAGTGATTATCAGGGTGGTTTCGTGATTAAAACTGTCCAGATAAGACAAAAATGAACTAAACTTGATAAATAAAAGCAGAACTATGCAACTAACTGAGTTGCATACAGAAAAGCAAAAAAACTTGAATAATTTGCCAAAGGTACTAATTTAAACTGCTCCTACTACAATGGACACCCAGTATATTCAATACAGAAATAATTGTATAATTTGTAGTACGAGTATGTACCTATAATGCTCAGTAACAATTTACTGCAGCATGATACAATTATTACAACTAGTAATCAGTGCAAAATATAAAACCAAACGTGTTTCTTAATTAAAACAACTGGTATTCGTAATATCAACCTACGTTTCAAGGGATACCAGCTGATGGAGTGAATCCACTGTGTACCCAGATAAGTGAATTGTCTCAAAATTACACAAAAGAGAATAAAACAAATTTACTTACCTGGTACAAATCGCAGCAGATCCAGTCCTCTGGTTTAGAATCGTTTAAATTTGACAGGGCCACGTGCAACACGTCTAACAGATTCTACTTCAGCAATTGCCTAGTGAATCCTTAAATCTTCCTGTACTCTTGTCCTTGCATAAGGAAAACTTCGCTAAGAAACAAAGACGTACAGCAGTAAAAAGTTCGGTACAACTTAAAGTTGAGAAGTAACCTCAATTACCACATGTCGTTAATTATTAACCAAAACCTGTACAATTGTAGGAAGAATTAATAAAGCTATTAGTGCTTTATTTCGATAAATAAATCATTGCTTGACACTATAAACCAACAATCATAGATATCCACCATGTGGACTCGTTCAAAACTTTAACTTAATGAATTGATATCCATGCAAATTTTGCTAAAATACATCTACATAAGCTACTACTACCTTAACAAAAGATCAAATCTAATCAATGATAGGCAAATTATTGTAAGATTACTGAGAAAAACTAGGATACAAATTTTGCTTTTACTTACTTCAATGAAACCCACCGTAACAATCCTCTCCAAATTGATTTTCGTTCGATGAAACTCTAGGCAAATCCCCCAATCGCTTGTCCGTGTCGTTTCACTAAAGTCTAAAATTAAAAAAAAAATGTTTTTTTTTTGGGTTGAGGTTTTTCAACCAACTCACGCTCCCTTACGGTTAAACAAAACATTATCGACCATAGGTCAAAAATCTTATACGAAATTTTGGGACACTCTGTAAGGACGGAAATGGATTTCGGACTGATAAAAAATTTTCCGCCAAAACTATGAGAGGTACTAACATTTTACAAGATAGGAGGATATGTGTCAAAAAGTTCCGAGTACCTATTTACAAGAAAGAAAAAACGAGACAATCATAACATTTGCAAATTTGCTCATATCTTGTATGTTTGTCTTAAATAATCAACTCAACATAATATGTTATATCCGAAGATACCGAATGTAAGGTAAATAACCTTGAAATTTTATCCTCAAAAAAAGTTATAGCCATATAATGACATTATTTATAATATGTGTTAAATACATAATGTACATGTAACAGACATATATTGGGTTTCAAAATTTTTAGCTTAAAACATATTTTGATTTTACGTATTTGCCATGTAATAAAAAAAAATTGGTATATGCACGAAACAGCATATTCTCATATAACAAATATATTACCACTCTTAAAAATGTATTATAGTGATTCATGCAAATTAATAGTCATATTTGTGTTCGAATAAAACCTAAATTAGGAACTGTAGATTAATACTGTGTTGGAAATAAACATAAATCAGTAGATCAAAATTCGAGATTGGCAAAATGAACTTCACCAAACCCCTATTTACAAACAAAATGTTTTTTTGGAAATAATGTTATCAGCATAGTACCTATTAATCCATCAGTTTCTACTTTAGATTTCAACATGGATCTACGATTACATAAATTTACAGAAGTCATACTAAAGTACTTAGGTATAAATTCTGACGTATGGAGAACGTAGAGGAAATTTTTTATCACTTCCGTGAAAGCCTATTATAATGATTTTCTAATAAAAATGTTTAATGTGCTAAGTTCTGAAACAATTTTCATACATTTTCAGTTTTAAGAAATATCCTGATGGTGCTCATTATATTTTAATGTAATCGGTTGCAAATAACTTTTTTATGCAAGATTCTCTCAACCCCAACTCGCCCTAACGCCGACCCCACTGGTTAGTTTTTGATGAAACCTACCTTGTACTATAAAAATAATTTTCCCTGCCAAGTGTGAAGTAGATACTTTCAAGCATCATTGAGTATTTATTTTAAAAAGCCCGTTTATATTACTTTTAAAGCATCGTAAGGTGCTTAGAAAGCATTTTAGTTAAAAAAATGTCATTCTTGTTTTTTGCTTTTTTTTACGAGAGAGGAATGACTTCTTTGTCATCATTGAAACACCCTGTATAATATTGGAGACAGAATTTGCCCTTCTGGCACTCCAATAAAGCTGTTATGAACAGTATATTTCTGTTCGAATATTTTCACAACAAATTGGATGAAAGTTGTAGAATGTGTTTCTCATTTGACAAAACAATTTTTTTTTTAATATATAAAGGAAATTTGCTTTTTATTGTTTCAAAAATATTTTATTGGAAACTCTACACGTGTTTCGGCTTTTTAGGCCTTTGTCAGGAGTACAGGGAATACTGAACAGTAAAATTTGTGTTCATTGCTTATATAACTACATCTGGTACCTACTGTAAAACTATTGTAATAGCTATTTGTTTACCTAGGGAGGAAAGTGGATGGTTGCAACTTTCATCCGCGGAAGGAAATGATACTTTACTCCAGAGTTGAACATGTAATTTTTTTGACACCTTCACATACTCGTTCACACATATGATTTATGATAGAGCTTTATTTCTTATATTTTGCTGAAATCTAAAATATTTAAATATAAAAACCATGTGCAGGCTAGTAAATGTTTCAAATTTCTATGGTAGCAAGTAATAGTCAAACAAAATTGTTTACTGCATAATTATTATTGCAACGTGAGTTAGTGCATTATGAAAAAGAAAATGAGTTCGGATAGTGACAGTGAAATTCCTGAAGCTATTGTAGAAGAAGCAAGAATTGCCACACTAAATCTTCTTCCAGCAAAATCGAAATTAAAATATGAAAACGAATATAATACGTTCAAAAAATGGATGACAACCAGCAACGTCAAAAAAATAAATGATGATGTCATTTTGGCTTATTTTTCATTTGCCAGTAAAAAATACAAATCATCAACCCTTTGGGCAAAGTATTCGATGTTAAGAACTACGCTTCTCTTAAGAGAAGATATCGAGATAAAGAAACAGAAACTGATAAATCTTTTAAAAAGGCAAGATGTTGGATATAAACCGAAGAAAGTAAAAACTTTCAGTAGGGAAGATGTAAATAAATTTATTTCAGAATCCGCTGATGAAATATATTTGTTCATGAAGGTAAACTTATTAGTAGTTTTTCTCACACATCTTGTTTTATTTAAGGTTACTGTAGTTACGGCAATTTGTGGGGCTTGTCGATGTGATGAATTAACCTATTTACGTCTCGAAAATATTCAAGATAAAAACGACATTTTAGTTATTACGATTCCAGACACAAAAACGCACATTGCACGTATTTTTATTGTAACTAATGATAAGATTAATGGAAATAACGTTATTGACATATATAGGAAGTATTTTGCATTAAGATCTGCAAAAACAACACATTCCAGATTTTTCGTAAATTATATTAAAGGAATGTGCACAGTGCAAGCAGTTGGAAAAAATACATTTTCCCAAATACCCCGTAAAGTTGCCGAGTATCTTAAATTGCCGGAACCTTCTAGTTATACTGGACACAGTTTCAGAAGAACATCCGCATCGCTTCTGGTAGAAGCTGGAGGGGATATTATAAGTTTGAAGAGGCATGGGGGATGGAGGTCCTCAGCAGTTGCTGAAGGATATTTAGAAGATTCTGTCTCAAAAAAGTGTAATGTGACTCAACAAATTATTACTAGAGAAAAAAATCACAGTCAGTACAACTTGCGAAAATATAAATAAAGACACGCAAATTATTATTGAGGGTTGTGAATCACTATCAACAAAAACGAGCGAAATTCAGGACATTGATATTAACATAACAACATTAAGCTGTTCAACATTTTCTATTGCCATTAGTTTTAATAATCTAACAAATTGTACCATTAATGTTCATAATGATAAGTAAAAAATTAATTATAGTATTTGATTTGGTTCCATGTTAATATTGGCTCCCGTCTCTAATAGCAAAGGGAGTAAATGTATATTGCCTCCCGTTGCTATTGGAAACCTACTGAAGGGAGACAAACGTCTATTTTCGCTAGTAGAAAATACACTGACAAACAACAGAAAATGTCACTTTCGGAAGCAGGTGTCAAAAAAATTTGTTTTTTATAAGTTGAATATTACTTTATTTTTTTAAATGTAAATTATTTTATTTAAAATATGGTGGCCGGTAAAAATTTGTTGTTCATTCGTTAAATTTTTGTTATTTTTAACAGCCTTATTTATTTCTAATAGATCAAGTTTCTTTCTTTTCCGAATGGAGTAGTTTGACATTATTTAAATCTATAAAATGACTATTTTCTATACAATGTGTTGACATGCCCGTGCTATATACATTGTTTATTATAGATTTTGTGTGTTCCTAGAATCGCTTTTTTACATTTCGTCCAGTTTGTCCAATGTATATAGCATCACAGTCACTACATTTTAACTCATATACTCCTGTTTTTTGTAGCTTTTCAGTTTTGTCTTTATTATTAATTAACATTTTACCTAAACGATTTTTATTTACTGAAATTGTTCTACATCCCAGTTTATTAATTACTAACTCTGATCTTAGGCGTATAATTAATACATTTATATCTCTTATTGCATTCCTGAGAAGAACCGGCATAAAACTCTTTACATACATTTTTCTTTTGTTCGTTTTTTATTAGATTATCTATTAGGTTTTCTTTACAGCCATTGTTTTTCGCAATTTCTTTAATTACGTTAACTTCTTTTTTTTAATTCTCTTCGCTTAATGGAAATGTTAATAGGCGACGTATGTAGCTGTGGAATGGTGCCATTTTTATATGCAATGATTGTTTAGATTTACTATGAATTATTGTATCTGTACAAGTAGGTTTACGATAAATGTCAAACTCTAATCTATTATTGATATTTTTTACATTAATGTCTAAAAAGTTGAAACCCTCGTCATTTTCCATTTCTAATGTGAATTGAATTTTCTGATTAAGTGAATTTAGAAGACCTAAGAATTTAGTTAACTGCCTTTCCGTACCTTTCCAAATGCAAAACACATCATCTACATAACGGGTCCAGGAAAATATGTTTTCAACTAAAACGTTTTTTGTATTAAAAAATACATCAAAATTGGACATAAACTATTATTTTAAGTAATTTTAACGCCTTTTTTATTGCTGAACAAAGCACTTTCGTATGTATAGTGTAGGTAAGTTTGGTTAAATCGACTTTTATTTGCTGTCTAGTATTAGTAGAGTGCTCGGGCCCTCAGAATTTGTCATTCTGTTGCACCTTAATTTGAACATGTACTAACCATCATAACTTATTTCCAACACCTCATAAATAACAAAAATTGAGGTTGTTAAAAAATCGTCCTGTGCAGGGGTTGGGTAGGGTGAAATTAATGAAAAACACTCCAAATATTTTTATTGCATAATTTGATCCTCTGAAATGGACTGAACCTCGTTAAAAAAAATCTGCATCTAAAACCAATTTGAGATACTTAAAATAATTTTTTTTCCCGTTTGGATTTACATGTGTGGAAATGGCGCCGAGAAATGGGCTGTTTACTCAAAACTTATAAAGTTCCAATTTCTGATGTACGTTCCACTCGCATTATCTCCGAAATTAGTACTTTTTTTCAAAAAATACTCTGAAATAAAAATTATGGGCCGTTCTCTCAGGATGCTGCCGGTTTTTTATTTTTTCAAATCGATGCGGCGGTTACTGAGAAAATGAATGTTTTGATTGCCAATGCATAGAAGCGGTGCGCGAAACGCTTACTCCACCTAGCCACTTTCGAGGTGCAAAATTGCTTGCTGATAGAAACCAATGCTGGCATTTTTAAAGAAATATCGGGTGCCCCATTATATTTTGACCCTTTTTAAATCCATATAAGCTTTGATTTAGTTGAGACAATGAAATGCGGTTTTCGCCAGTCTTGTTCTAATTTTGATAAGTTTTTTCCTGACCATCCGTCTTTTTTTTGCTCACTTCCGGTTTAACCGGAAATAACAGCATATTTTCGGGGATAGGGCAACTTTATTATTTCAAATGGAGCACCCTGTATATTTTTTCACATTTAGAAAGCTCATTGTTGCCCCTTTCCGAAAATTCCATATTTGTCATGGAAATTATACAGAGTGATGGTTTTATAAGCTTTTAAAGTGAATACTGCGTTTTATCGAAATGCTACGAATAAAATAATGATTCACGAAGTAGACTATGAAAATAAAAAATAACATCACTTGTAAACGTCAAATTAGTTTATTAGAAACCCGGGTACTTGATTACTTTAAGAAAAATGTTTACTTTAAGTGAAAAAGCTAAGTGTGTAATCTTTTTTTGCTGACAGAAAATCTTATAAAACAACACAGAAGATTTAGAATTATGTTTACCAAGGAACTTCCAACAAAAAATTCAATTGGAAAATGGTATAGAAACTTCTGGAATTCGGATTGTATTGACCGTAAAAAAGAACTCCAAATAATGTAAATAGGCTCAATAATGCAATTGAAATTTTGGAAATGACATAAAATGATCCTTCCTCTTCTACAAGAAAACTAGTTCATACTGTTATGAAAAATGTTCTAAAACTGAATGTTTATAAAATTCAGATTCATCAAGAAATAAAGGAAACTGATTTTCCAAAACGAGTACAATTTTGAAGAAAAATTCTTAATTTACGTAGAAGAGATAGATATTTCTTCGATAAGATAAGATAAGATGTATCTGTATCTGAAACTTGGCTTAATATTCCTGATGAAGCAGTAACACTGAATGGGTATAAAATTTATCGACGCGATCGAGCTATAAATCGGGATGGTGGCGTAGCAGTATATGTCAAATATTTATTAAAACCTAAAATTATTTCACACTTAGAGGACAACGCTACGGAGCAACTCTGGTTGTCTATCAATCACTTTAACAAAAAATCGCTGTGGGCACTTTATACCGCCCGCCAAATTTTAACGTAGTAGAGTTTTTAAATTAAATGAGTTTGAAAATATGCTTCACTTTGTTTTACCCAAGTACGACGATATACTATGTGCGGGAGATCTGAACATTGATCTTCTGGACAGTGACTGCAATAATTCTAGTAAACTGCTGAGCAATATGTTTGCTTCATGCGCACTTAGACAAATTATAGAGGAACCTACTAGGCTCAGTTCCACTAGTGCTAAGTTGTTAGATCTCATTATGTGCTCGGATAATATTAACATAATTGATACTGCGGTCAATGATATATCAGAAATTTCAGATCACTGTCTAGTCTCGTGTAAAATTGGCAAAGCACAAAATAAAACTGAACCGTTCCTCTATACTTTTCGTGATTTTAAAAATTTCAATAAAACTAATTTTGAAAACGACCTTATGATGGTAGATTTTTCACAAATATTATACTTAGAGGACACTGATTTTAAAGTTGAATTTTTTAATAACACTATTCTTGCACTTTTTAGCCGCCATGCACCCGTTAGAACGGTAAGAATTACTAAACGTAAGGCCCCGTGGCTTACAGGGGCGTTAAAGCATCTAATAAGGCATAGAAAAAAGGCACTCGCCAGATATAATAAATCAAAAGATGCAAACCATTGGAACTACTACAAACATTTACGAAATGAGGTAAATTATGCAATAAAAAGGGAAAAGAAGACATATCTAGAAAACACAATTAGCTCCTATAATAACAAAAATATGTGGAAAGTTTTAAAAAGTTTAGACATACATACAAAAAGAAAAAATACGGAAGTACCCAATCACCTACAAAATCCTACAATTATTAATGATTTCTTCATACAATCATCTCAAAGTGGTAATAATATTCCTGATCCTGATACTGTTCTTTTTTATAATAATAATAGGTTAATGAATGTGGATAGTTTTGAGTTCTCTCTTATTAATGAAGTAGATATTTATGAAACTCTCTTGTCAATTAAATCTAAAGCCACTGGTGAAGACCTAATTAGTATTGAAATGTTATTATATTGTTGTCCTGCAATTTTGCCCTACGTAACTCATATTTTTAATTTTTGTATTGCTCGCAAATTATACCTCTGCCTAAAGTTACTAATCCTGGCGAATTAAAAGATCTCAGACCCATCAGTATTTTGTGCACACTATCTAAAGCTTTTGAAAAAATTTTTGATAAGCAAATACGTTAGCACTTCTACACCAATAAAATGTTGCCCGAGCACCAATCCGGGTTTAGGCCGGGACATAGTTGCAGTACAGCCTTGGCGAAAGTTACTGATGATTTATTCTCATCAATCGATAAAAACAAATTATGTGTTTTAGTACTTCTGGACTATTCAAAAGCCTTTGATAGAATAAGTCATGAATTATTATTGGCTATTATGCATTACACTGGTTTCTCACAAAATGCTGTTGGTCTTCTCAGAAGTTATCTAAATAAATGCACTCAGTGTGTTGTGCTAAATAATGGAAAATCCGGCTATTCTCCGATTATGTGTGGTGTACCGCAGGGGTCTATACTAGGACCCCTGTTATTCACTTTATATACTTTTGAGTTTTATAAAAGCATGTCTTTCTGCACCTCACATTTTTACGCCGATGATACACAAATTTATTATGCGTTTGATGAAAAAGATACTCAACAAGCCTGCCAAAATATCAACTATGACCTTCAAAATCTACTTAAAATCTCCAACAAATTTTGCTTAGACATTAATGCCTGTAAATCAAAGGCAATGCTATTTGGCCGAACTGCCTCACGAAACCGAGCAAGCAGTGATGTGAAAATTTCTGTTGACAATGAAATCATTAATCTTACAGATAGTGCCAAAAACCTAGGCCTGATTCTAGATACCAACTTAAGATTTTCTGCACATGTATCTTCTATTGTTAAAAAATCATACTGCTCCTTAAAATTAATCTATGCCAATAGACATATCTTAAATAAAAAAACAAAAACAATCTTGTGCGAAGCTTTAGTTTTATCACATCTTAATTACGTAGATGTTGTATATGGGCCATGTCTACTTAAAGCTGATGCCAGAAGACTACAGTTAGTTCAAAATTCTTGTGTTCGTCTTATCTGCGGACTTCGTAAACGTGATCACGTATCTGCCAAATTAACCGAGATTGGATGGTTGAATGCTGAGAGAAGAAGGATTTTACACTGCTGCACATTCTATCATAAAATTATTACAACAAAAAAACCTGAATACTTATTAAACAAATTAAGATTTAGAACGGATATTTATAATATTAATGTCCGGTTTAAAAATAACCTCACTCCTCCTCAGCATGCGACTATACTCTATCGGTCATCTTTCATATATAATTCCGCAAAACTTTATAATAGGATTCCTGCCAATCTCAAATTACTTAGTTTACACACGTTTTCGAAAACACTCAAAAAACTTCTGCTGCGTGATACTGCTTTCATGGTATGATTTAACCTGTCTAATATTTGCACCTCCTTAGTTTAATTTAATTTAGTTTAATTTAATTTAAAATAATCTTTTGGCTCATCTATTCGCGCATAATTTATCAAATTTTTATTTTTTATTTTTTGCTTTGTTTGCAGGATCTTTTCAACTGTAAAATTTATAAAAAAAAATTTTTGAATTATTATTTAATTATCATTTAATTTAGGCTAGAGATTCTTTATATGTTGTAATTCTTCAAGTTGAGTGGAAGAGCAAGCATTTTGGATGTCATAATCCAGAATGGTTGAACTCCGCCTGTTCCACAAATCACTAATATTGATATGCATGTTGATAGGTATTCTTTGCTCATGTATGTAATATATTGTTGTGGAATAAAGACTTTTTATTATTATTATTATTATTATTATTATAATCATATCAGACGAAGCATCATTTTTCTTAAATGGCAAGGCGAATAAGCATAATTGTAGAGTTTGGGCATCAGAAAATTCCAGAAATTTCCATCAGTATGTCAGATCCTCTCCATAAGTTACAGTTTGGTGTGCGGTATCAAAACAAAAAAATTTACGGTCCTTTTCTTTAACAATTCAACTGTCAATGCTCCATCATATTTGGATATGTTAGAAATTTTCTTTTATTTGCAACTTAAACAGGATAATTTTTTGAGGATAGTCTATTTCAAACAAGACGGTGCCTCGTTATGCTATGATAACTAGAGAATGCCACCTTTGGAAATCGTTGTATAGGGAGGAGAGGTTCTACAGCATGGTCCCCTCGATCCCCAGAATACAGTTCCAGATTTTTCAAATGGGGTATGTGAATGACAGATGTTAAAGCCCTATGTCACAAAATTTAGAACAACAAGAAAACATTCGAAATGTCTTTAACAACGTTACCCCCGAACAGTTAAGTAGAAGCTACGACAACTTTGTAATGCGAATAAATAAATGTATCCAAGTTGATGGGCAGCATTTTGAACATCTTTCATAACTAATATGTATTATTTTGTTCATTTCTTATTTGTTTAATAATTATCCTGTTATACTTTGTTACATCGAGTTTCATATATACGTTTTCAATATTAACAATTGAAGTAACATGCAACTGTTAATAAACTAATTTGACGTTTACAAGCGATGTCTTTCATCTCCATAGTCTATTTTGTGAATCATTAATTTTTTCGTAGCATTTCGATAAAACGCAGTATTCACTTTAAAAGCTTATAAAACGATCACTCTGTATAATTATGTTTTTTTAATAGCATTGTAGGTTTCTCTTATTATGGGACTATAAGGAGCTTGTCGTCAAACTGTGTTGTTGAATATGAAACTTGACCACATAGATATTAGAGGAGACATATCGATTGTTACAGTTCCAGAAACAAAAAATAATATTACAAGAACGTTTACAGTCACAAACAAAACAATTGATGGTTTGAATTTACTTACAATATACAACAAATATGTTCCCCTTAGACCTACCCACACTCCTCATAATCGGCTATTCATTTATTACAAGAATAATAAATGCACAGTGCAACCGATCGGAAAAAATGTATTTAGCAAAATTCCAAGCAAATTGGCCACCTTTTTGAAACTGCCTGAAACTAATACATACACAGGATATTGCTTGCGCCGTAGTTCTGCAACCCTACTAGCTAACTCCGGGAGTGATTTGCTAACACTTAAAAAACATAGAGGTTGGCGTTCTTCTGCAGTTGCAAAAGGATATATCGATGACTGCTTATCAAATAAGATTGACATTTCACAAAAAATCCTGACAAACCAAAAACAGTCTAGTACTAGAGAAACTAGCACAACTGGTGTTAAATATTTCGGACCAAATAAATGAAATACCAGTTAATATAGACAATTCCAATGAACCATCAACTTCATCTATAGAAATAAGTCACCATGCTACTAGCACTTCAAACACTTACCGAATGTCTAAAAATTCTGGTATTACTATCCATAGTTGTGCTCAAGGGATAATTAACATTAATTACTATAATAAATAAATTCGCAAATTGTTACTAGTTAAGTTTCTTATTAAATTCTGTTTGTATCTATAATGTGAACGTATTTTTCGAGGAATAATTGGACCCTTCGGGGAATGCCAGTGGCAGGGATGAAGAAAACAACAATATTTATAATTTATTAAATATGATTTGAACGAAACAACTACTCAGCGGGCAAATACCCCGACCTGCATTGGATTATACCTTCAAATCCTGATAGATCGGTAGCCAATATCATTTGTCAATTCCTAACTAGACATAGACCGGTTTCGAAATTATTAGTTCTCCTCAGTGTGCCATAGGTTATGGAACAGACAAATGATAGTGGCCAACCTGCTAGTCATATACTGACTAAGGTAAATTGAGTAGTGGTGAGAGGTATGTGAAACTTCTCATATGGTCCAGATGCTACAATCCGACCGACATCATAGATGTCTCTGTGGCGGATAGCGACTTCCGAAGCAAGTACCGAGAGCGGTCGGGGTATATGCCCACTGAGTAGCTGTTTCGTTCAAATCATATTTAATAACAGTAGTTTAGTCCACCTGGGCTAGAGGTCGCCGCTCTTGGTACTTGCTTTTCAAGTCGCTATCCGCCACAGAGACATCTATGATGTTGGTCGGATAGTAGTATTTAGACCATACGAGAAGTTTCATACCTCTCACCACTACTCAATTTACCTTAGTTAGTATATGACTAGCAGGTTGGCCACTATCATGTCTGTTCCATAACCTATGGCATACTGAGGAGAACAAATAAGTTCGAAACCGGTCTATGTCTGGTTAGGAACTGACAAATGATATTGGCTATCGATCTAACATGATTTGAAGGTGTAATCCAATGCAGGTCGGGGTATTTGTCCGCTGAGTAGTTGTTTCGTTCAAATCATATTTAATAACAGTAGTTAAGTCCACCTGGGCTAGACTTCGCCGCTCTCGGTACTTGCTTCGCAAGTCGCTATCCGCCACAAAGACATCTATGATGTCAGTCGGATAGTAGCATTTAGACCATACGAGAAGTTTCATACCTCTCACCACTACTCATATTCATAATACAGCTCTGTCTTTAGCTTGCACCATTACACTGATATAGAATTATTTCTCCATATATGGTTATTGTAAATTTCTAAGAATAATGTAAATAGAACATGACATATGATAATATATGCACAAGAATAATACGACCAGAGAAAGGTAGTTTATTCCCACAAGACCATATTATGTTGGAATTCCGACATGCATGGTGTGTGTTTGTGACGTCACCGTCTGACCTAACCGTTCAGCACCCACGAGGATTTTCAAACGTCGACGCCTATGCCTGAAATACAATTTAGTAATATGAATAATTGTTTAATATACGGTTTAAAGTCAACTGGGGTAAAAACAAAAGGGTAGGTTTAGGCATTTATTAAAGATAACGTTAATTAAAAAAAAATAAAATTACACGATAGACTTTTTGAAGGGTCTATCATTTTGTAAAAAAATAAGGGATGTCACCTTAAAGAAATAATTTGTAAGTTCTAATATCAATTTTAGTGCTATTCAATGTTAATTTTTGAATCTAAGCTGATTTTGATTCTGCAAAAATATTTATTTTCTAAAATAAAACCTTTAAAAAACAAACCTAACTTTTAAATTCAATATTGTTTCTTAATTATGCGCTTCATAAGGAAATAAATTTGCTATTACTTCTTAACAAAATGCTCAACATCTCAAATAGTTTCTGGGAAACAAAATTTTGATTGGATACCTCAATTTGTCGACCCTCTATAAAACTTATCGTGTAAGTTTGCCAGACTTTGATTTACATAGAATCTTTTGATAGATATTTAAACTGAACGTGAACGCCATTGAAAGAGAATTTAGAGAAAAAAATAAATATAATTTTTTGAAAAAAATATAGGCCTAATTTCTAGGAAACAGTTTTGTATTATATAAAAGATAATATACAAAAACATTGTGTTTATCATAAGGGAACATACAATAGTCCTGTTCGGTCCTTGTAATCCATAACCAAGAAAGAAACAGCCAAGAATATTAGGGTAGCACTGCCTTCATACCAGGAGCAACAGGGCGACCTGACCGGAGTTTGTGGGTTTATTAGCTGGAATATAAATGATAGTAAAAAAATCTGTGCTGCAGGGTGGTTGGTCAAGCTGCAGGAGAGCTCTAGTGAGGATTTATGGTATTAGGCTCATTTTAAAAAACGTGATGTCCCTTTTTTAAGCAGAGGATAATGTTTTAGACAGATTCATAATTCATATTTCAAAAAGACAGTGGTTTATGGAGATACATCCATATATTATTGTAGTAACGTTTCAGATAAATATACTTATACAAGAAATGTGTTCTATTATACATATATACGAAAAAACACACCACATTATTTATTTTCTAAATGCATATTACATACATCTCGACATATATTTACAATATTAGACGGAGCTTTGTTACAGTGGCTATTCTTACACTCAACCCTAAGAATCCTTCTGGAGTACATAAAATGAAAAATTGAAAAAATTAGACAACTTAAACACGTAATGCAGAAAAAGGCAAAATACATCATAGTAAAAAAAAGAATAATACTTAGTATATATACAGGGTTGCCCATCTAAAACTTTTCCTCCCCTTTTTCCCTATTCTATAAATTTTTGGAAAGAAGTCTTTAACACCTGTGTTTTTGTCTTCGAGGAGGACGTATAACCGTGATAAACTCAACACCCTTACTTCATCTTCTATATAGAGGAAGAAACCCCGTACAAAAATTTAAATCTTTTAAATGAGAGATTTTCTAAATTTGGCAGTTAAGATTGTCAACAACATTTTAGGTGACACATTAAATTTGGTGAATGTGGTACCACCAGAAGAGACATAATGAATGAATGAAGAAAAAAGTACAGGGCTATTCATTATAAATTACCCACCCCTTATCATCGTTATTATTGCCTATAGAAAAAAAGTTTTAAATAAAAGTTGTGCGGTTATGACTGAAAAAATAATATATTTTTTTAAATGGGATACCCCGTATATTATTAAATTTTTGGAATGATCCTTTCTTTCTAATTTCAAAAATATACCATATGTTACCCCTACCTTATACCGTTTTTGATTTATTAAACGTCGAATATCTTAGTTAAACTAGTTACTGTAAATATAGAAAAGTTAACATTAAAGTGAGCTATAAAAAAGTATATAAGATATTATTTGATATTAATGGCCCGGAAAAGAAAATATACGTATATAGAAAAAGTATTTAAGAATTAATATTTGCATCAAACTGATCAGAAACCAAAAAAATGAAAACTTGATTATAATAATAATACAAAATTAACAGATTTCATTGAAAATTTTTAAGAATTAAAAAGAAAAAATTCCTAAAATTTTTTCTCAAAACGCTTTAAAGTGTACAACGAGGAACCAATATATATTTTTTTGAAATATATTTTGGTTCTCGGATTAATGTTTGGGTCTTTTAATGGACTGTATATAAATGAGTCGTGTGGATTTATTTTTATTTAATTCTTATCAGTGTTTGATTATAAGTAATAATTATAAGAATACACAAAATAATTCACAATTTTAATTTTCAGGATGAACGAAAAGAACAGTGCCCCCCACTGGTATGTTTTGTGCATTGGATCCACACCCACCTGTGCGATTAACAAGGCATCGGTGGTATGAGTCATCTCGCAGGTTAGTAATTGATTATTTAAATGTTTATTATCTTCCGTAAAATGTATCGTTTTTTTCCTTTAAAATAGGCAACATTTTAAACAAATTTGTATTTATATAATTTCTTTCAAAATCAGTAACTTTTCACGAAATATGATTTTTAGTTATTGATAAATTAAGTGGTTATGTGTTATGCGATCTAGATGAAATTAAAAAAAACAGCTCACAATTTGAGACTCCAAACTTTATCACGTGCAATATTTGATATAATATTAATTAAATTATGTATAGAACAAAATAATTAATTTGGGCGAATTTCAGTATGGACTAAAGTTGAAAACACGAGTTTTTTTTTTTTTGGCAAAACAAAATTTGTTTGGGAAAAATTAGTAAATTTTGATGTCAAAAAGTGTACAAAAGTCAAATTTAAATTTTGGTCAAACATTTGGGCATCTTATTTTATTGACTTGATATAATAGATCTGATTTTTTCTTTACAAAGTTAAATATAAGAAATTTGGAGTACTTCAGTACATTTATTTCGCCTTAGCCTCTAGAGCGTGTGCATTAAAATTGCCAGATGTATCTGAAAAACTGTTGCTGTTGTCATGATACATGATACATGCAGACGCACAGATTGAGTTAATTTGGCAGTTACTTAAAATTTATAACGTTAAATTTGTTATGATTAATTATTAGCATGTTCCCTGCTCATAATTTTTCCTAACCAAGTCCTTTCTTGGCAAAAAAAACTTACTTGTATTTTCAACTTAAAGATTCATATCGAAAATTACCTAAATTAATGATTTTGTTTTGAGTTTCGTTAAGATTACCGTACTATTTTTACTTAATCATGATTTTTTTTCGACCTCGAGATTTTGATTGATATACATGGTGGGGCAATAGTGCGTCGGACTTCGATATCTCGAGTTCTATGATAGCTAGAAATTTAAAAAAAAAATTGCAAGTAAACTAGATAAAAAAGTCTATAACTGGAAATTATTTTCGAACATACAGGGCGAATCAAGACGAAATTACAGGACCAAGGGCCTGTTTTGTAAATGGAATGCTATGTATATCAGTAAATTTTTTTAAAGCCACTTTCTAGGCTCTATTCATTCCTATATTATTATTGGCTATCTCCCAACTACTTTGATGTAATGAATTTTTTTGTTGAAATAATGCCATCTGCAGATGGATATTAAAAAAATCACCACAGTCACAATTATGGGTTTTAAGAAAAACTTATGTGAATACCAGTTACAAGACATCTAATTAATATTTTTGAGTCATTTTCATTTCCTAAAAATGTACAGGGTGGCCAAAAATTAGTATTCAATTAAGAACTCTTTAAATTGAATTTTCTCATTGTTTTCAAATGGAACACCCTGTATATTTTTCAACGATGTGATGTAAAAATGAAAAATGAACATTGTAAGTACTTCCCTATGGCTAATTGCAACCATTTTCGTTTTATTGAGCAATAATTACAACATTCAAAAATAAACTTAAAAAAAGAGGTTTCTTCAAATAAAGAAAAAATTATAATAAATGTTCCACTTGTTGGCCATTCTGATTTACACACATCTCTATGCGCTTTTGAAATGAGGTTCCCACTGTTTCTAAAACTGCCGGTGTGATAGATCTAAAGGCAGTTATTATTCTTTCCTTCATATTTTGTACTGTTGTTGGTGTGTCTCTATAAACAATTTCCTTCACGTATCCCCATAAAAAGAAATCCATTTTTGTAAGATCTGGGGATCTAGCAGGCCATTTAGTGGGTCTATTTCTTCCAATCCATTGATGAGGGTAGGTATTATTTAAGTGATCTCTAACTGCATTTAAATAATGTGGTGGAGCACCATCTTGCTGAAACCACATCCTATTTCGAATTCTTCCAGGGAGATTTACCAATAATTGTGGCAGATAGTTTTCCAAAAAATGAAGATAAATAGCTCCAGTCAATGTACCATCAAAGAAATGTGGCCTTATTACATGTTCTCCAATAATTCCTCCCCAAACGTTTATAAACCATCTGTGTTGGTTATCAACTTGCATAAAAAAGTGAGGATTTTCCGAAGCATAATAATGGAAATTGTGCCTATTAACAAATCCATTTTTATGAAAAGTTGCCTCATCAGTGAATAGAACATTATTGAAGAAGTTGACATCAACTTGCATTTTACCTCTGGCACAATTACAAAATTGCAGGCGCTTTTGAAAATCGTTATCAGATAATTCCTGGTGCATTTGAATATGATATGCATGCAACTTATTTGTTTTTAAGATTCGACCCACAGACCGTCTACTTATTCCTACTAATGAGGTCACTTCTCTTTGACTAACATGGGGATTCTCAACCGTTGCCAGCACCACAGAAAACTCATTTTCTTCGTTTACAACACGTTTTATTCTTTCACTTTTTTTATATTCGACATTTCCAGTTTCCAGAAATCTATCGAGAAAGTTTTGGAGGCTGCTAACATCAGGAAGCCTTCTTTCAAGATAACGTTGGTGATAAATTCTATCGGCAAGTAAACAATTTCTGTCTGACTCGCCCAAAACAAAAGTCATGTCTACAAGTTCCGCTTTATTAAAATTCATATTCCAATTCAGTTCCAAATATTTTAAATTCAATACAAATTGTAACTAACGACCGATAAGTGTGATAAATGCTCCTTTGTACACGACAATTTATACCAAACTGAGGTTTTATTGCTTGTCGAATAATGAAAACAGCAAAAAAATGTACAAAAAACATTACAATAAAGGACTGGTTAAATACTATTTACTCATTTCAATGGAAATGGTCCCACTAAATGGCCTCATTTCAATATTGCATAAAGACGCGTGCCAATCAAAATGGGCAACACGTCGAACACCTATTATAAATATTTCTAATGAATTATTTGAGGGAACCTCTTCTTTTAAGTTTATTCTTGAATTTGACACTTATTTATTTATAAAACGAAAATGGTTGCAATTAGCCATAGGAAAGTACTTACAAAAAATGTTCGTTTTTCATTTCTACATCACATCGTCGAAAAATATACAGGGTGTTTCATTTGAAAAAATTGAGAAAATTCAATTTAAAAAGTTGTTAATTGAAAAATAAACACTTATTTATTTATAAAACGAAAATGGTTGCAATTAGCCATAGGGAAGTAGTTACAAAAAAATGTTCGTTTTTCATTTTTACATCACATCGTTGAAAAATATACAGGTTGAAAAAATTCAATTTAAAAAGTTCTTAATTGAATACTAATTTTTGGCCACCCTGTACATTTTTAGGAAATGAAAATGATTTAAAAACATTAATTAGATGTCTCGTAACTGGTATTCACATAAGTTTTTCTTAAAACCCATAATTGTGATTGTGGTGATTTTTTTTAATATCCATCTGCAGATGGCATTATTTCAACAAAAAAATTCATTACATCCAAGTGGTTGGGAGATAGCCAATAATAATATAGGAACGAAGAGAGCCCAGAGAGGGGCTTCAAAAAATGTACTGATATACATAGCATTCCATTTAAAAAAAAGGCACTTGGTCCTGTAATTTCGTCCTGGCTCGCCCTGTATGTTCGAAAATAATTTCCAGTTATAGACTTTTTTTATCTAGTTTACTTGCAATGTTTTAAAAAAATTAGTAGTTGTCGTAGAACTGCAGATATCGAGGTCCCACGCGTGCGTGCGTGTGTTGGTGCGTGTGGGTGCGTGCGTGCGTGCGTGTGCGTGGGTGTGCGTGCGCGTGCGCGTGGGTGTGTACGTGTGTGTGTGTACGTGTGTACGTATGCGTGCATGTGCGTGCGTGCGTGTGTGCGTGGGTGCGTGCGTGCGTGCGTGCGTGCATGCGTGCGTGCGTCCGTGCGTGCGTGCGTGTGTGCGTGCGTGTGTGCGTGTGTGCGTGCGTGCGTGTGTGCGTGCGTGTGTGTGTGTGTGTATCCGCGATAACTCAATAAATACTAATAGGAGACCTCCCAAATTTCGCAGTTAAGATTGTCAATAACATTTTAGGTGACATATTAAATTTGGTGAATGTGGTACCACCAGAAGAGACATAATGAATGAAAGAAGAAAAAAGGTACAATTTCGGGAAAAAAATTAAAAATTTTTATTGCATTTTTGGACGAATCTTGACGAATTATAATGAAAAAACATAACTTTATGAAAAAAAAATCTGTTCGTATGTCTGTAGTAATGCGATAGCAGCCGCAGTTTTTGAAATAAAGCTTTCAAATTTGGTACACATGTTCTAAAGGCTAAAAACAATGAAAAATTGGCCAGCTGAAAGGGGGTGCACGGGACTCAAACTTTTATGTATTGGTGAAAGATTATGAATCATGTCTACATTTATTTACATCGTATAAATTTGTATGTGACCATATTAAAAACTAATTTGTTTATGCATTTTCATTAATCCTGTAATTTAGAAAACCTTCTATGTATCTAAAAGAATTAGTTCGATTATAAATTAAATTTCATTTAATACTATAAAACTATTTGTGAATGATGTAGTTGCATATACATTCGAATATCCTCAAGAAATCATATACCTACCTAATGCAAATTGTGAATTAGCATTTGCATTATTTTCTCAGCCAGAATGTTATGCAATATTCCTTAGGTACATGGTGAGCAAGCCTTGAATCCCAAATTGACAACAACTAGTCTTGATATAAATGCTGTCCCAACGGTTTGTTATACCAAAAAAACAATATGAAATTTATTTATTCAAATATACTGCTCAAAAAATTAAGAGGGACGCTTCTTTGTACCTCAATAAAATTCAAGCCGTAAATTTTATACAAATTTATGTAAATTTGTTTCAATTACTTTAAATGACTAAAATAAAATTAACAGCATTAAACACTCTTAAGGTAAGCATGATGATGTGAAAACATCTACCAAAACAAATTAGCTGTAAAGAGTTAGGAACGCCTTTTTGAAAACAAAGAACAATAAAAAATGTTTGTAAGTGACAGTTTGACTTAGGCAAAGTGAAAATGAGGCATCTCAATGAGGTAGAAGTTATTCGTGCTGTAACTTTGAGTGAAAATGGTGAAAGCAATCGACAAGTTTCGAGAAACTTTAACTTCCTTTCCTCCGTTATTCGACATTTGTGGAATCGCTATCGTGAGACTGGTCAATATAAAAGGCGACTTGGACAGGGTCGTAAAAAGAAAAACAACCCAAAATCAAGACCGATTTTTGGTCATTTCATGTCTTCGTAACCGTGTCCTGACGGCGAGGGACCTCTAAAATTCTCCCAGGACTACTCATGGAGTGACTGTATCAGATCAGACAGTAAGAAACAGGTGAAGGCAATCAAACTTACGGGCAAGGTGACATGTCCCAAAAGCCATACTAATACGATGGCACAGAATAGCTCGTCTGAATTCGTCAGTTTGTCGCATGGCAACTTCGACAATAGAGGTCTGTGCTGTTCACAGATGAGTCAAGGTTTCGTATTACTCGGTGCGATGGTCGTGTACGCATTTACAGACTTTTTTATTTGCATACAATTTACGGCGTGATTTTATTGAAGTACAAAAAAGCGTTCTTCTAAATTTTTTGAGCCTTGTGTTTTTCCGAAATAAACGAAAAAACCGTTTTTTTGGTAGGCATACTAATGTTAATGCATATGACTGACTTGCTTGAATTAGTTTGTTTTACCAACATTTTTAAAATGTTTACAGTAATATGCTAGATATTCTCGAATAACTTGTAGTTTAATTTACAGACAATGTACTACACGACGATGCACAACTTTTATAAGAATCTTTGTAGAGTATCATTATGAAACTGACGTTGATGTTATGGAATCGCCGGCACATAGTCCTGATTTAAATCCAATTGAAAATATATACGACAGTTAAATTTCTCAGATTCTTTCAACTAACCTAAATGACTGGTTTTAACGTTTGGTTGCCATTTGGAATAAACTAATAATAATAATTCTGTGGAAAATTTAATATTGTGAAATATAAATAAATGCACTGTTTGTCATAAAATTTCTGTTATGTCAAATACATTATTATATAAAACCGTGATCTAGATGAAACAAAAATTAATTAAATGGAGAAAATTTTGGTAAAGGAAAGAAAATGTCGATTAATATTAAACTAATAAGTCGACCTGCATAATGCCTTCGTAATACAAGATTTTCAGGTTTAATTCAATGCAGGTCGGGGCTTTTGTCCGCTGAGTAGTCTTAATCAGTATTTAGTTTAGCCCACCAGGGTTAGAGGTCGAAGCTCTTGGTACCTACTTTGCAGGTCGCTATCAGTCACTAAGACATCAATGATGTCTGACTGGCAGTAGCACTGACCACCAGAGGGATACACTTATCACTCACTATGTCTGTTTTGCTTAGTGTGCTTTAGGCTAGCCTGATTTGCTATTATTATTCGTCTTTTCCAATTACTTATGGCATACTGACGAGAACATAAAAAGTTCGAAATCGGTCTATGTCTAGTGAGGAATTGACAAATGATCTTAGCTACCAAACAAGATTTGCAGGTTTAATTCAATACAGGTCGGGGCTTTTGACCGCTGAGTAGTTGTTTACTGCAAATCTTATTCAGTATAATTAAAACTCAACGTTGTAATTTAATCTCATCTTTAAATATTTAATAAACCATGTTTTTTACGACAGGAACTTTGCCAATACAAGAAATTAATCGATAACAACCCCAGTTTTAAGGCAGCTAATCAGAGAAATCAAATAATTACTGTGTATCTCCGACACATAATTTTGCAGACTGAATAGTCTATTAAACTAATTTTCCCAGTAGTTTCAGGGTGATTATGAATAGATATTTTGTGGTCATTGTTTTGTAAACTAAGGCCAAATTTACAATATGGAAAAGAGAATGAAGAAGGGTCTGAAATTCTTGTATTCATATTCATATATTCACATATCTAGACAATGTAGAGAATGGATTAAACTTGAAATTTATAGAAACGCTGTGTACCCTGTTCTGGACTATTTATTTAAAAATATTATAATTAATTTAATGTTACTTAAAATATTATACTTTACTAAAAATAATATGAAGAAGTATTACTCTGAATATTTCGTAAATAGCATTTACCCTTTTAATAATGTTTAATATTTAGTATTACGTTGGTATTACTATACCATGCCATAGCATAGCATAGTATACGATACCATGATATACCATACCATACCATGATAAACGATACCGTACCATACCATACCATGATATACCATACCACACGATATTATATTATACTTTACTGACTTTAATTATCTTAGAAGATAAATACAAGAATTATTCAAGAAAATAATTCACTATAATGACAGCCGTATATTATTATTCATATACAATTATAAAATTATGTTTTTGAAAGTATTTTCAACTTACCGCTAAGAAAATTGAAAATTTTCAGAAATCAGGAAGTTATTGGTTTCACCCCGATTTTCAAAAATCGACTTTTTGTCAGATCTCGACGTTTTGAGGTCCTAAGAAGCTATTCTGACTATTCCCACTATGGTGTCTGTATGGCTGTATGTATGTGTGTGCGTGTGTGTGTATGTGGGTACGGTGTATGTAATCCTCTCATAACTTTTAAACGGCTTGACCGATCGAAACGTGGTTTGCGGCATTCTAAAGGGGTTGACTTAACTTAGATTTCCTAAGAATTAGAACCGATTCGGCCTGGTAGATCTCGTCAAAAATAAAATTTTCAAAAATTGTTTTCTTGGAATATCTTTTAGACTACTGAATCGATCAATTCCAAAATCTAAGCAGCATTTCTCCTTATAAAACAACGTCGATCGTCGCAAACAGCATCAAAATCGGTTGATTCGTTCGAGAGATATCGATTATGGAAAATTCGCAAAAAAGTGTTTTTTGAAATAACATTCAAAATTCCTATCAGATCGATTTTTGACACTAAGATAACTTTTTGTACTTAAAAAACTGCGTTGAATGCTGCAAACTGCATCTTGATTTGTTCAAA
Source organism: Rhamnusium bicolor (assembly GCA_029963845.1). Lineage (NCBI taxonomy): Eukaryota > Metazoa > Arthropoda > Insecta > Coleoptera > Cerambycidae > Rhamnusium > Rhamnusium bicolor. The sequence goes on along the minus strand of JANEYF010004358.1, from coordinate 313,137 downwards.
AGATATCGCAGTTCAAAAATTACAAAGAAGTGTTTTTTTAATGTAACTTCGAGATTTTTCACCTAATCGTAGAGCTCAAAAATGTATGTGTATAATATTTTGAGCTCGGAGAGCTCAAAAATTAAATAATACGTATATTTTTGAGCGCTTTAAGCTCGAAAATAGCGGGAAGTGTCAGGGATGGCCTGCAGGGTCAACCGTATACAATGTATACAAAATAACATCTTTAACATAAATACTTCAGGCAGCCTTCAGAAACCAAATCTTTTGGTAAGACCTTAAGGGACTAAGTAGCAGCTACGGTGCAGGACATACTTTACACTAGAAATATCATCACAGATTTTGTTTAGTAAGAAAATATGACATATTTGATATTTTCTGCAGGTTGATCTTTAGTATATATCTCAATTAAAAAAATACACTAAAATTATCTAATCCTAAAAATACAAAATACAAACAGAGCACCAGCTCATTATCATCGAGCATTAATACCAATTAATACTCAAATCATTCATTCAACCCACTGTCACTATATTGTTGAAACAGTTCTTCTAAATCATTTTTATCACTCTATTTGATTTCAATTTCTTTGTCTTTCTCTTCACTACTATCAGTTGTGACTCTGCCTTGTCTAGAATATAACTCAATGGTGATAATATTTTATTTACTGGGCACCAAAGTGACTAACCACTTTCTAGCCAACCGCAATAATTGTTCCATGCATTGAGATATATTGCATCCCTTGTTCAGTCAAGATTCAGGAGATGATAGCCCAGTTAACATATTACTTCTATAAGTATTGTTAAAGAAGTTTTTTTGAGAGTTAAATTGAAAATTTTGTACAGTCCGAACCGGAATAAAAACTACTGCCAAAATCAATAATAAAAAATATAAGTTGTCGTTTAAAAAAAAGTCGCTGACGTCATAACTTAAAAAATAAATGACATAAGAAATTGAAAATAGACTGAAAATATTTGCTGAAGTTAAAATCGCTATACCCCTTCGAGATTTTTCCAAAAAAATTAATATCAACGGAATTACTGAATTTATGCGTTACTTAATTTCCACACTGTATATATATATATATATATATATATATATATATATATATATATATATATATATTTATATATATATATATATATATATATATATATATATATATATATATATATATATATATATATATATATATATATATATATATATATATATATATATATATATATATATATATATATATATATATATATATATATATATATATATATATATATATATATATATATATATATATATATATATATATATATATATATATATATATATATATATATATATATATATATATATATATATAGTGGTGAGAGGTATGAAACTTCTCATATGGTCTGAATGCTACTATCCGACCGACATCCTCGATGTCTCTGTGGTGGATAGCGACTTGCATCACAGCAAGTACCGAGAGCGGCGACCCCTAGCCCAGGTGGACTAAACTAATGTGATTAAATATGATTTTGAAGGAAACAACTACTCAGCGGGCAAATACCCCGACCTGCATTGAATTACACCTTCAAATCATGATAGATCGATAGCCAATATCATTTGTCAATTCCTAACCAGACATAGATCGATTTCGAACTTATTTGTTCTCTTCAGTATGCCATAGGTTATGGAACAGACAAATGATAGTGGCCAACCTGCTAGTTATATACTAACTATGGTGAAGTGAATAGTGGTGAGAGGTATGAAACTTCTCATATGGTCTGAATGCTACTATCCGACCGACATCCTCGATGTCTCTGTGGTGGATAGCGACTTGCATCACAGCAAGTACCGAGAGCGGCGACCCCTAGCCCAGGTGGACTAAACTAATGTGATTAAATATGATTTGAAGGAAACAACTACTCAGCGGGCAAATACCCCGACCTGCATTGAATTACACCTTCAAATCATGATAGGATCGATAGCCAATATCATTTGTCAATTCCTAACCAGACATAGATCGATTTCGAACTTATTTGTTCTCTTCAGTATGCCATAGGTTATGGAACAGACAAATGATAGTGGCCAACCTACTAGTTATATACTAACTATGGTGAAGTGAATAGTGGTGAGAGGTATGAAACTTCTCATATGGTCTGAATGCTACTATCCGACCGACATCCTCGATGTCTCTGTGGTGGATAGCGACTTGCATCACAGAGATATTGGCTATCGATCTATCATGATTTGAAGGTGTAATTCAATGCAGGTCGGGGTATTTGCCCGCTGAGTAGTTGTTTCCTTCAAATCATATTTAATCACATTAGTTTAGTCCACCTGGGCTAGGGGTCGCCGCTCTCGGTACTTGCTGTGATGCAAGTCGCTATCCACCACAGAGACATCGAGGATGTCGGTCGGATAGTAGTATTCAGACCATATGAGAAGTTTCATACCTCTCACCACTATTCACTTCACCATAGTTAGTATATAACTAGCAGGTTGGCCACTATCATTTGTCTGTTCCATAACCTATGGCATACTGAAGAGAACAAATAAGTTCGAAATCGATCTATGTCTGGTTAGGAATTGACAAATGATATTGGCTATCGATCTATCATGATTTGAAGGTGTAATTCAATGCAGGTCGGGGTATTTGCCCGCTGAGTAGTTGTTTCCTTCAAATCATATTTAATCACATTAGTTTAGTCCACCTGGGCTAGGGGTCGCCGCTCTCGGTACTTGCTGTGATGCAAGTCGCTATCCACCACAGAGACATCGAGGATGTCGGTCGGATAGTAGCATTCAGACCATATGAGAAGTTTCATACCTCTCACCACTATTCACTTCACCATAGTTAGTATATAACTAGCAGGTTGGCCACTATCATTTGTCTGTTCCATAACCTATGGCATACTGAAGAGAACAAATAAGTTCGAAATCGATCTATGTCTGGTTAGGAATTGACAAATGATATTGGCTATCGATCTATCATGATTTGAAGGTGTAATTCAATGCAGGTCGGGGTATTTGCCCGCTGAGTAGTTGTTTCCTTCAAATCATATTTAATCATATATATATATATATATATATATATATATATATATATATATATATATATATTTATATAAGAACAGAGAAAGAGTTAAACGCGGGTTTATTTACATTACAGTAAAAAAAATCAATGAATTATCGGGTAACGCCCGCAAAAAGAAATGCAATTTTTGCATTATCCACCGTGCAAAAATTTTTTTTTTTTGCGGGCGTTACCCGATAATTCATTGATTTTTTTTTACTGTAATGTAAATAAACCCGCGTTTAACTCTTTCTCTGTTCTTATTCATTTTCCTGGGTCCGGAATCCCACGCAGGTTGCTATAGTTGCCCGCGTGTGCGATGCTTGGACGATGCTCCCATACCGGAGTCGTCCAAGTGGAAGCCACAAAGGTGCGACTGGCTCCCTGTCAGTGGTTTTCCTTTTGTGTCTTTTCTGAGTTTTTTCCATCATTTTAACGCAGCTACACCGTGCTGATGAAGACCAATTAGTCAGAAACACGTGTCCACGGTTTGCATCTTTCTGCCATTTGCAATTTTTGCATTATCCACCGTGAAAAATTTTTTTTCTTTTTTGCGGGCGTTACCCGATAATTCATTGATATATATATACATATATATATATATATATATATATATATATATATATATATATATATATATATATATATATATATTTTTTTTTTTTTTTTTTTTTTTTTGAGAACGACCATTCGACATCTATTGATGTAATACAGACATACTTAAAATAGTCTCTGGACTCACTTAACGGATCTGGGGTTGCACCATCAATATCACCACAAATTTGTGTTAATCTGGTAAAATCGGTGTCTTGCTTTAACACGCCTGCGAACTATTCTCTAACGGACTCATTTTTTACGTCACCTATAGAGTGTTGCAATCGATTTACTTCGTCCACTATTTGCAGTGACTCCGCTAACGACACCGCACTGTCTTGTAAGTTTTGTATGGCGTCATGTAGTCTTTTATAGTTCTTGCGAAAAGCTGTTTCAACGGAAATGTCTTCGAATTTTGTCTGGCTCGCCTTAATAGCTGCAGCCTCGTCAGGATTGATTTTATTATCACAGTTTTTATTTGTTGTAAATATTCAGCACAATAAAAAGCTGTTCCACAACGTGTAAAAATCGGCTGTGGTGGTTCAGGAATAACGGGACACTTGCTGTGAAATGCGCGAAGACGTTTAAGAGATTTAAGGAACACTTTTTTGTACTTGCTATTATTGCATCTACCTCTGGAAAATCTTGTCGAATAGTTTTTGCCACAAAATGTAAAAGTATGCGCTTTACACATAACATGTACCAACCTACAACTGTGTTCTTGAAGAAAACGGCCTTCCAAACGCATTGTGGCGGCACCATCGGCAACAAACATCAACACATGACTTTTTGACAGTTCAAATTTTTCTAACGTCTCCAGCGCGACCCGCGTAATTTAAGAGGGTCCAGTACACGTACTATAATATTTACAATAGAATTTTTTTTCCGATTTGTCGTCACGTCAACACATAGCCACAGCCGTGTATTTTTTTAATAGGTACACATTTGATCTTATTTACAATGTCTTCGCGTACAGTTGGTACATAGTTACGGCACGTTGCGCGACTTGGTTACGTCATCTGGGGATTGTATTTATTCCAGAACTCCCGATATGGTTGTTTATCGAGTATGTGCAGCGGAACATCACAGGCAATCAGCATTAACAATAAATCGAACATAAACTGTGTTTTCGAGGGCATGCAATTTTTTTTATTTTTATGCTGCATAGTATTTACGTGGCGTCTACAATCATATTTATCCCAGTACATCAGGTCTGTCATCACACCTTACAAATTACTGTAGCACCATTATAGAATAAATCCGAAAATTCACTGATAAATTTATTCACTTTGTCCGTTTTTTACCCTGCGCACGTCTGATATATTTTATTATTAAATTAATATCAAGAATAAATCCTGAGGTTAAAATATTTAAAGTTTGGACAGCTGTAATCTTGAAAATATCTGCCTTTCCCTCAAATTTTTGAGTGTTCTTTACTCCATAAAATTAAACTTTTAATATTCTGCAATATGCAAATATAAAATGTAAACAATTTTCGACTATACTACTACTACTAGAATTATGATTGTATTGCAGTACTTAAGGTCGTTCCCTTCATACAGTGTACACCACTATTTATAGATTTTTTTCTGCCTGAGAAAACAACATTGCGAAATAGATTTTTTTTTATAATTTTACCAGTATTTTGTCATAGAACTCTCTCAGTTCTATCCTGTCTCTCGCTTGCTAGTAAATATAAGCTTTTATTTTAAATATTGTCTCTTTTCTACGTGTAATTTGATGTTTAATTTCAGTTAATAGGTAACTAGTCAATAAAATTATAAGTTTGTAATCGAATGCCATGACTTTTTCGTTTACAAATTCCTATGACCCTCACATGGCAATTTATAACAGGATTTGTAGTATTATATAACTTAATCTTATTTAAGTTAGTAAGCACAAGGGCGTTTAGAATATTATAGTCATCTTGTTAGAAAAATCGTTAGTTAGTCTTTTACCTTATCTATTGTGTGGTGTACATGTGATTTTCTGTAACAAAGAGCAATGGCTAATGATAATGAATCCAATTCTGATAATGACACTATGCAAGTGCCGGATGATGAAGTCGGTAATGGTGAGGATGAATTTGATGTGGAGGATGTAGAGGAGGAACGGTTAGTTTCTATACAGCGAGAGTTGTTTCAAGTTGAACAGAAAAACAAATGATGACGTGTATGGATTATACCCTCTCCACCTGTAGTGGGAACTCCAATACTCCGCATAAGAAATCTGCACGGATATTATTTGCTTTCCTTTAACGCCTGTTCGACTCAAAACGACGCTCACTGTATAATTTAAATAACGTTTTTATACGGGGCGTTAATATGGATTCTGTCAATACTTTATTTTTTTAGTAATGTTTTTCTAATATATTTTTGTTATTGATAGATATGCATCAGTATATCTTAAAATATGGAACTAGTTTCTTTCTTTATAAGAAAACTAAATTTATTGTTATTTTGTAACCCAGTCGAAAAATAATGACCATTTTATTATGCAATTTTCAGACGATAATTTTGAGAGCTTCTTATATTGAGTTTTTTTATTCTAAAATATTTCATAACTAATTTAAAAAAATTCTTTATGAATGTTTTTCCAAAAAAATATTATTTAAATTACAAATTACAAATTACATATTATGTAAGTGGCTTACTACGATGAAAAACATGTAAATCAAAGTAGTCACTATTTTATCGGAAATTTTTATTAAAAAACATTTCTCAGAATCGACCTTAATAGTTAAATCCAAAATTTGATGAAAATACAAAAAATTGCTCTCGAGCAATTCCAAATTCAAAAAAATTCTATTATTCGCATTTTAAGTCTTTTTACTTTCTTATACCTAATATAAGGAAGTATAGTAATCGAGATTTTTTTCGACCTCGAGATTTTGATTGAAATATACATTTTGGACCCTCCTGAATCCATTCTGACTATTTTCCGAATGATGTCTGTCGGTACGTGTGTGTGGATGTGTGTGTGTATGTGTGTATCCGCGATAACTCAAAAAATACTAAAGGGAGACTTTCCAAATTTGGCAGTTAAGATTTTCAACAACATTTTAGGTGACACATTAAATTTGGTGAATGTTGTACCACCAGAAGAGACATAATTAATGAAAAAAGAAAAAGGGTACAATTTCGGAAAAAAAAATAAAAATTTTTATTGCATTTCTGGACGAATCTCGACGAATTATAATGAACAAACATAACATTATGAAAAAAAAAATCTGTCCGCATGTTTGTAGTATCGCGATAGCTGCCACAGTTTTTTGAGATAAGGCTTTCAAATTTGGTACACATGTTCTAAAGGCCAAAGACAATGATAAATTCGGTGATGAGAAAAATGGGCCAGCTGTCCACGGGACTCAAACTTTTTGTATTTACCTTTACAAAAAAAATATATATATATTCTTGATGAAAGATTATAAATCATGTCTACTATATCAAGCCAATAAAATATATTTTCCAAGTACTTAAATAATGATGTAAACTGAATTTTTTTACACATTTTCACCTCGTAAATTGGGGTTAGGATAAATTTGACAGTTTGACAATTGAAATGTCTAATTTAATTACAAGAAATTATTAAAATATATGACATGAATTATTATTGACAGTATCGAATGCCGCTCATAATTAATTATTTAACAATTTTAATGAAACATTTCAAGGTACGCTATTAAAATTTAATTGAGGTAAATGAAGAATTAAATAGAATGATTTTTTTAGATTAGAATAATATATACTGGTATAAGAAAGTTATGTGCTGGCCACATCAGATATTTTATAAAAATGATTACAATGTCGTTGTTTTGTTTATTAATTATAATTATTCTAATAATGATCAAGTAGTAGGTCACTTCTTACGATGTATAAAATGTAATTTCTTCATTAGACAGTAGTTTTCAAGCGGAATAATTTAAAGAATTCAATTTTCTTAAAATAAATATTTTGGTGTTTCCATCAAAAAGTGGGACACATTGTATAAACTATGTAAAAATAATATACTCATGACAATTTACGTTTCGGTGCAATTTACATTAAAATCAAATTTTGCAATGGGACATCTTGTATCTTTTTGCACTGGTAATAATTCATATGATCCAAACCTCAGATTTTCAAAAAAACATATTTTTTTTTTAAATTTTTTTTAATAATAAAAGGCTGTGAAAATGGGTGAAAATTATTAAAGATCGGTCTACAAGCACATTTTTTGATTTCGGTCTTTGGCTAAAAACATTGTTAAATTTTAATCTGTTGTGTGTCTAATGTCTACATATATGTATATTTTAATGACTTTCAAATTGATTGGTCTTGTAATTGTTATGCCTACAGACGTGGTTTTTAACAATTTTTTCTGTTCTGGAATTTTACATCATTATTTGGCTATTGAGCCCTGAAGAAGTTTAAGCATATTAAACGAAACGTAGGCAAGGTAGCGTTTTATTTTAACCTATTGTCCCGGTTCCAACAATTTCAACCTGTAGAAGATTTTTCAAGGACACAAATTTCACTTGTTAAGCACATATCTTTTCAAATACTAAGATTAAACACGATTTGTTTAACGATAGATATTAGTTTTTCAACGGAAACTAATTTTTTTATGGAACTCATATGGGACATGTAATTTAATTACACCCTTTAATTACGACAAATATGTCATGTTAGATTGGAAACTCTGAGAAGTGGTAGAGGCGGCAATATGAGATAAACCTCATACCACGAATGTTGGCGTTTACGTCATCAGTTTTAAATTTCTAAATCATGTCACACAGAACGGCACGTATTAATTTATCAAAGAAAAGGAGTTTGAAATAGTTGTAAAATGTTTGCAGAATACAATAAATTATTTTTCAATAAAAAAAGTATTATGAAGTTATCCTAAACATTCCAATGCTTACTCTTGACGTTTTACTATTTCGTTTTTTCTGTATTGTTTAAATTTGTTATTGTTTATTAATTAAAAATATAATGTCTACCTTCTATTTCAAATAAACTTATAATTAAAAAAGAGAAAGGGTTTGAAAATCGATTAAAAATAAAAATTAAGAAAAAAATTTGAAAATCAAAGTAATATCCGAAGGTTAAATCATATATACAGGGTGTCCCAACTAAAAGTAGGCACCCTGAATAACTTTTGGAGATAAAAAATTTTTGAAACATTGGTGAAACACGTCGACCTTGTTTCCAAGGGAGGCATATTTTAATGTAATACTTGTATACTTGTATATCATCATCCCTCTACACGGCCACCCCTCAAAAAATTCAAATGGCAAGGGGAGTCGAGTGATACATCTTTTGAAAGATCTTTCAGTTCCCTACATAACTTTGTATTTTTTTATACTTTTATCGATTCGTTCCTGAGAAATAATTGTATCATTATTTCAGGTTCGGGAAATAAAAATAAAATAAGCAGTTTAAATTATCGTATGTATTGTTCAAAATGACCCCCACCAACTTCCATACAGTAGTATAATCTGTCTTGAAATTCCGTACGAACATTTCTGAACACATCTGGAGTCAATAAACGGCATTCTCGAACAATTCTTTCACGTAACTCTTCCAGAGATGCGGGTTTTGTTGCAAATACCTTCGATTTCAAATGTCCCCACAGAAAGAAAACCAAGGGGAGTTAAATCGGGTGACCTAGCGGACCACTCCACAGGACCTCTTCTTCCAATCCATCGCTCAGGAAACCGATTATCCAAAAATTGACGGACAGCTATAGCAAAATGTGGGGGTGCCACATCCTGTTGAAAAAACCAGTTCACCCTCTTCGAGGTTTGGGTAATCATTGGGTCGATGTTATTTTCTAACAGATCGAAGTACCTTTCGCGATTTAAATTGTCAAGAATAAAAAACGGCCTGACAATGTGATCCCCTAAGATGCCAGACCAAACATTTAACTTCTGAGGCCTTTGGGTATGACTTTCCACGAACAAATGTGGATTGGTTTCACTCCAATACATACAATTGTGCCTGTTTACCTCCCCATTTAACTGAAATGTCGATTCATCAGAAAAACACGTATTGTACAGTAGATTGGCATTACCGTTTAATTATTCACTAAAAATCTCACAGAATTCAAGTCGACGATCGGGATCATCTTCGTTTAAATCTTGTACCAATTTACATTTATATGGATGAAATTTGTGGGCCTTTACAATTTGATGAACACTGCTTCGTGATACGTGAGTATTATCCATCTGCAAATGACCCAGAACTGCCACTTCGACTGCTTCATTCCTAATCGGTCGCTGAGTTTCATGCTTTTTGTTTCCTACAGAACCTGTTTCCATAAATTTTGTCAATAATTGTAAAATATACTGAGAACCAACCCTTCTATCTGGGTGATTTCTATTGAAATTGCGCTCCGTAGCTCTAGCACAATTATCGTTTTAAAATAAATGCTGACAATTTCTATTCTCTCTTGAAGGGTATAAACCATTTTGAGAACTCACTCTTGTAAAATGTATCTCGATTTTAAAATTGGTTGTGAACAAATTAATGTTCAAGAATTATCAAATACTTATGAGTCTTTTATTATTCTAAAACTAACCGGACAAGGAAAATGTTTTTTGTCAAAAAAACTCGTGTTGATTTGAGAGCACTAAAAAATGTAGTTTTTTTATAAATTCCAATACCCAGTGCCGTATATTTTAGATTTTTTTTAAACGATTTCGATTGTGTGAAACCATCAAAAATAAAATAATATTCCTTAAGAAGAACGAATCGATAAAATTTAAAAAAATACACAGTTATGTAGGGAATTGAAAGACCTTTCAAAAGATGTATCACTTGACCCCCCCTTGCCATTTGAATTTTTTGAGGGTGTGGCCGTGTAGGGTAGAGGAATGATGATAGATATACAAGTATTACATTAAAATATGTCCCCCTTGGAAACACGGTCGACCTGTTTCACCAATTTTTGAAAAAATTTTTTATCTCCAGTTATTCAGGGTGCCTACTTTTGATTGGGACACCCTGTATTTTGACGAGTAGGCAGGGTAGGACTGTGAAGGGAAGGGCTCGGTGGGACTTGGCTGGTAGGGGCCCGAATATTTCTAAGTTATTATGTCACAAAAATAAAAGAAATATAAATATATCAAAGAAATTTTATTAAGACAGCATTTTTGAAAACAAATTTTATGACTTTTTCAGTTTATCAAAAAAAATTGATTGCTTCTAACAGCTGTTTCTCAACGCCTATGACCATAAATGTCTCCAATAACTTCTAAGAAAGCCGACCTGTGTGTTAATAATATTTTGAATGAACGATAATTTGTTTCAATTAACAAAAAAACCAAAATACTATTACTTAAATAAACAAATTCATTGTTACCGTGCAGTAGTTAATTTTTATTTATTTTCCTTTTCCCTTCTAGGCAGGTAGTCATCCAATTGTACTCATTTTTTAATATATTTAATTGATGATTATTTTCAGGAAAGATAAACAATTATTTATATATGTTATCAGCTCTACATCAAAATCATTTGATTTAAAAGAAGGTTTTATTTGCTACTGTTAAATACATTTCCAAATTGTTAAGTAATCTTTGAGGCGTTATTACCATCTTTATTCTTTATATCATAATCAAAATGTAAAAAGCATTCTCTTTGTCATACACATAATAATCATGGCAATGTATGCACGAGATCCCAATCTCGCGCATTAATTGTGATGCGGGGTTGAAAGTATCAGTGCAGGCCGTAGACACCAGTTTTTGCTATGATTACATTTAATACACGTAAATTAAACTTAAAATCATGGAATATGAGAAATAATTTATATTTTCATATAACGTACATATATTCACAACAGGGGTAGGTACCAAAGCCTGAAAAGTCCTCTCCGTATCTGTGCTCGCAACATTCCTTCTTTTTTTGCCAAATACTATCACCAGCACGTACAATATGCTAGTTTTTCTCATTTTTTCTCGTAAACCGTTGCTCAAACAGAAAAAGTTTTAGGAATTAAAATATGTATTGTAAAATTTTACACAAAAATAAAACATACGACCTTTTGGCTAATCTCCACCAATTCACGCAAATGACGTTTAAAGTTAAGGGTAGTTATCAGCGCGCTATCAGAAATATCTAAAAAGTGGTTTTAAGTACAGCGACTATCTCAAAAAACTGCTAGCCTTACGAAAAAAATGCTGACCAAGAAATTGTAAGTTGAATTGAGTTATTTTTTGCAAATATGCATTCCGTAAATCTGTTGCAAATACCCGGGTCAAATTCTAGAGATATTCTAATAAGTCCGCTCATTTCTTTTATCTCTTCAAGAAAGCTACATTTTTTGAAAACATGTTGGAGTGCGATATACTAGGATCGATTAATATGAGCGACAACGGTAGTTTCCCTTGACGCCACTTTTACAACATTATAATCTGTGAGGACACCGTGTAACAGATATGGTTCCCACGATTTACAATCAGCAAATGTTCGAAATTGTAACGAAACCGTTCTATTTGCACATGTGTTTAGTGCTTGTGATACCACTTCTGTTTTCTTTGGAAAAGATAAAGCACAATTAATAAGCACAATAAACAATAGGAAGGATTTGGAAGATGTTATCCATATATTCAGTAACCCACAATCTACCAAAGATGGAACTGCAAGTGCTGGAGAGATATTCAAACTTGCATTATATAAAGCTCCACGAACAGAAACTTGTTTAAATCGCTACAAATTCACTTTATTTTATAAAAGTTTTTATGTTAATTTTTAATTTTTAAAATGAGTTAGAGTGAATACATTGAGAGATGAGAGTAGCTTGTTAGAAAATTCCGGGAACATTCTCGGAGCATTAGAATATTTACCTACTTTTTAATTTTTATTATTTTTTTCGCAAATTTTCGGAATTTCAGAATAATCTCATATGTTCATCTTAGATTTAGAAATTAAAATTAATGTGCGATGAATGCGACAGGAACATGAGTGAGAGAAAATTTTGGACAAAAATGTGAATACAAAATTAGGACAATGAGAATCTTACTTCCACTCATGGACGTGAGTGGTATGATGTCGTTTGATAAAAAAAATCATTTGGTTATATCCATCAGCGATATATAAATCGTTAAGCAAAAACAACTTGGTATATATCTGAATTCTCGAAGTTAATTTGCAATTTTGCTTTTAGAAAATAAAAATTAATTTTAATTATAAATTGATTAATTATTTTATTTATTTAGATTGCTTTATCTGGCAAAAATTGGCCGACGGGTTCAATTTGATGAAACAATGATTGACAAGTGAGTTTATTGGGTTTTGTTTAAACTTCATTAGATTAGAATTAATTTTATTTGCACAGCTCATTAATTATTTATTATATTTTAATAGCTTTTAATGGGTAGCTGGACACAATGCTTGTAGGTTTAATTTTGCGAACTCATTAAATATATCAATTTTATTTAATAATTTTACAATGTAATTAAATCTTTTGACTATTTTGCTAGCACGACGGCTGTAGAATGACAGCTCTAAGGCTGGTGTTAGTGCCCATTTGAGAGTGAAATCAGTATTTATCAAGTATAGAAACGTATAGACCAGGAAGTGAGATAACAACCCCTCTTTCATAATTAAATATGTTTAAAATCGCAAGGCTTGAATCGCACGTCTACAGCAAAAGTCTGAGTCTGCAATAAAAAAAGACATTTATGTAAAAGTAAATATACATGGTGTGGTGTATGAGGGTGGTAAAAGTGTTAACTGTGGCTAAAGTTTCAATGCAATTTTCATCTTGTAATATTTTAAATAAACAAAGAAAATTTGCTTTTAAATGTTTCAAAATTGTATTTTCACTCTACACGTGTTTCGGCTTTTTAGGCCCTTTTCAAGAGTACAGATGAGAGGTACTAAATTATAATTTGTGTTCCTTGCTTATATACTGAATGTTACATCTGGCAACTTATACTAATAAAATGGTTTGAAAGATTTGGAATTATTTTAGAAAAGTTAAATTACTTTATCTAAAATGTGGTGACCTGCGAATATTTGTTGTTCATTTGTAATCGTTTTTTTATTTTTGGAAGCTTTCTTAATTTCTAATATTTCTAGTAAGTCTAATTTTCATTCCGAAAAGAAAAGCAAAAAATTAGACTTACTAGAAATATTAGAAATTAAGAAAGCTTCCAAAAATAAAAAAACGATTACAAATGAACAATAAATATTCGCAGGTCACCACATTTTAGATAAAGTATTTTAACTTTTCTAAATAATTCCAAATCTTTCAAACCATTTTTATTAGTATAAGTTGCCAGATGTAACATTCAGTATATAAGCAAGGAACACAAATTATAATTTAGTACCTCTCATCTGTACTCTTGAAAAGGGCCTAAAAAAGCCGAAACACATGTAGAGTGAAAATACAATTTTGAAACATTTAAAAGCAAATTTTCTTTTGTTTATTTAAAATATTTAATAATGTTTCACAAGGAGCCAACCGCAGAATCAGTACAATGTATCTTGTAATATATTTGACGAGGAAGATAAAAATTATGCTGTAAACTCACAAGAAGTTTGTGTTTTTGTCGGCTTGCCTCTAAACCTAGCCCAGATTAGTAGTGTGTAATGCATCTGAAGGGAGTTTTCTAGAGTCCGATTCTTTTGCGTAACCAGCCCTGTCGTACAAGATACAGACAATACACACTTCTCTAGAAGAACACTTAAACGATGTCAACAGTGTAGGTCGCAATAAAACTAGAGGTGCATTCATTTATCCCATGCTGCTCTTTCCACTTCTGCAGAAATATAAGACAGCTTGTTAATACATGAAGTCATTATGCTTCAAGCATTGACTTTTCAATGGTTTCAATGGTTTTTGTTATGTATTTGCAAAATAGCGTGCAAAGTATATGATGATTTTCCGGCACCAAATGACACCACAATTTAGCCAGTATCAGAATGACCAATTACAGGAATGACAGCTACTATTAAGCAAGTATTTATCGTGGGAATGGTAGGTGTAATATATCTCAGCTGGGTCATATTGCTGGCTAGTATTCAAAATCTTCTTTTCGCTTTCTTAGATTCTTTAAAAGTTGCGCAGTGTGTCGCTGTCTCAAAATAGTTATTTTTGATGTTAGATTGCGAAATGCAATTTTTTTCATTAGAGAATGAAAGTTTTTTTGCGGGCGATAGCGAGATTATTAATGATTGATTGTTAAAATTTATGTTTTTGTTGAAAATAATAAATAAACTGGTAGACTGATTCTATCGACTATAATTTCATTGATTTTTTTAGGTGGATGTAAAAGTCTTTTACATCATCATTAAGCCTGGCCAAGGTCATTAATCCTACAGAGACGTACTGGGTATGCATCATATCATAATACTTGAATAAGTACAATAATAAAAACAAAAATATTTTAAATATTGTGATGTATGTTTTTGTACTATTTCGTTCGCTTTAAATTCTTTTTTTATGTATTTCCTTATATGTTGTAAGCTTAGTGCCGCACATTATTATTAAACTGTCAAATGACGTTTACACATGTACATTGTATATGTAAGTGATAACTAATAATAAATAAATAAATAAATAAAATAAATGGAAATAAATTTTATTAATACTGGTACGCTTTATAAATATATGTACAAAACTCACCTTCTTAAGCAGATTTATGAAGTAGCTTGGTTGTCATTATCACAAACTGGAGCACTTCTATAATAACTGTGTAGCATCAGATATGTTTCTACAGTTGTCTCAGTAAGCGATGTTCGCTGTGGTGAAAAAATATGTTTGTATTTTGAAAAAGACCGTTCGACATCCACGGAAATAATACAGGCATAAGTAAAACACTCTGTGAACTCACTTAACGCAACTGTAGATGCACCATCAGAAATTTGTCTTAATTTGGTAAAATCAGGATCTTTCCGTAAACACTATCGAATTTTTCAATAACGGGCTTATTTTTTGCGTCATTTATAGTCTGTAGCTGTGCATTTACATCGTCCAATATTTGCAGCGATTGCACTAACGACAACGAAGTATTTTGCAATTTTTCTATTGCGTCGTGTAGTCCTCTATAATTGTTATAAATAGTTTTTAAATCTGTTTCAAGGGAAACATCTTGAAAGCATGTCTGGCTTTCCTTAATAGTTGCAGCCTCGTTAGGGTTGAATTGTAGTATCACAGCTTTTATTTGTTGAAAATATTCAGCACAATAAAACGCTGCCTTCAATCACGTTCCCCAACGTGTAAGAATCGGCTCAGGTGGTTCCGGAATACCAGGACACAGTGTGATTTGAGAAATACTTTTTTTGTATTTGCTATTAATGCATCTACCTCTGGAAAACATTTTCGAATCGTTTCTGCTACAGGATGGAACTCATGTACTTTACACGTAACATGTAAAAACCTACAATCGTCTCTTTGAAGAAAACGGCCCACCAAACGCATTGTCGCAGCACCGTCGGTCACAAACATCAACACTTGACTTGTTGACAGTTCAAATTTTTCGAAAGTCTCCAACACCACGCGCGTAATTGTTTCGTCAGTACACGCAGTTAGTCTTTTGCTAGCTAGTAAAAGTGAAAATGTTGGTTTAACAGGGTCGAGTACACATACTATAACATTTAAAATAGATTTTTTTTTACAATCGGTCGTCTCGTCAACACATAACCACAGCCGTGTATTTTTTAATGCACATTTAATCCTATTTACAATGTGTTCACGAACACTTGGTACATATCTACGTAACGATGAACGACATGGTAAATTCACCTGGGGATTGTATTTATTCCAGAACTCCCGAAATGCTGGTTTATCCAAAATGCGCAGGGGAACATCACAGGCAATCCGCATTAACAGTAAATCAAACATAAACTGAGGTTCCAAAGAAGACACGCCATTTTTTAAATTTTTATGCCGGTTACTATTGACATGAATTTTGCAGCCGTATTTATTCCAGCACATTAAGTCTTGATCACAAACTTTACAAATTATTTTACATCCATCATAGAATAAATCCGGAAATTCACCGATAAATTTAATCACTTTATCAGCGTACGGTCGTTTTCTACTGTTCACGCTCAACATTATTTATTATTTATTAGTACTCTATGCATCAACCGACAGATAACAACTGAAGTGTGTCTTGTATCGTCATCGTAAACAAGCGCGCGATGGTATTGGTATTGCGCCCGACCCTGAATCTACCATCGCTTGGCCAGGCTTAATCATCATTAAGACTCATGTCGTCAATACAGAAGAGTGTTTTAATTCACATGTGGCTGATGAGTACATCACCCGGTATGTGCATCTCTTTAACCTCTTCAACACACAGAGTGTTGGAATAACAAAATATGTTATAAGAATGTTTTTGCTTGCTAGATGAGTGAATAGATGCACGTCGGCGGGTGATGAGTAAATCACCCAGTATATAAATCTCTTCAACACACAGGGTGTGTTGGAAAAAACAAAATATGTTATAACGATATTTTTACTTGGGAGATGACTGGATCCCCTGTAGATACATGTTGTCAATTTTAATAACGTTTTTGTTAGGGACGATTAAGTCACATTTGCCTGCATCCCCTGTAGATGCATGTCGTGTGCGGTGATGAGTAAATCACGTGGTATATACATTTATTTAACACCCAAACTGTGTTGGAATAACGAAATATGTTAAGGATATTTTTACTCAGGAGATGAATGAATCCCCTGTAGATGCACGTTGTCAATTTGAATTACGTTTTTGTTAGGGACGATTAAGTCACCTTTGCCTGCAAGGCGAGTAATACTTTTTATGTCGTAAACATTTTAGTATGTTTAGTTGTTTTTATGCATCTAGATATTTTTTGCACAGATGTAACTTTATAGGGTTTCTTATGTGTAATGGAAAGATGTACTGTTTCGCCTCTTATTCCTTTAGTTTTGTCTATTATAAAATAATATCGTAGATGCAATGCAGTTAGGCCTGTATGTTAAATAAGGCAGCACTAATTTAGGCTGTTGTTTGGATGATGATGACGATGAGATCTTTAAGAAATCAAATATTAAAATTTCAACTCTAGTATATTATTAAAAAGTGAAATTTGTGTCCTTGAAAAAATCCTCTACAGGTTGAAATTGTCGGAACCAGGACAATAGGTTAAAATAAAAACGCTACCTTGCCTACGTTTCGTTTAATATGGTTAAACTTCTTCAGGGCTCAATAGCCAAATAATGATGTAAAAATTCCACAACAGAATTTTTTTTTAAAAACCACGTCTGTATGCATATCAATTACAAGACCAATTAATTTGAAAGTCAATAAAATATACATATATGTAGACATTAGACAAACAACAGATTAAAATTTAACAATGTTCTTAGCCAGAGACCGAAATCAAAAAAAAAATCGGTCTCTGGCTAAGAACATTGTTAAATTTTAATCTGTTGTGTGTCTAATGTCTACATATATGTATATTTTATTGACTTTCAAATTGATTGGTGTTGTAATTGTTATGCCTACAGACGTGGTTTTTAAAAAAAAAATTCTGTTGTGGAATTTTTCATCAATATTTGGCTATTGAGTCCTGAAGAAGTTTAAGCATATTAAACGAAACGCAGGCAAGGTAGCGTTTTATTTTAACCTATTGTCCTAGTTCCGACAATTTCAACCTCTAGTATTTTATTTTAAAATATTGTTAATTTTAATTTTTAATAGTGTCTGTAATCTATAACCAGTACAAAGAGCCATTAAAGTTGCCAATTTTAAACTAAGATTGCTTTGTATTTTGGAAAGACTGGTCTATGCCTAAAACCGGCCTTTAAGAATCTGTTTATCAGTCTTTCTTCCACTCTTATTATAATAATCAAGTTAATAGCTGACCTTTATGTATTTAAAGTTGAATAGATAGCTCTATTAGTATACTGCTCACTTAAAAATTCTATGAAAACCGTTGTAGATGGTTTCTACAATTATATTCTGTTAATGTCATAGATACTCCACCACTTTCTTAACTATTTTAATTAATAATAAATAAACACTACAGACTCTGCATTCACTCACAAAATGTCAACCAGCACTGACAACACTAGTAGGCGTAATGAATGGGTACAGTATATTAGGCAATAGGCAGATAGCTTGATTCAGCTATCGTTTCTTTCAACTTAGTGCGCTAATAACACAGTAGCAACTACAGGGTGCTCTATTAGGAACGGACCAGGAAGTATAATTATATTGATTTAAGTAGTTAAGGGTGATTTTCGTTTAGGTACATAAGCAAAGCACGGCTTTTAAGCGTCTAGCTGCCATATTAACTATCTGCCGTATTGAGTACCTGCCGTATTGACCTTGTATTTGGTCATAGGGGATTATTTTGTTTACATCACTGCCCTATGCATTTAACATTTGTTCGAGAATTTTCAAGGTAGAGATCTGTTCTGTATGCGGCGAATATACAGACTTTTTTGTTAATTCGATATTTTTTGTTTAGTGTAGTGCGTAAGTGAACATAAAAAATGGCGTGACAGTCCGCATTTTCGTTATGTAAAGTGTACGACGTTAAGCCGTCATACGCGTAAATTCGATGTAAAACGTGTCGTCGAAAAAACACTAAACATTAATTAGAGGAGATTAATACAAGCGGTGAAACAGTGGGGAGCTGTTAGGTAAAGAAGTTTACAATGTAAAATACTGTATACACTATTATGCCAGTCTGCCACTGTTATTTACGTTATGTCAACCAAATTTCCTATTATTATAAGCACATATGGGAAAAAAATCACATTATTATTACATTACACCGCGAAAGTGACCAACCGACAACCATGAAAATCATAATTAATCCCACGTTACGTAACCGTCAAACTCAGTAGGTACACGGCGCTGTGAGTAATTGAGCATTTAGAAGTCGCTACTTTCTTTGCGACAAAGTAGAGTGTGCTAGAATAATAAACGATTTGTATTGAAAAAATGGAACATCACCTCCACAAAAAAAATATGTGTTATATTTTTTTTTTTTCAAAGAAAAACAGAAAACTACATTTTTGTGGCTTAGAAAAAAAAGGAATTCGATATTTTTTTCTAAGAAAAATCTCCGACAAAGAGTGAATACAGATCTGGCAACTCTGAGGGGACTGCATGACCTTGACCGAACGATTCCCTATACATTGTTTTGAAATGACAACACAGTTAATGAACATTTTCGACACTACTTGAAGACTTACGAGCAAAAATAAAAAAGGGATTGTTAAACCGTTAAAGGCATTTAAAAAATTTCATTTTAATCAGCGTGCTCAGATTTTCCTTGCCAAATTTTCATTTATTTAAGGGATAATCTGTGACATACATTGACATGCTTTGACATTATTTGACTATGACATTATTTGACTGTGACATTATTTCTCTCAAAAGTTATAATTGCATACTACTTATTTTTATGACAATATCATAATGCTATATAGGGTGAGTCGCTAGTTTCTTTACAAACTTTGGTAACAGAAAATTGATATAATTTTATGAAACAAATTTCATATAAACAGAGATCCGATGTTCTTTTGTTCACAAGTTGTAGAAGTATTAAAATCTTTAAAGACTAAAAATGTATTAAACTCAATTTAATAATATACAATTATTTATTATAATGATTAAAGCTGAAATGTTGAAAATGAACGCATTTTAACGCCAAATCAGGTAACGATGCCATATTTAATCGCAAGTAAAATATTACAAAAAATAACAAACAAATCAACAGCTAGTAATGTATACTTTTGCATCTATAAGAATAATATATTAATGTTAGTGACTATATATGTGATTAAAATAGTTACATCGCTTAAAAATTATTTTTTTTAATCTCCACAATGCATTAAAGAATCTCGTAAGTCGTGTTCAGGAATTTTTACACCTCCATAGCCGATAATAACAAAAGAGGGAAATTGACAGGAAGCGGTTTTTTATTATAATAAATCACGCAGTTAATATGTAGTTTTGAAATTCGACCCAAAGCAATCCAAAGCTATCAAGGAATGTCAACAGCAGTTTGAAAATCCACATGTCGAACTAGATTTAAGCACTATAGAAGAGAACTATAGTATATTAGCAAATGCTATCAGTGTTGCCACCTGAGTATAACAAACCATCCCACGCGCAAGCATAAAATATCCCACATTTCCTTTAAAAATGCCGCCAAGTTTAAATTATGTTCCAATTAATTTAAATTAGGTAGTAAAATATAATATGAAATAAAAATTAGTTAGTAAAATATAAAAAATGTTAGACTTTATTCAGACACTGAAAATCTCCCGAACACTATTTATAACCTCAGGCCACATAGATTTTCTAGGAAAGAACATAATAGAGCATCTGTGGCACCTTATGGGAATGGCTAACTTGCTTGGAGGCAAAACTAAGAAGAAGCCAGAACCTCAAATGCTATTTCGTCACATCATAGTTTGCTGATTGGTTGTAATATTTTATAGTAAACGTATTCCTGTGTTTGCTGTCAGAAAATTTGGTTTTAATCATGTATAGTGATTATTATCACACGTCAATTGATTTTATTGTTTATAATTATCAAAAACTGATTGAATTATATAAAAACTGACACTGTCTCTTGCCAAGTTATGTTCACAACCCACTACAGTACAAAAACTTGTCATTTTAATTGAAAATGTAAGGAGACAAGAATTTAAAGTTATTAAATAAATACAATGGTATTTTTATATTAATTATAAGCAACTGAAGTGAGCTTATGATTTGTTACTTGTTTATCCTCCAAGCAGGGACCTTGAAACGGTGACGTCATATGCAGATGCTCTATTTCATACGTATAATATTAGGTTCAACTTCATCACATTTCTACTAGACCTAAATGAATCAACAGAATATTTGCTTTATCCCACAAGATGGTGGGGATGATCAATTAAATAAAACAAAAGCAATAACAAAGAAATATTATTTAATTCATTCATTGCAAAGTTTTCAAAAATCCCTCAAAATTACGTGAATATCTCTTTGTCCCTTGTGGACCTCAAAAATCCCTCGAATCGGGATTTATCCCTCAAGGTGGCAACACTGGATTTAACAGTCGCAAGATAGTTGTACCTCCTTAGTTCAATTGTTTGAAATACTTGATAATGTAAATATGGCACTACAAAATTTAACGGATACCTCTGGTATTCAAACTGCAACGAAATTGAATGTCTTACTAAATAAAACTCTGGATTTTACGCAACTACTCCAAATTAAGCAGTGTCTAAATGACGGAATATTTACAAATGATCTCCAGCAGTTTTATGCGTGTGCAAATATTCCATTTCTGGATGTAATTGGGCAGACTCAACTTTGGACGAAATTCCAGCCTTAGTAATGATACATAACGTAAATTATGAAATTACAGTAAATGTTCAAAAGATAGTCCGCCCATCTAAATATATAACTCGCAACGACGAGGCAAACTTCCTTGCACTCGTAATAAATTCTATTATTTCCAATATGATTTACTCCAACTTAAATCATCTGCATTAATTGATTACTATCAGGTATTTTCATAAATACACAAAGTGCCTCAAGTGACCCCATAAATAAAACACGCAATAATTTAGATCGGGAGATCTTGGTGGCTATGCTATCGGACCTTAAACATTTTAAAACCACTGTGACTTTGATGTTTGTTCATTGTTTCCAAGTGTTCCGATACCACAGACTTTGGACTACCTTAAGAATTAAACAACACGAAGGAACAGCAGTGTCACCATACAGTGTCTCTTCATGAACAGATTCGAGAAATAAGCAAAAGAAGAATTCAAGTAGTTCCCCAGGGTTTGTCTTAGGTATGTGGATATAATTTTTGCAGTGTTTGATACAAAAGTCAAACTTTGTTTCTAAATTAAACAGTCGTTTTGCGTCAGTTAAATTCACATATGAAATTGAAAATTCTGGACAACTATCATTTTTAGATGTATTAATAATTAAAAATAGTGAAAGTAAGTTTGAATTTAACATATACAGAAAACATACCAGTATTCCAAGATATAAATATCCTTAAGGACTCTCACCATTGTGTTCAATACAAAATGGCGAGGTTTAATTTTCTAGTCCATCGTCTGTCTATTAAGCTTCCTTCTCAATAAGGAGATTTGAAAAGTATATAACTGCGAGTAATGGATACTCTGTAAGTTTAATTGATAAAATAATTAAGAAAGAAAAATTCCTCGACCTTTCAAAATAAAATAGAAAATCCGAAATTTGTATCAATTTCATTCGATCCTCGATTCACCCGTGGTACTGGTAAGATTTTTAAAGATATAGGTTTGACAGTGGTTCATTCATCGGGAAATAAATTACAACAACTTTTAGGTAATCCAAAAGACAAAATTGAAACAAACGAAATGTCGGGAATTTACGAAAGTAGCTGTAAGAACTGTAGTCAAAAGTGTATAGGACGAACTAGACGAACAATTCAAACTAGATTCAAAGAGCATATGGCCCATCTCAAATATGATAGAACAGATAAGTCTAATGTTGCCCAACATGTGTTTGGGAACAACCATAAAATAGATATTATCAGTTTAAGATTAACTAAGAATCTAACAAATACTAGACAGCTGGACGCATTTAAAACTTTGAAAATCACAAAGTGTAAAAATAGTATGAATAGTGTCAGAGGGCCAATCCCAAATAGCCCGCTTGTAGAACCGTGACAATAGTTTAGGTATACATATGATATATGGTTAGCATAAGGTTAGTTTTAATCATTTCCAGATGATGCCAACTTGGTTGGCGAAACACGTATCGATTGCAGTATCTGATGTTTTGGTGTTTCATGGAAAATAATGCCAAGTTATCTTCACATCAAAGGTTCCAACCCACTTCAAGACCACTGTAACTTGTGAAAGAAAAAATCGGACCTATAATTATATGACATTTTTTTTCATAAAATTATATCTACTTTCCGTTGCCAAAGTCTGTAAAGAGGCTAGTGAATCACGCTGTATATTAATGAAATTATTATAAAACATCGGACCCGTTAAGAAAAAACATATGGAATGCTTATGCTTTACAATAAGTTTGCAATTTGCTATGAAAATGTCTTAGGTCTTTATACAACCAATTCTGGCTTTGAACTTCTATTTTAAGATAAGTTATTAGTAAAGCTGGCCGAGGTGGCTGGAGTACATCCACGGTCTTGCGCTGGCGTCACACGTGCCGATTTCGAAGTGATTTACGCTGCAGTCTTATTTGAAAGGTTAATGCGTGAGGTTGTACCTATAAATTATACATAATGTCAAGCGCGCCAAAGGGTAAAAAACGACCGTACGCGGACACAGTGAATAAATTTATCGGTGAATTTCCGGATTTATTCTATGACGGATGCAAAATAATTTGTAAAGTTTGCAATCAAGACTTAATGTGCCGGCACAAAACAAATTGTCGTCGTCATATCAATACCGTGCAACATCAAAATAAAAAAAATGGCATGCCTTTGACAACTCAGTTTATGTTTGATTTATTGTTAATGTTAATAGCCTGTAATATTCCGCTACACATACTGGATAAATAACCATTTCGGGAGTTTTGGAATAAATACAATCCCTAGGTGAACTTACCCAGTCGTACATCGTTACGTAGATATATTCCAACTGTTCGTGAAGACATTGTAAATAGGATTAAATGTGGTTAAAAAATACACGGCTCTGGTTATGTATTGACGAGACTACAGATTGTAAAAAAAAATCTATTTTAAATATTATAGTACGTGTACTGGACCCTCTTAAACCAACATTTCCACCTTTACTAGCTATTAAAAGACTAACTGCGTGTACTGGCGAAATAATTACGCGTGTGGTGTTGGAGACATTCCAAAAATTTTAACTTTTAACAAGTCAAGTATTGATGTTTGTGACTGATGGTGCCGCGACAATGCGCGTGGTAGGCCGTTCTCTTCAAAGAGACAATTGTAGGTTTTTACATGTTACGTGTAAAGTGCATGCGTTACATCTTGTGGCAGAAACGATTCGAAAATGTTTTCCAGAGGTAGATGCATTAATAGCAAATACAAAAAGAAGTATTTCTCAAATCTCCTAAACGGCTTCGAGCATTTCACAGACAGTGTCCTGGTATCCCTGAACCACCAGAGCCGATTCTTACACGTTGTAATAGAGGACTACACGACACAATAGAAAAATTGCAAAATAGTTCGTTGTCGTTAGTGGAATCGCTGCAAACAGTGGACGACGTAAATACACAGCTACAGGCTATAAATGACGCAAAAAATAATCGCGTTAGTGAAAAAATTCGAGAGTATATTACAGAGAGATCCTGATTTTAGCAAATTAAGATAAATTTGTGATGGTGCATCTACAACTTCGTTAAGTGAGTTCACAGATTGTTTTACTTATGCCTGTATTACATCCGTAGATGTCGAACGGTCATTTTCAAAATACAAACATATTTTTTCACCAAAGCGAACATCGCTGACGGAGACAGCTGTAGAAACATACCTGATGCTATTATAGTATAGATCTTCCCCACTTTGTGGTGACGACAACCAAATTACTTCATAAATCTGCTTAAAAGGGTGAGTTTTATACAAATTTTTATAAAATGTAACATTATTGTTAAAATTTATTTCCATTTATTGTACTTATTCAAGTATTATGATATGATGTAAACATATGAGTCATATGACGGCTCTGTCGGCCAGGTGACCTCGGCCAGCTTTAGTTATTAGTAAAGAACTCTGCGCCTTCTTTTTCTTTTTCAATTTCTAAGCTAATTTACATGAATGCAATATCAAAGACATTACATTATAACAAATTGTAATCGTTTATTTTATGACACCTTAGCTGTTATCTGAACAATTTTAAAAATTTTCAGCTTCTTACCAATAATTGCTTTAATGTTTGCGACTATAAATTGGTAATAAAATGGCGGATAATATAACGTTAATATCTTAAAAGTTCGGAGCGTGTTGGAATGATTATCATTGAGGCGTTGGTAGTACTCGTATAACGATATGCCGCATTTTCCGAGTGAATTGCCTGTTAGTGGCGCTTGATGAGTATTAAAATTATAAACTACTTTATATTACACACGTGATATTATTAGTTTTCCAGATATTTTACGGTAATTCCCCGGGTCTTAACTATGTCATTTTAAATTTATGGTGCTGTTCTACTACTTTATTATAACTTTCATGCAGAATCAGATAATATTCTTATTCTAAAAACTAAAAGTAAATGTAACACGTCGTCATTCTAATACGCAAAACGCCATCTCGTTTTCTGTATGTCATGAAAAATGCAGCACCCATTTATATTCAAAATATTTTATTCATACTTTGGTATTGAAATTGTATGTTGAGGTAAGAAATTGTTAACAATTTCGTGAACTTGGAGCAACAATAACTTAATAAAATAGTTGATTGAAGATGAAGTTACTTTGTGAAAATCCATTTTGATTTAAAAAATTATAAACACTTTTTATTACTTGTCCAATTTTCACTTTATTTGTTATTATCACACTTTTATTAGCTTCACCTGTATGTTTGTTTGTAACCGACTCTTTGTACTCGATTTTGACTCACTTTAAACGGACAGATTTAATTGAAACTTTGTACACTTACGAAGAACCGGTAACAATACAATAATTTGATAAGTTTATATCATTATCCTGATAAGGATCGCCAGAATTAAATAATTTCCTTTCCTCACGTATCCT
Source organism: Rhamnusium bicolor (assembly GCA_029963845.1). Taxonomy (NCBI): domain Eukaryota; kingdom Metazoa; phylum Arthropoda; class Insecta; order Coleoptera; family Cerambycidae; genus Rhamnusium; species Rhamnusium bicolor. Next base: position 286,825 of record JANEYF010004358.1, on the reverse strand, counting down.
CTGCGTGAGAGCAAGAGGCTTAATACTGTAAGTACATTCCGTGAATCTCAGTTCGGTCGTTGGCCGAGCGGGCTAAGGCACAAGTCTTAGTTGACGCGAAACGACGGACTCCTCGGGCGTGAGTTCAAATCCCATGGCTGAAAAAAAAAATTTTTTTCCAGAAGTATCTGTTGGATCGTAGTATGTTATAATATCAGTATCAATAAGCAATATAAATATAGTTTAAAAAAACTAAAAAACAAGCTTTCATAGCACATCAAACTAAAAAGTGAAAAATAAATATAGTTTAAAAAAACTAAAGAACACGCTTTTAAAGCACATCAAACTAAAAAGTGAAAAATAATTATTAATATAAACTTAAAACAATAATGAACGAAAAATACTAGTATTATTGTGGAAAAAAACGTGGGGCGCTTTGTGCCATATTTTTCGAATATCGAGCAACCCACGCTTTTTTCACAATAATACTAGTATTTTTCGTTCATTATTGTTTTCAGTTTATATTAATAATTATTTTTCACTTTTTTAGTTTGATGTGCTTTAAAAGCGTGTTTTTTAGTTTTTTTAAACTATATTTATTTTTACAACTAGTTTCATCCTATTCGGACATTTTCAAGTAAACTAAAATATACACAGTTTTTACTTTTATTTAAATATAAACTGAACCGAATAGAAGGATGGGTCACTTTATGGTTGATTATATAATTCAAATTTGTACAGATGTTATGTCTTTAAATGTAGTGGTTTCTCAAGATAGTAAATTATATTATGATATGATTTTTATTAACAGCATTAGATTATCTTAACAAGTTTAATAATGGAAAATTACTTAAATCTATTTGGTCGTTTAATATGTTGTAATTTTTATTCCTATTTAATTTACTAATTTCTAGCACTTTTAATAAATTAAGCTTTTTACTTTTCCCACAATATGTAATATTTTAGGTTGATGGTCATCAGTTATTGTATGACCAGAATCTGTTAGGTGTTTATAAAAGTTGGAATGTTGTTTTTGTGTGTGAATATGTTCTCCATATCTTACCCCGAACGATCTACCTGGTTGACCTACATATGAAGCGTTACATTCTGGTCAATATAATCGATATACACCACATTTTTTAGAGATATTAGTTTTTTGTTTTGCATTGAAAAGATATGCCTATATTATTGTTAGAACTGAATGATGTTTAATATTGTTACGCCACTGGACTGTGTAGACTGGTTAGATGAGACTGGAATTGTACGCTAACGGCCGGGAATATTCTGGACTGCTCTAGATCGTGTGAATGGATGTATAAATAAGACACACGGTGGGCCGACTCTCAATCTTAAGTTGAACGTGAACGAGTAAAGAAGAAATAAGAAAGAGACTTACAAGTGCTCAAGTGTGATTATAGTTAAGACAGTAATTAGTCTATTGTTGTTAATTGTTAATTAGTAAATAAAGTAGTGAGTAAGTGTTACCTGGACTTTCAATCAAAGAATCTACGAGTATAGGTGTTTGTGTGGATAGCAAACACGTAACAATATTAAATTTGGAAAAAGTATTGCTAATTAAATAAGAAAATTGACCTGAATATGGTAATGAAATGTATGTTTGAACTTTTTTTCTCGTTAATAGTGGGGTAAAGTTCTTCTAAGAGGGACTTATTTTGTTTTTTATAGATTAGATTGTTGATTATATTTTGAGGGTACCCGTTATTATGTGCTATAAGTCTTATTGTGTCTAATTCTTCTTTTAAATCTGTCTCAGATAGAGGTAAGCTGATGGCTCGGTGTGTCATAGATTGATATGCGGCTAATTTGTGGGAGAGAGGGTTATAGGGATTAAAGGGGATTGTGGCGTCTGTAAGAGTTGGTTTGCGGTAAATATTATAGAAAAATGATGTTTTATGTCTTTTTTATAGTTAAGTCGAGAAAATCTGTGTATATTTTAGTTTACTTGAATATGTCCGAATAGGGTGAAACTAGTTGTAAAAATAACAAATAAAGTGAAAATTAGAGAAGTAATAAAAAGTGTTTATAATTTTTTTAAATAAAAATAACTTAATAAACTGACGAGTTGCTCCGCGACTCAAATTAAAGCAGTTGCTAACTCTGAGAGTCATGATTGATTCGAATTAAATGATCCATTTCCTCTTGTGGAATCTCTCCCAGGTTATTTGGACTTCATACCGAAGTTGCTCCAAATTCTTTGGGGGCTGAAATAAATGACCCAGTCTTAAGCATATTATATTCGATACGTATTCAGTAGGGTGGTACACAACTTTTGACGTTTGAAACTTTTTAACCTTACCCTTAATTTCTTGAATGATTTTTTTTCTATCCAATGAATATATATATATATATATATATATATATATATATATATATATATATATATATATATATATATATATGTATATATATATATGTATATATATATATATATATATATATATATATATATATATGTATATGTATGTGTATATATATATATATATATGTATATATATATATATATATATATATATATATATATATATATATATATATATATATATATATATATATATATATATATATATATATATATATATATATATATATATATATATATATATATATATATATATATATATATATATATATATATATATATATATATATATATATATATATATATATATATATATATATATATATATAAAAAATTTTGTGTCATTTTTTTAAAACCTTTACGGGACATAAAAATGAAATTTTAGTTTAACCCGTCCTGAAGATGCTAATAAATTTAACGAAACGTCGACAATTTAAAAAAGGAAACATTTTGTTTAATCTTTATGATCCCTTCACCCACCTAAAAATATCCTTTATTTACTTACCCTTAATATCGTGCGTTTTTATGGGAGAAAATAATTGTATAAAACATTTCTAAGGCGTCCCCTGTAGCTACCATAATATGAACTGCATTTTTGTCAGTAATATTGCATTTATCAAGGACAGCAACTACTTTTAGTGTTGTGATATTAACATATGAACCATGGATTTATAAGCTAGAGGGATATAGTGTTATATCGTTTGTTATGTTGCCCACTGAAAAGTCACATTCTAATAACTGTTCATGAATAAACCAACAACGTTGTCAATACATACAAATATAATAATGACAAGTCACTGTGGTGTGCTGCAATTTATTCAATATTTATACATAGTAATAGAAAGTATGTATATCTGAAAGAATATTTAAATAATGATTTTATCAAATTTAATACACAAGATTTTTTTTATGATAATCGAAAGTCGAAATATTATTTCCTGATTGATTTTCTGAATTTTCAGAATCGTGGCAACGTCGCATAATAGTTGGATGCCGTTGGAATAAGAACCTTGCATCAACCTACATATGACTGCTATTTGTTTTGTGTATCTATGTATTTAATATAGGTATATATTGTTTCATGTGTTATTCAATGAATGTATTCAATTTCATATAACATTTTATTTGGGTAATTTATGAGCTTCCATATGAACTTCCAAAAGGTTATGCGCCCAGAACCGTGCCAGTGAATATTGTTTATGAAATCTGAGGAATACATCGTATATAAAAGAAAATGTCATATATACGCTGAATAATGTCAAATAATTTACCGTCAATTGAAAAATTAAAAGACCGTGAAAATTATAACACATGGCAGTTTGCAATGCGTGAATGTTTGGAACATGAGAATTTGTGGTCATGTATAGACATTGGCGGAACTAGAGAATTTTTCTGGGGGTGGCCAGGCCCCTTATGTTGAAATACAAAGTATACTATTATACCTAGATGAGAAGTCCTATTTTAGCTATTTCGTCGACACGGCCGTGCCGTACGCAATACTCATAAAACTACTTTTCACTTTCAGTTAAATTATAAAATGAAAAACTATACAAATAGGTAAGGTAAATATTATTGGTTTCGAATGATTTTATCATGATATTGACATCTTATGACGCTTAAAACTAAGAGATTTAATATTAGGGACATATTAAAACATATACGCTTCAGATTTTCAATTTTTATTTAAAAAATATGACATTAAAATTCAAAAGAAACTGAAACCTAAATCCTAAATCAATGAATTAATAAACAAAAACCAAAAAACAAAACGTATAAATATTTAAAGTAATTTCAATTTTCTGTCTTTTTTTGCAAAAATACTAAGTACTTGTTCAGCCGACAATTTTTGTTTAACTAGCGTATTCTCAATATACAGCAGAGACAGATTCGAAAATCTGTCTTGAACCATTGTGTTCCTCAGCCAAGCAGAGCCTCATAGCAGAGAAACTTCTTTCGCAACTAGCTGAGCTGATTGGAAGGCCCATAGCAACTTGCAAAAGTTTGTGCAGGTTGGGAGTTAAATCGTTCTTCACTTGACCTTTAAGGTTATCTAAACTGATTTCAAGACCTTTATTTTTGAGTAAATTTCGTGTCACTAAGACTTCAGCCTGAAGTGTGGGACTATCGATATCGAATGCAACCTTATAATTGGCTACGAACTCATCCGCTTTATCTAAATTTAACTTCAAGAATGAATCAATCGACTTTACAAGACGAAGATTTTCGAATAGCTTTTTCATATTGCCAATTATGTTGTCCATTACTTGGTAGTAAATATTTACTTTCCAGTATTCGGGAGCGTTAGTACCTGGTGGCATCTCAATTAGAAGTGATTTACCTAGGGTTGATTCAGTTAGGTAGTCATTTAATTTTTGTGGCTGCTTTCTTTCTTTGAGACTCTTACAGGCTCCAAAGAAATCTCTTGTTCCTCTGCGAAATTTTCTATTTCATTCCATAGGTCGTCAAATTGGTTCCTCTTTTCCTCGAAGCTAGTTATTGTGCTATTTATTATATCACTGGCTCAGCCAAGTGTGGCATATTTACTCTGGAATTATTTACTAAGTACATTTGCGACCAATAACACCGAATGGAAAACGAACAAACAAACGACGAATTGTGGCTTTGTTATTGAAGCCATTATACCGAGTGCTTCCACAGAATTCTTGTTCCGTCCTTGTTCAATTTCCTCATCTAGAGCATTTCGAATGGCTTGGAAATTTGTTAACACAGATTTACAATTTTGATATCTACAGCTCCACCTAGTGTTGCTCAGACTTCCCATTTCGAAACCAGTTTTAATACCCAAGCCCAAGGCATCATGAGCTTTTATGAGATAAGAATGATTACCAGGTTGAGAAAAATGGATGTACAGTGCTTCAAGGGTGTTGAAAAATGCACTAGCAACGGATACATTGGCACAACTGTCGACAATTACCAGGTTCATTCTGTGTGCCAAGCAATGAAAGTAAACAGCTTGGGGATGATCCTCCCTTATTTTGGCCTGGAGTCCTTGGTGTTTGCCAGACATTACGCTGGTTCCGTCAAAAAATTGCCCGATTATTATAACATCATTCAGACGACATCTATTTAGGAACTCTTGAATAAGTTTCCTCAAACTTTCAGCGTCTCTAAAAGAGGAACAATCCAAGAAACCGAGAAACCGTTCCTCAACTTCCAAGCCAACTACATATCTGATTGTCACTGACAGTTGCTCTTGCTTGTAGCACCTAGCTTCATCGACCATTATTGAAAAAATGCACATTCTCTAACTTCTTCGACAATCTTTTCAACAACAAGTTGAGATGCGATGTTTATTACTTCGTTTTGGACTTTAGAACTGCAATAACTGATGTGCCGCTGCAAATGGCTCGAAAAATTTTTGTCATATTTGGCCAAAAGTTCACTCAATTCCAAGAAATTGCCACGGTTTGTAGATGCTGCATCCTCTCTATGTCCTCTTAGAGGAACTCCTTGGCGTGATAAGCATAAAATTAAGTCAATTAATTTCATCATATAGTCCCGATTTTGTACTATCATTTCTTCATGTTGTTTGGCTACCTTATCATGAACATTTCCCGACATCAAGGAATGCTTGTAACATACAAACTTTTGCATACATTGAATATGCATCGAAGAGTTCTCGTGCTTTTTCAACGCCTCACTTTTCTTCCAGTTACTAAATCCACTGAAGACAAACTTTTCATTCTGGTCTCGTACATTCACAGAAGATCGAAAATGTCTGCAAACGAAACAGAACGTTTTATCTAATTTTATGATATACTCGAGCCATTGATGTGTATCTTAGAAATGGGACGAGAACGATCTCTGTCTACTTCCAAACGTACTCTTTGGAAAAACAATCTTCGGTTGAGATGGACCACTATTAAGAGTACCCAGATGTCGTTCATGTTGTCCACGTTGAAATTCTTCTCCTTCTACAGCAATAGGTGTTATTTGGACTGCTCCTTGAGCTGCTCTTTCTGCTTCGCCACCCATGCATTCGACAACTTCGACGTCTTCAATTGAAACAACCGCTGTTGAAGATGATTGTGCCGGTGTTGTTGTAGCAGTAACATCTGGCTAAGTCTTGGTTGCGCTGATTGCAGTATCACGAATAGAGATTTCAGTTGCCTCATTTTCATTAGATTGATTTTTCTCAGATTTGAAAAAATGACCTTATGTCTTTGAATTTCTTCATTTTTAAGCAAGCCTGTTTATAAGGAAAAAAACAAAAATACTTTAAAATCATATCATATTATTAAAATCATATCAGCAGCTGAGCTGGGACATTCTCCGACGTTACCTACCGTTATAATCAACGGGCAAAAAATATTTGTACTCGCTTGTGTCAAATAGAAGTCGGGGATGGATTCCGAATAATACAGTGACACGTTAATTGATAAATTTAAATTTCCTTTGCTAATTTTTATTCTTTCCTCTGGGGTGGGCCGTGGATAGTTTGGGGTGGGCCCGGCCCACCTGGACCCCCCTAGTTTCGCCAATGTGTATAGATGGTACAGATACGACTACATTAAATGAAGCAAAAACCAAAGATGTGAAGGCGAAATCCAAGATTATATTATGCATTGAAACATATAATTTTATTCATAATCAGTATGCCATAAATGCGAAAGAAGTTTGGGAAAAACTAAAAGCGACATTTCATGATTTTGAGTTATGCCGAAAAGTTTGTTTAATTAGAAGTTTATATGACGCCACCAGAAGGATTTTGTACAGGAAACAAAGTTTTTCGATTATATAAAGCCATTTATGAACTGGAGCAAGCTAGTCGAGTTTGCAACAAGAAATTACACACAGCCTTGTTAGACATTGGACTTCAAAAACTGATCAATGTGTTTATTTTAAACTGGATTCAGGAATAATACTATTTGTTGCGATCTATGTTGTTGATGTTATAATTTTTTCAAACGATAATATTAAGAAAAAAAAGTTAGAATCTGATATCATGGAAAGATTTGAAATGAGGGATGTGGGAAAAGCAATTTAAATTTTAGGTTCCGTATAATCCATCATCATGAATAAAATAAAATTTGGATTGATCAAGAGAAATTTTTAACAAATAAGTTGTCAAAGTTCAACATGTCAGATTGTAATCCGGTAAAAACTCCAGTAGATCAAAATCAGCAGCTGTCAAAACACCTGTCAAAAGAAGAATATCGTGAAATGGAAAATGTGCCTTATGAGCAAGCCGTAGGAAGTTTGTTATATGCAGCACGAGGCCTGATATTTCAAAATTTAATAAATTCAAGACCAGAATTAAATGAATGCGTTACGCATAAGTTTCGGAGAACTGCGAGGTCAAGAATCTCTCGAACAGGATTTACTAACAATAAGCCTAAACAGAAAAGAAGATTTAATAGATTTTGTAGAAAAAGTAAAAAAAAAAAATCGTTCAAGCTCACACTTAGATTCAACAACAAAATTAATGTATTTAAACCAATACGACGCTCTTGCATTAAACATCTTTATTAGAGATCTAAAAGGCGAAGTTAGAACAATAGTTAGACTTAGAAAACCTGAAACAATCGAACACGCCGTTTCGTTAGTTTTCGAGGACGAAAATTTCAATTTATAATATTAATCAAATAATCAAAATGAAAATAGAACTATGCAAAATATTAAAAAGCCTTTATTGTAGCATTTTACATCAACTTTTGCAAACAACAGTAGATATACAGCTCCTTGCAGTACTCAAATTTTACAAACAGATAAATATCAATCTAGAAATCAAAATAGTTTCCAACGAAACATACCTTCGCAATTTAGCCAATTTCCTGAAAGAACACAATTTTCATCTCAGCCTATAAATATTCAACCGAGGCAAATAAAACAAAATTTTCCAACAAACAGACAAACATTTGGACTACCGCAAAATGTATTTAAACCAAACTCGAATAGACAGCTAAATCCTGAAGAACTCATGTCAACTCAATCGCGATTATCCAGTGTACGAAGTTTTCAAAAACCAACTTGATTTAGAAATTTTAATAATTTTAATCCTTATTATAACCAACATCGACAATGGTAATCACGCGAAATAAATAATATAGTCTCTAAAACTAATTACACTAATTACCACAAAATTTCGATTATTAAACGGACGAGTTTGTAAATAATAATTGTACGTTTAATCAGCATCCTTCAAGCAATACGATGATCAAATTGATTATATTGTTAATCAAGAAGACGACCAACAACTCGATATCGACACAGAAAATTTTCAGTCGAACACACCGATGGACGATCAGACAAAATAGAATTAAATTCAGCAATAGTTAACGCTCTTCCATATGTACAAATTTAAAATCCGCCTATCAAACTTTTAATTGACACTGGGTGTTATACTTCAATAATAAAACCTTCAATCATAGAAAATTATAGCACTGAATCAATTACACACGAACCTTCTCATTTAAAAACTTTGCTTGGTGAAAAATTAATACGCTATGGAGAAACTATTCCGGCTTTTTCTGATTTTAAAAGTGACTATCAAATAGAATTTTTCAAGTATTTTCATTATTATCAGTGGTATTGTTGAGAATGTGAAAAAAATTTAAGTGGTACTGAACAAAAATCCAGGATTCCTTATTTATTAGTCATAAGTGAATTGTTTTACTAACAAGGATGTACGTAACCATTATCTACAAGCAGTTTGTCTTGGGCATAACATCAATTATGAAAATGAACCTAAAAAGTCCAATGTTTATTCATACATCATGAAGATGTGAAAAATAACTTTGTCAACTAATAATAATATATAAAGACAAAATCAAATAATTTAAAAACAAATTAAGTTCCTCTTCTTGATAAAAGTTAAAATATAGAGTGGAATGAAAAATAATATTATTTTAAATATATGAAGGAAATTTGCTTTTTAATGTTTCAAAAATATTTTATTAGAAACTCTACACGTGTTTCGGCTTTTTAGGCCTTTGTCAAGAGTACAGGGAATACTTGACAAAGGCCTAAAAAACCGAAACACGTGTAGAGTTTCTAATAAAATATTTTTGAAACATTAAAAAGCAAATTTCCTTCATATATTTAAAATATTTAATAATGTTTCACAAGGAGCCAACCGCAGAATCAGTTCAGTGTATTAAATAATATTAACTGAAAATTTTTTTGTTAATTATTATTTAGTAACTTTTACAAATCTTATCACAGATAAGTATAACATATATCTTTTTAAACAATTATTTTCCCGGCTATTTGCCAAACCGCTGAAACTTGGATTACAAAAAAGATAATATGCACATTATGTTCAGTACTACTGACTCAATAATGTTATTTTTAATTTCAACTATTCTGTCTAATAAAACCAAAAATAAATAAAACACAAGGTACTCATCAGTTGACACTCACTTTAAAAAACTTTAAAATATCTACCGACACGTGTTTTTGCTTGCCTTTAGCTCGTCAGGGTAATCCAAGTTTCAGCGTTTTGGCAAATAGCCGGGAAAATAATTGTTTAAAAAGATATATGTTATACTTATCTGTGATAAGATTTGTAAAAGTTAGTAAATAATAATTAACAAAAAAAATTTTCAGTTAATATTATTTTTCATTCCACTCGAAATCAAATATATCTGCCATAAGAAAAACAGTGGTTAGAACCTACATCTCAAAAACAAAAGAATGAAAAAAAATTGTGATGTTAAAAAATGTAGTTATCAAAAGTATCTTAATAATATTTAATTCCAAGAAGTGTAGGATTAATAATATAATAAGAGAATATAGATAAAAAATGGATTCAAAAATTAAATTTTTCTTGCAATATGGAAGAGAATTCTTCCCTGTTTTTAAATATTAAATACGAACTACTTTATGCTGACGCCAAAGTGTTATAATTTTTGTGATTACACATTCCTCCATTTATAGATATGGTGTCTTTAAAAAATTTGCACTTTTTGCAATTCTAGTGGATATTTCTTCTATTTTTGATTTATCCTGCGGATTTAATTGTTGTACAGGCAGAATATATTTTTGAAAGTGATTTCTTTTTTATAGCAACTTTGTGTACAACCAAATCTGTAACTTAAATTTAAAACTTTATTTCTTATAGATTTTTCAGGATTAAATAAAATGATAATATATTCACCACCATATTCGTGTCCACAATACTTCTTATTCTTTGATTTCTTAGTTGAGGACTGTATATCAGTGTATTTTACCCCTTTCTCTTATTCTATTTCATATTCTTCTTACATGTTTCATACGGGATATGCTTATCTGATAGGAGAACATTTAACCATATAAATGGGAAAATTATGCATGAATGAAAAAATCATTTATTTTGTATAAGTTCAATATGAATATTTATTTATGATGTAGCCCGAATAAACGAAATATAAAAGACAAATAAATCCAGTGGCGGTTTTAAATCTGACACTCCATCTATAACTAGTTCAACATTTAAATGGTATAATTTATATTCCCTCCTTGACTTTCTCTAGTCGCTTCCTTATAGTAAATTATTTGTTTCCTTTCCTCTTATATCCAATTTTGTCGTAAAAACAATTCACTGGTAATACGAATCACCAATCTTACAGATACAGAAAGTTAAATTCCTCTCGCCTTTGTTTCCAAGCAACGGCAAGTGACGTCACAAATTTATTTTAGTAGGATCCATCCATCGCTTAATTTACCACCTACAGATTTTGTGATTTTTAAACATTTTATGTCATTATTCATAACAATCATAACTTTTAACTTCTCATCACTATAAGGTGAAAAGTAATGTAATCGTCCAAGTATCACTCGATATTTAATAAATCTTGATGGTTTAATCTTTAAAGTAAATTTTGGAAATTACTACAAACTAGTAATGAAATGTAAATGAGCCTTACTGCCTATTAACTAGTAATTGTCATGGAAATTCTTTGATCATATTAAATATTTCAAATTTTAAAGATCAGAATAATTATGATTCATTTTAAATTAATAAATAATTAACAGTAAGAGTGGAAACATACAAAATTTAAACGATATGGTTACTTGGACAGTAAAAACAAATGGACAAATATCGATTAATATTGGATGTATTAAAAATCTATTTTCTATAAACTTTAAAAATAAATTTTAAAAATTGTACATAAACATTTTAATAACACTCCGTTTTCATTTTCAAAAATTCTGAAATAATATGGGTTTTTGAATAAAATTAAAATTAGTTAATAATAATTTACAATATTATTATTTTATTTATGGTAAGCAATGAAACAACAAGTTACCATTTGGGTAACTTTAAATTAATTAAATAAGATGTTCAAATAATCCACCACCAATTTGAATGTACAAATTGGCACACTGTAAAAAAGAAGTTCTAATTCTTTGCAGCATTTGCCCATCTATTAATACCATTGCCTCTTAAATTCGAGAAAGTGTGTCCGCCTGATTTTCAATTTCTACCTCCTTATAACTCATGAGGGGATGTAGATATCGAAAAAATGAATGAAAAACCACTCCCATACTTCAAGTCGAGTTTGCCAGCCAGCTATCCTGTGCAAAAGTCTTAGTCTCTTTGGAGGAAAAACGAAAAAGTTTTGAAAAAAATTCTTTAAAATATCGAACAGATGTTAAATATGTAAAGCATAAACTGAAAAAAACCAAAAAGTCCTTATAACTCGCGAAAGGATGCAAATATCGAAGGAAGAAATAAAAAACACCACCCACATCCCGCGTTGACTTTGACAGCCTACCGTTTCCAAAAATCTAAAGCCCTTTGAACGAACAAAAAATAAGTTTTTTAAAAATTTATTAGGAGATTGATGTTAAAAACACAGAGCATATGAATACACGCGTTAATGGACTGTGTTTGGGAATGTTTCATTAGGTGTTTACAATATAATATATTGTTACGTATTTGTTTTCCACCCCACACCATGCATTTGTTGATTGAAAGTCCAGGTAACACTTACTCACTACTTTATTAACTAATTAATAATTAACATTAACGTCAATAACTTAATGAAGGACGTAACTATAATCACAATTAAACACTTTGAAATCACACATTTAGTATATATCTTATTTCTTCTTTACTCGCTCGCTTGCAACTTTAGACTGACTGCTCGACCCACCGTGAGCCTTATATATGCTATTGGAAAAAATTTAATTAAACAGCCTGCTTTAGGTGTGTGCATAAAGGATAAAAATAGTAGTCATGCATGCGACAGAAAGATACCTATGCATCGATGTTGCCTTTTTTAACACGCTTTTATTAGCTTCACTTGTATGTTTGCTTGTTTGTTTGTATGTTTGTTTGTAACCGACTCTTTGGACTCGATTTTAACCCACTTTAAACGGACAGATTTAATTGAAACTTTGTACACTTATTAAGAACCGGTAACAATACAATAATTTGATAAGTTTATATCATTATCCTGTTCAGGATCGCCAATCCTTTCCTCACGTATCCCTGCGTGAAAGCAAAGGCTTAATATGTCAGTAGATTCCATAATTGTTAATTAGCCCGGTGGTCGAGTGGGTTAAGGCACTCGACGCGAAACGACAGACTCATCCGGCGTGAGTTCGAACCTCACGGCTGAAATAAAAAATTTTTTTTTTTTCAGAAATATCTGTTGGATCGTAATATGTTATAATATCAGCATCAATAAGCAATATAAATATAGTTTAAAACAACTAAAAAACACGCTTTCATAGCACATCAAACTAAAAAGTTAAAAATAAATATAGTTTAAAAAAACTAAAAAACACGCTTTTAAAGCACATCAAACTAAAAAGTGAAAAATAATTATTAATATAAACTGAAAATAATAATGAACGAAAAATACTAGTATTATTGTGAAAAAAGCGTGGGGTGCTCGATATACGAAAAATATTGCACAAAGCACCCCACGCTTTTTTCACAATAATACTAGTATTTTTCGTTCATTATTATTTTCAGTTTATATTAATAATTATTTTTCACTTTTTAGTTTGATGTGCTTTAAAAGCGTGTTTTTTAGTTTTTTTAAACTATATTTATTGTACGTTGTGTTTGTGAAGTAACAAGGGCACGCCTCATTGAATCCCTTCTTTCCACACTCAGTTTATTGTACAGAAAATTGGAGCGATTTGAAATATTCTCTTTATCTAAAACTATAAGAATAACAAAGACAAAGATAGTGAATTGGCCACTCAGGGAAAATTTTTCTAAACCCCTAAAACCACGAAGGTGCGAACATGGCCATTGCTCGTCGTGGTTTTATCTATAGATAGGATAACAATTAATGTACTCCACTCCTAGTGAATGTCTGATAACCAATAAATTATTCATCTTTTGGTCATGCACAGCGATGGCCCGTCCTTCGTCAGATTATAGCAAGTAGCTGGTGAAACTGATGGTGGTCTTGGTCAGTACATTTCAAAAAGTGTTGGGTATGGTTGTTAATTCTGTAAATAACTAGGTATGTATCCTTGTTTATTTCGAAAATTTCTAGTTATTTGATGCATATCGTTTTTAAAATACATCAAATACATTTCTTTGAGTAGTTTTTGGCCATTTGGCCTGAGAGTAAACTGACATTCTGCTATTAAATAAAATTATAACAAATATTCTAAGCAAAATAAGATAAAAATTTTTTAAAATAAAATAGATTTAAAAAAAGTATTAAAATGAAATTAAAACAATTTTTCTTAAATGTTGCTTTAGAAAGAACTCAAAAATATCACCGTGTTGCGCCTGGCAATATCCTAATCGGTGATAAAATTCGTTTCTGACATTTACAATCGTCACACTTTGTAGGGTGGCAACAATTTTAACACTTAACTCAATCAAGTCACGCGCGCGCTCATGTTCATGTCTATAAATTTGCGAGGTTGCATATCCCCACAAAAAAGAATCGAGGGATCCTTGTAGTCATTTTATTGTGCCTCTTCCACTTATTAGACGATCGGGAAGAGTGTTGTCTAAAAACTTTTGCACCCTACTTACATTATGAGCAGGACAGCCGTCTTGCTGGTACCAAATTTCCCCGAAGTTGACGTCAAGAGCCCGAATAGCCGAAATAATCTGATTCTGCAAAATGTGTAAATATTTGTGGGCATTTAAGTTACCGTCAACGAAAATCGGACCAATGACATGATCACCCAAAACGCCGGCCTAAACATTCACTTTTTGTTGATATTGAGTGCGTAGTAGCACACTCAAATGTCTATTTTCCCCGGACCAATATCGAACTACAGAAGGATTATGCCGGTCATGTATGAAAAAGATGTTTCATCAGTTAATAAAATATTCTGATGAAATTTTCGTTTTCATTAGCTTTTTCCATCTTGGTTTTACAAAAATTCATTTATTTCGTACGGTCCTCAGGAAAAATTTATTGGGCAGTCATAATTTTGTAGCAGTGGTACTTATTTCTTTTCAGAATATTCTGCACTGTTCGCACTTGTACACCAACTTCTCGCGAGATTTGTCTGCCGAAACAAGGTGCATTTACCTCGGCAAAACTAACATTAGTGTCCCGCCTTTCCCGATTTTACTTTAAGTGAACTCTAGGCTCGTCTTCGTCATTTAAATGACTACATTTTCTACAATTTGTCGCACATCCCACAGACTCAAACTTATGAATGATAATATAGATTTATTGGGGTCAAAATAAAATAAAGAAAATTTAGTGCCATATCCCCAAAAATACAACTATGCAGCTACGGACACGTGTTTCGGAGTTATTGCCCCTCATCAGCGTAGCGTAGCTAAAGAATTGGATCTAGGATGGGATAGATCAGGAACAAGAACTAAAATAAAGCTGGAAAGTACAGTACACAGTACTCAATTAGTGCCTTCATGTTCCCATGTGCCACAATTGGGGCCTCAATGAGCACAGTCAACACATAGAGCCCTATGTGTACTGCGCGTTTCCAGCTGGCAAATGCAAACAAAATAATATAGATTTATTGGGGTCAAAATAAAATAAAGAAAATTTAGTGCCATATCCCCAAAAAAACAATTATGCAGCTACGGACACGTGTTGCATAATTGTTTTTTTGGGGATATGGCACTAAATTTTCTTTATCTTATGAATGATGTTTAATACAGTTTGATCCGTCGGGCCAGGACGGTTTTCAAATGTAAACATGAACCACCCGATAACTCCCTCAGCAGTATTACCGCCGTAATACTACTTGATCATTTGCACTTTTTCTTCAGTTGTATAAACATACATTCTAATTAGAGTTAAGGAGAAATGCCAGTTTAACCTTATTACACTAACGGCTGAGACGATAATAAAGGAAATGAGACAAGAGAAACGTGAGAGCAGTTCACCACGCGACCACAAAATTGTTTATTGCAGTGAAATTATGATTATCAGCAGAGATAGGATTTACCAATCGGATATGACGTAAAATCAGGGTTGGCTTTAGGTGGAAATCTGTCAGATTTGCATGCATATATGAAACGATGTCTTACCTTTAAATTTTTTTTTTAGCGAATTCCATATCCAAAGTTGATAAAGTCAATTCATTATAAACACTCACTCAAAGAGAACTGGAGGTATAGGGGATATACTTAACAGTAAACTACACACACACACACACACACACACACACACACGCACGCACGCACGCATGCACGCACGCACGCACGCACACACACACACAAGTATTTTTCACTGTCGGTTACAAGAATAAAAGTATATTATTAATATCTATTCTAAATGTATTGTAGATAAACTTCAACGCCTTTCGTTGAAAATCCATTTATGTTGTGAGAAAGACCGCTCGACGTCGACAGATGAACTGGAGCATACTTAAAATATGTAAACTTTCGCAAAGTCACCACATTCATTCCCGGTGTAGCAAAGTCTACTTCTTTGCCGTGTAATAGACCTTTTAGTCTATTACACCTTTCATCGTAAAAAATCTGGGATTTTTTTTAAAACAGTTTGGAATTTTGTTTGTACCCTCCCAGCAATTTCACCCTGTAATTGAAAAATATATTGTCAAAGATCGAACACAACGTTTATTGCATCAACTGTAGTAAATTCTGATATTGGTTGACACTGAAGGTTCCGTATGGCTAGAGGAATTCGTGAAAAACTTCCGTGTATTGTCTCCAGACTTTCTTGAACAGTAAATTCCTGTTGCGTCTGTGAAATAGCAATCGCGTCATTTGTATTTAACTGCTGCATTAGGGATTTCACATTTTCAAAATGACAGTAATAGTATGATGCTGCCTCTAGCCAAGTTCCCCATCGTGTTATAATGGGCTGTGGAGGTAATGGAGTATTTGATAGAATTTCATTAAATAACCGTACACGACTTGGTGCTTTAAGAAGAACATTCTTTACACTAAATATCAATTTATCAAAATTAGAGTAGCACCCCCTAAAAAGCTTCAGCAATCATATGAAGCCCATGTGCTAAACATGTTGCATGAAGTATATTCTGATATGTTTCCTTCAAAAATTTTCCAATAACTTTCAATGATTCACTTCATCAGTAAGAAATAATAAAAACTTGTCCTTATTTTCTGCACATTTGTCACCCCAAAACTCTTATAGACTTGAATTCACTATCTCCGCTATAGTGCGATAATTTGTAGCTTCTAAAACTTTAGAGGCAATCAAGTGTCCGCTCATTGAACAATTTTCCTCCAATGCACCCACTAAAACATTCGCTACCTTAAACCCGCAAGTATTAATGGTTTCCTCCACGCTAAGCCAGATGTACTTCCCATTAAGCTCAGAAGAAATTTTCTATCTAATATTTTCACACTTAGTTGATAAATATTTTTTTTCTTAGTGTAGACCCCGAGGGCACGTTAACATTGCTATATTTGCCACTAATACATTTTTCCAAAAATTATCTAAAAAGTGGATTGTGTAGTTTCAACGACGGTATGTTACATCCTATCAAAAATTCCACTAAATCTAAGTAGATTGGTAATTACGTTTTGTTCTCTGTAGAGACTGTCTAAGGAAATGTTATGTAGAAGAACCATAGGGAATCCTTGTAGTGAAATATTGGGTACGAGGTGAAGATTGGGTCTTCATATTCGTATAATTTTCATTTATTGAGAATTTGCATGTCACTGTAAGTAAGCGCACCGTTTATGGTTTTCTGGGGAAATATGTCTATTAATATTTGTGTTGCATAACCACAAAATTGCTTTGTTACATCTAGTGCAATATAATTGTCTACTATCAAATTGTAAATCGACAATATCGCGAATCCAAGAATTTTCTGCAACTTCCTTCGGTTTAATACGTTGTGACATTTTAACTGCGCATTTTTAGTACCTACGTCCGCATGAATCCACGTTATGCAAGATAATGTTTTATCGTGTTATATGTGTTCTCCCCTTTACGCTAGGGCCGGCCATTGGTCTTCACAAATGTAAATTACTAATATACTATAATTTAAAAGAATCTATTACATTTTAATTTAATATAGTGCATTCCCTGACAAAACTGTTACCATGAATATTGTAAAATTAAATAAAAATGCACTTAATATGTTTTTTCAATTTGGGAACGTTTCAGTAGGTGTTTGCAATATATTACATTATATCTGTAAAAGCCATCCCTGGGAACCGATCGGTAAATCCCACGTATGATTATCAGAAAATAGCTATGAAATTTCCAGATTTTAGGAAAAATTACCAGATACTTCAAACAATACACCAACATTCAAAAATTTTCAAATAAACTTTATAAAAAAAATAAACAAAAGTAAAACAGTTACAAGTAAGTATATTGAATAGAAACATTTCAAATAATAAGATAACAATTGGCTGTCAAGTTCGACTTCAGAAATTATATTATCATCTTCATTTTCGTTTATATTTTTACTTTCTTGTACCTAATATAATATAGTATAGTAATCGTGATTTTTTTTCGACTTCGAGATTTTGATTCATATATACGTTTTGAACCTTCCTGAATCCATTCTGACTATTTTCCGAATGATTTCTGTCGGTTCGTGTGTGTGTGTGTTTGTGGATGTGTGTGTGTATGTGTCTGGCCGCGGTAACTCAAAAAAATACTAAGGGGACTCTTCCCAAATCTGGCAGTTAAAATTTTCAACAACATTTTAGGTGACACATTAAATTTGCTGAATGTGGTACCACCAAATGAGACATAATGAATGAAAGAAGAAAAAAAGTACAATTTCGGGAAAAAAAATTAAAAAATTATTGAATTTCTGGACGAATCTCGACAAATTATAATGAAAAACATTACTTTATGGAGAAAATCTGTCTGCATATCTGTAATATCGCGATAGCAGCCACAGTTTTTGAGATAAAGCTTTCAAATTTGGTAAACGTGTTCTAACGGCCAAAGATAATAATTTATTCGGTGATGAGCAAAATTTCCCAACTGAAAGGAGGTTCACGGGACCCAAACTTGCTTGTATTGGTCTTTATAAAAAAGCATATTCTTGATGAAAAATTATAAATCATGTCTACTATATCAAGCCAATAAAATATATGGTCCAAGTACTTAAATAGAGCTGATGTAAATTGAAATTTTTTACACATTTGATCTCATCTGGCAATACTGTTGTTTGTTCTATCTACAATAAACTGAGGGTAGAAAGGGAAGAGATCAGATGTGGAAGGGATCAGATGAAGCGTACCGGATCACATGTGGAAGGGATGGAGATATGCCCTCGTTACTTCGCAAACACAATAATGTATAAAAAGGCAACAGTGATACATAGTCTCTTTCTGTCGCATACATGATTTTGCAATTTTTATCCTTTATGTATACACCCAAGGCAGGCTTACTAATTAAATTTTTCCAATAGTGTATACATCCATGCACGATCCAGAACTTTCATGACCATTCCCGGCCGTTTTCATACAATTCTACCTTTATCTATCCAGTCTAAATAGTCCAGTGGCGTAACAATATCTTCGTAAAAGTCGTCTCTGGAATTTATCGCTGCCTCCCGATCTCTACTTTTAAACCCATATTTTGCGGTTGGGATTGACTTATGAATTATTATACACCCTTTATACCTTTTACTTATCTCATATGTTCGCACATGCACATAGATTTGCTTCGCTTAAAAGTTGATTTAAATTTGTTCAAGGCTTCTTAAAAAATAAATTCTCGAACACAGAGGTCAAGATGATATTTGAAATTAAAATATAAATAAAAGAAACTGATCCGAATCGTCAAACTGATTTATTTTTGATAGTAAGAGTTCTGTTTATCAAAATATTAAGAAAATATCATATTTATGTATAGTGAATAAAGTAAACATGTCTCTTGTGCAATTATGTGATGGAATATTGGGAGTGGTGTTATTTTGCTCTCTCCTTATGATTTTGTAAATTATAATCTCGTCCGTGTTAATATATTTACACGGGTAAGAAACTCGTGAGCTTTCGGAAATTATACTGCTTTATTAAATTAAACTGTTGCCGACGTTTTGGTAATTTTTTTTATCATCTCCATGGCTACAATCAAGAACCTTGAAAATAATTAAGTAAATAGCGTGCTCGGTTGCACAGCGGGCTAGAGCGGTAAGTGATAAAATTAGTTGGATTATTGCCGGCTTCGACCCTGATAAAGTTGAAGGGTTGTGTGTCCGCGTTTTTTCATAGATATAAGCCCTCCGCCTGTATTCGGCTTTGGATTTGGAGGTTGTCTAATTTATGTGATGTTTAAGTAAATTCTTACTTTAGCAGCAATTTGTTTAGTCTTTTATACTCCAGCAGCACAACTTTATTGGTCCAATATGTTTCAGAAATATTAGGTCAATATGTAAACGTCAGATTCCTTTATATTGTCAATATTGGACCTATGTTCATTTTCTTTATTGGAGAAATATTGTATCAAATATTGCGTCTATGTTTGATTTCGTTATTGGGGACATATTGTTTGTACATATTAGCCTATAATGATTTATTTTATAGGGGGAATGTGGTTGTACTGCTTGTATTAATATAAGGCGAATGCCTTATATTAATTTACATATTTTATTGGATTTTCATTAAAAAATATAATAAACTTAAGTTATCTAGCGCGCCTTTCCCATTTTCTGTCCTTTGTTCCCTCTAAATAGAGAGTCGGTGACCTCAAGAAATCTCTTCCTAACTGCAGCTATACAATTAAATAATTGTTAGTATTAAATCAATTCAAAAAAGAGATTTGCCTATTTTAGTCATATAAGTATACCCATTTATATTGGGTCTCGCGCAGTGAGGTTTATCCTCATTCCTTTTCATTAATATTTCTATTGAGCATATACTGGATTATTTTTCACCATAATTGGTATTCTTATAGTTGAATAATCCAACGCCCTCCGTGAAATAAATATATTTAACCCCTATATTTCACCCACCGGTTAAAGTATTAAGAGTTTTGAATCTTTTCCTTTAGTCAGGCTGCTGAAGATATACAGATATATAGATAAGTCCTATATTGGCGAAATATAGATTTGTACATATCGGAATAAAATTTCAGAACAATATGTGCCCAATATTGGTTATAATTATTCTGAAGATATATGGATTACACTGATAGTTCCTACATTGGCGAAATATAGATGTGTACATATTGGGGAAAATTTTTAGAATAATATATTATGCCCAATATTGGTCATAAATGTTATATATTTGGCCATCATTTATATATTGGGCCTATATGATTTGAACTTGGTCCATTATTTTGTGCTGCTGGGTTAGTCATTCAATAATATAATTTGTTAGCGAAACCTCGTTCGTGAAATGCGATGGAAGCTTGTTCAGAGGGACAGATTTTGTATTTGACTTGGCTTCTATTTTGCATTTACAGGGTCAGCAATATAAAATATATTCTAAGAAATCGTAAACTTTAAAAACTAGTTACATTTATATAAAAAATCTCGGGCCAAATAAATCAGCATTTTTTAAAATTAAACCCCTTCCGTCCTCCCCAGTCCCGAATCCAAGATGATCACTATCACTTTTCTGTTTGTACTTACTCCTCATGTACAATACACCACCAGCACCACCCCGAATACTCTATTGCATAATTCTGTACGGGATCAAAAATATATAATTAGAAAACTCACCAATAATTTCGTAAAAATGTTGAGAAAAAGTATGAAAATAAAATAGATTTGCGTATTATGTCTCATCTATGTAGTATGAGTGTGCCAGTCGGGTATAATTTTGCATCAATGGAATATACAATTTTCTCAACTACAGCTCTGATATTTCATATATCCAAAATTTATTGAGTACGGTAGAGGTCTAGAGAAGGAATTAATGATAATAGTGTGATCCAAATTAATTTTACCACTGTTTTGAAATTATGTAATAATGTTCTCTTCGGTGAATACGCTTTATATGTAGATTATTTTAGTTCCCAGAATATTTACTTATTTACCTGTGTTTTCTGTGTGTATTATGAAATATGTAAATTTCCTTTGCTTTTGCCTTTTCCCTTATTATAGGCACAACCACAGGTTTATATTTTGATTATTCTCTCAGTAGGTCTCTCGGCTGACCTAAGAGGTCATTCATTATTTAATACATATGAAAAAGAAGGGAAACAGTTTTGAAATATTTTTTTAATAGCAGCAAAGTAGACGTATGGCAACATGAAAAATTGTTTCATTGAAACATTATTCATTATTGGTGGCTACTATTTTGAAACTAAAGTAACGAAATTATTTATATTGGTCACCCAAAGAATACCTGGCATAGGCAATTGTCCATTGTCTTATTATTAAAATTACTTCCACCGGCTATCGGCCATATAAGTTTCATATACTCCATAAAATCCTATACCAGGACAATTTATAAATAGGATAGTCGGATAGAGATGAGAAACGTGTAAATGCAGTACGAAAAGATAATAAACCATAATCTCTAGCTCTTAGTTGTAACGCCTAAAACAAAAATTAAAAAGAAAATATGTTAACAAAAAATGTATTCGCCGTTCAAACCATACTCTCACTTTTTGGTCCGTCCTGTGTAAGGTCATATGTAAACATTGCATATAAAATTTATTTCGCTGATTACAATCAATACTTTTTTTTCAACTTATACTTTTACAAGTTATCCTCTATGGAAAGCGTCACTTGTGACACTGTGAATAGCGGCGGTATTTGTCAGTTTTGGTTTTCTCGGGCGCCAGTTCCTCTTTATAGTGCAGGGCAGCACTTTTTCCTATTAGCGGACAATAGGGTCTCGGATAGATGTAGTGAAGGCCGGAAATATGCAAGACTCTAGAAAAAGTAAACCAGAAATAAGAACAAGGCACTAACAATTTTACAAAATGTTTTTATTTACGTACATATCAAAATACAAACAATTTAAAAATGAATTTAATTTATGGAATAAATAATATTCTAGTGGAAACACAAAATAATCGGCGCAAACGACGAAATAATAAACAATTTTCATTCCTTAATTAATTTCCTAAGTGGCAATATTATGAATTATTTTTGAAGTGTTTAACTAATTAATTATTCCTAATTTAATTAATTATTTGTTAAATAATTGAAGGGGGGATGGATAAAGGTGTTAACTGATATTGTTTCAAAAATTCGAGTATTTAATTCTATAAAGGTAATGTGATTACAACTTATCACCTATGTTTCATTACATTTCTATGACTACATGATTAAATACTGAATGGATAAAGAAGCTAAGAAATAACATAACTCCGTGTCTCTGGTGAATAAAGATTGGTAAAAATGATTTTCTCACTGTTAATTAGCAACTTGATAATTAACAGTTTTATCCATCAACCCCTTCAGCTCGGGGGTTCATCAATAAATATTTAAACTATACATGGAGTACTGATGATAAAGAATTTTAACTGCATTAAATAATATTAAACTGCTGTTGAAAAATAACTATTATTAACAATATCTGGAATACATAACATTTACTATCACTGAATAGGAATAACTATTTTACATTTATACAGTATTGGAAAAAGTCTACTTAGAGTGCCTGTTAGTGTGTGTGCATAAAGGATAAAAATAGAAAAGTCATGCATGGGAGAGAAAGAGAATTATGTATCAATGTTACCTCATTGTACGTTGCCTTTGTGAAGTAAAGAGGGCACGCCCAATCATATCCCTTCATTCCACACACAGTTTATTGTACAGATATTAGATTTTTTAGGATTAGGTGTTTAGCGATTTGCAAACATTCTCTTTATCTAAAACTAATAAGAAAAACAAAGACAGAGATAGTGAATTGGCCACTCGGGGTAAATTCTCCTAAAGCCCCCAAAAACCACGAAGTTGCGAGCACGACAATTGGTATGCGTAATTAGTAGCGGGGCCAGTACTGCCAATAAATTATTCATCTTTAGGTCATGCGCTGCGATGGCCCGCCCTTCATGAGATCAGGTAGCCGATGACACTGTTGGTAATGTTTTGGTTAGTAAATTTCAAAATGTGTAGGGTATAGTTGTTATCTCTGTAAATAACTACGTATCCCTGTTTATTTCGAGAAATTCTAGTTATTTGATGCATAATTGTTTTTAAAATGCATAAAATAACTCGGTGGCAATTCTTTGATTAATTTTTGGCCATTTGGCGTGAAAGTATACTGGTATTCTGCTGTTAAATAAAATTAAATTAACAAATATTCTAATGAAAATAAAATAAAAAATTGTAAAATGAAATAGATTTAAAAAAACGTATTAAAAACGAAAAAAAAAACAATTTTTTTTTGTAAATGTTATTCTATAAGAGGCTAAAAAATGTCGCCTGTTGCACCTGGCAATACCCTAATCGGTGATAAAATTCGTTCCTGACATTTAAAAGCATGTCAGGAGTCACACTCTGTAGGATGGCAACAATTTTAGCGCGCTCGTTCGTGTTCATATTTATAAATTTGCGATGTTGCATATCCACACAAAAAATCATTAGGCGCCAAGTTGGGGAATTTTGGTGGCCATTTTATTTTGCTATTTCTACTTATAAGACGATCGGGAAAAGTGTTGTCTAAAACTCTTGCACCCTTCTTGCATTATGAGCAGGATAGCCGTCTTGCTGGTACCAAAGCTCCCCGAAGTTGACGTCAACAGCTTGAACAGCTGAAGTAATCTGATTCTGCAAAATGTTTAAATATTTATCGGCAGTTAAGTTACCGCCA
Organism: Rhamnusium bicolor; assembly: GCA_029963845.1. Lineage (NCBI taxonomy): Eukaryota > Metazoa > Arthropoda > Insecta > Coleoptera > Cerambycidae > Rhamnusium > Rhamnusium bicolor. The sequence goes on along the minus strand of JANEYF010004358.1, from coordinate 262,385 downwards.
ATGAAAATAGGATCACCTAAAATGTCGGCCCAAACATTTACTCTTTGTGGATATTGAGTACGTAATGGCATACTCAAATGTTTATTTTCCCTGTACCAATATCGAACTACAGAAGGATTATGCCGGCCATGTATGGAAAATGCCGGCCATGTATGGAAAAATATGTTTCATCAGTGAATAAAATATTCTTGATGAAATTTTCGTTTTCATTAGCCTTTTCTATCATGGTTTCACAAAAATTCATTCGTTTCGTACTGTGTTCAGTAAAAATTTCTTGGGTAATCATAATTTTGTAGCAGTGGTACTTATTTCTATTCAGAATATTCCGCACTATTCGCTCTTATCTACCAACTTCTTGCGAGATTTTTCTACTCGAACTAGGTGTATTTACCTCGGCGAAACTACAGACATTAGTTTCCCGCCTTTCCCGATCTTCCCTTAAGTAAACTGTAGGCTCGCCTTCGTCATTTAAATGACTACATTTTCTGCAATTTGTCGCACATCCCACAGACTTAAACTTATAAATAGTTATGAATGATGTTTAATACAGTTTGAACCGTCGGGACAGGACGGTTTTCAAATGTAAAAATGAATCGCCCGATAACTCCCTCAGCAGTATTACCGCCATAATACCACTTGATCATTTGGACTTTTTCTTCAGTTGTATAAACATACATTTTTAAATTAAAGAGAAATGCCAGTTTAACTTACCACGATAACGGCTGATCCAATAATAAAACAAATGAGACAACAGCTACGTGAGAGCAGTTCAGCACGTGATGACAAAATTGTTTATTGCAGTGTTGCCAGATTGTGAAGGTGATTATAAGAAAATAACAATGAAATTACCAGATTTTAGGAGAAATTACCAGATACTTCAAATAATACGCCAATATTCAAAAACTTTATTATAAAAAAATAAATAAACAAAAGTAAAACAGTTATAAGTTCGACTTCAGGTATGATATTATCATCTTCATTTTGTATAATATATGGAATATTATGATTCTTTCACGCATTCTGATCTTATTAAAATACAATTTACTATGTGCGTCATTAAATGATTTTTGGTAATAGGTTTGATCTTTTTTAGTTTTGATTAAATTACGTTAACTTTTAAAAAAATGCGTCCACATATAGCACTGTGTGCAGTCTGCACTCATTGCAAAAAGAGGGGTAGAGCTCTCATTTTTCGTGCATTGTAGCATTTATTTATAATTATAAAATAAATGATCGTAGCTGCATGAACAAAATCTCGTATGCCACCCCATTACTAACTAGATGTCGCCAAATGTTCATCGCAGTTAGTAAAATGGAACAGTATTCATTACATATTATGCACTTTACATGAAACGGTTTTAGTTATTTCTCAAGGTGTAAATAATTTTACAAAAAAAGTGACGTTCCCAAAAATTATCATAGATTATGTCATCATTAGAGGCTCCATTAACAGCTACCAGTTAGAATTCCAAATTGTAGATTTTGGTAATTATCAGGCATCTGGCAACACAGTTGTTTGTTTTATCTACAATAAACTTAGTGTAGAAATGAAGGGATCAGATGTGCGTACAGGATCACATGTGGAAGGGATACGATGAGACGGAGAAGTACCCTCCTTACTTCGTAAACACAATAACGCAGAAAAAGACAACAGTGATACACAGTCTTTTCCTGTCGCATACATGACTGCTGTTTTTATCCTTTATGCACATACACAAACAGGCACTCTAAGTAAATTTTTTCCAATATTTATTTAACGGTCCTAAAATTTTTTTCTTCCATAATAAATAATAAATGAACTGATATAGTAAAATAATTGCAAGACACTATACAGATTGAACCACGAAGGTGCGACCACGGCTATTGGTATCCGCAATGTATGTTTCACCATTGTCATTAGCAGCCAAGGGGGAACCCCAGTGCGAATCGGTGAGCGCAGTTCATCACAGCTAATGCATGACCGTGTTAAAACTGGAAATCCCCCCGACATGATTTAAAATGTAAGAGGCCAAATGCAATCGCTGTACATTCGAAATTGTTACTACATATACGACCTACGCACACACCTAGGCGTAAAACAGACTGTCTGCGTTTGTGGTGAACTGCATTCTTATATGCGTTGGTGCTGCTATAGCATATGTGACGCTGCTGTGTAGGGAACGTTATGCTTAGCTCCAATTATTATGTATCAAACAGAATTAAACCGAATGTTTACGCTACTTCAAAGAAATGTAAAGTTCTATTTGATTTTATACGACACTTTATAACATAAACATGCACTCTTATGTACCATTTTAATAATTTATTTCCGTGTGTTGTTTTGAATTCCATTTACAAGATAGACATTCCAAAACTCATACTAGATGTTTCACATTGATGATGTTTTTAATATTTAATGTCTCCCCACATAAATTCACTATACGCGTTGCTCGTTTCCTCTGATAAAACTATTCAGCCCTTATGTCATGTTTTATTAGGTACACTTAGGGCAATTTTTGGCCTTGTGTGGTCTATAAAATGAAGGATATTGACACCTTTACGCTATACAAGGCCGGAATCGTGTCCTTCACCTCTACACAATCAGGGCTTCATAACGGATTAATTGCCAAATATTTTATATTTGCAAAGCTTAAGGTTGGGTATACTTCACTCTCTCTCGGGCATCACTAGTCTAATACACTCATTTTCAAAAGTCGTGCACTTATTAAAAATATGAGGGAAGTTTTTGAAATCATGAAAGCTGTGGTCTAATGGTGTTCAAGTAGTATAAACAAAAATTGAAACAAAAGATATTCATTGATAACAGCATCATGTAAAAAAAAGTAATATAAATATACCATTGAACATTTAAAAAAAATAGGACAATACATTCCGACAGAAAAGGTGAATTAATTAAGACAATAACAAATTAATATTCTGTGTTTGAAGTTCTTATCAATGCATTCCTATAATCAAATTAATTAATATTTCTTGAGACATATTTCTTCATTCTTCTGTTTCGTTATTTCTCCTAAAAATTGCGTTGGACACATAACGGACACATATTCTTTGGGATTCATGTAGGGTGAGTTTGGCGGAAAGTCTAATCTAGAGATATTCTCATTCTCTAAGGCTTCTTGGACAGTTCTAGTGCGATGAGGTCTAGCATTATTATCCATAAAATGAAGCTTTCTCATATTTCAGCACGCAGGATCAATCACATTTTGGAAGTAGTATTCGTGGTATGTGAATCAGTTCTGCTCTTCGATTGAACATTATGCCTCCCCAGAACATTTTTGTTCCATTGCGGTACGGAACAACTTGAATGGCATTTTCAAGTCTACGTGTGCGTCCTGTTTCCCTTCACACTTGTATTCGGTCGTCACTCGACCAAACCACGACTTATCCGTAAAAATCACGTTTCTCCATTGCGCCAATAACCAGTTTTGGTGATTCCGCGCTCGTTGCTGACGGGTAGGTCGGTGGACAGGTGTAACCATTGGAACGGTCAAAAAATTTGTGCATCAATAAATTCGAGCAAAAAATCTATATGTTCCGTAAACGACGCCATAATCCTTTAAATATAATATTGTATTTTCTATTATGGCATTCTGCGTACGCATAGTGCAGCAGTCAAGTCTCGAAATGGTAACAATTGCACAACACTACTATTCACGATATAAATTTGTTGCGCAACAGGTTTGTTGTCCAAGAAATATCTGGCGATTCTGATTTTACAAAACAAGTTGTGCAACATGTCAATCGTTATCATTCACGACGATAAATCATATTGTACAACGGGCAATGTTGCGCAACATGATTGATCGTGGATAGGCCACTAGTATGCCTGTGTTTGATTTGTTGCGTAACAATTTGAGTTAATTCAAACCTGCTTGAAATTATTTGTGGAATATGCGCCTTTGTGCAACAACTTGAAACGTGTATGTAGATGTTGGAAGACGTTGTACAATTGTCTTACATAGTGCTTGCTCGATTATAGTTTTCAGTGGTTTTTGTTTAAAACATTTGAAATAACATTATCTACGGCTGGTAATAAAGAATTTGAGGGGGGGGAATTTATACAAATGTATCACGATTTACCAGAATTATGGAAGGTGCATGCGATTATAATTGCTAAACATGCTACTTCTGTAGACATTTTTGACAATTAAATCAGTTAATTAATTAAACACGTGCACGCACTGTACAATATGTGATGAACTGAAAAATTTGCACAAGCTGTTGTATTGTGTGTGAATAGTGTTGTACGACAGTAGTTTGCGCAAATTGTTTGACTGTGTATGGGATCTTCTAGTTCGCAATCATGAAGAAGTGACTTCTCTGCTCACTGTAGCACTTGAGATAACCCGATTATGAGTCATTTGATATTGACACTGAAGTGCCGTAATGTATGTGACTCGATTTCTACGAGCTGACGGAGCAATATAAAGGTTTTGTCTTGGCGTAGTAATCTGGAGATAGCCACTTCGAGGTCTACTTGCCACTTCCCCGGTGTCTTCATATTGTCTTATGGTTCTGCTGACGAAATTCAACTGGTTGGCTATCTGATGAGTAGACGACTATTCTTGCCACAGAGCAATAATTCTTGCCCCGTCAAAAGCAGAGATCCCATTTCTTGGCATTTTACTGTCTTTTTATATCAATACTTATTAATATAAATCACACACACACGCACACGCACACTCACACGCAGATGCACAAGCATACGGACAAGCACACGTACTCACACACTCACACACCACACACACACACATTTACACTCACACACCACACACACACACACATTTACACTCACAAACACACACTCACAAACACACACTCACAAACACACACTCACACACACACACTCACATACACACACACTCACACACTCACACACTCACACACTCACACACACACTCACACACACACACACACACACACACACACACACACACACACACACACACACACACACACACACACACACACACACACACACACTCACACTCACACTCACACTCACACTCACACTCACACTCACACTCACACTCACACTCACACTCACACTCACACTCACACTCACACTCACACTCACACTCACACGCACACTCACACTCACACGCACACTCACACTCACACGCACACTCACACACACACACACACACACACTCACTCTCACACTCACTCTCACTCTCACACTCACACTCACACTCACACTCACACTCACGCTCACACTCACACTCACACACACACTCACACACACACCCACACCCACACCCACACCCACACCCACACCCACATCCACACCCACACCCACACCCACACCCACACCCACACCCACACTCACACGCACACTCACACTCACGCACACTCACGTTCTTCACTTCACAGCCTTTCGTTGAACACCCACTTATGTTGTAAAAAGCTCAGAAGAAATTTCCTCTAATGTTATCACGTTCCACCGATAAATATATATTTTGTTAATGTCTACTCCGATAACACCTGAACATTGTTTCGTTGCCTGTCACTACCAGTAAAGCTACTAACACTCCTTTATAGTTCTCTGAGGAAATGTATTTATTAATATTTGTGTTACACGCCCAAGAAAGTGCTTTGTCACAGCTACTGCAATATAATCGTGTACCGTCAGATTGGAATTCTGGGATATAACGAATCCACAAATTTATTGTAGCCTGTGAGGGTTTACAATGATACATTAAAAACAAACTGATCGACTGTATACAATTTCTCGCTTTTGTTACATAGGACAAACTGCATTTGGTCCCCTCCTTCCCGTTATTCGCTGTTGACCCATAGGGTACAGGTATCTACGTAAATTCTCAGAATTGTCACAGTGTAGTGTAATTGTAATGAAACAAAATTCATTTTATCTTCTATAAATTTTTGTTTTATTGTTGTTTGGGACATAATGTTATGTCTGCATAAAGCCATCACTGGGAACCGATACCTCCGTCCGATCACTACAACACTGAACATTAAAAAGGTACATTTATGAGATAGAATTGAAAGTACTGTCGTTAATTTATCTAGCCGAAAAGCACTCGAGCTTTTCTTTTATGGATAAATTTCTTTTTAACTCAAAATTTTGCCAATCAGTAATTTTGCTCGAAAAACTGACATTTAACAAAATCGCTCGACCTGCGGTCTCGCGATTTTTTCATGTCAGTTTTTCTTATAAAATTACTGATAGGCAAAATTATTTCGTTACAAAGAGAAATTTATCCGATAAAAAAAAGCTCTTGTGCTTTTACTGTTGAATAATTAAACGGTAATGCCAATCTACTGTACAATACTGTTTTTCTGATGAATCGACATTTTAGTTAAATGGGGAGGTAAACAGGCACAATTGTAAGTATTGGAGTGAAACCAATCCACATTTGTTCATGGAAACTCATACCTAAAGGCCTCAGAAGTTAAATGTTTGGGCTGGCATCTTAGGGGATCACATTGTCGGGCCGTTTTTTATTCCTGACAATTTAAATGGTAAAAGGTTCCTCGATCTGTTAGAAAATAACATCGACCCAATGATTACCCAAATCCTCGAAGAAGACGATAATCTTTTAGAGGGCGAACTGTTTTTTCAACAGGATGAGGCACCCTCACAGTTTGCCATAACACACTGTCAATTTTTGGTTAATCGGTTTCCTGAGCGATGGATTGGAAGAGGTCCTGTGGAGTGACCCGCTAGGTCACCTGATTTAACTCCCTTGGATTTCTTTCTGTGGGGACATTTGAAATCGAAGGTATTTGCAACAAAACCCGCATCTCTGGAAGAGTTACGTGAAAGAATTGGTCGAGAATGCCGTTTATTGACTCCAGATGTATTCAGAAATGTTCGTATAGAATTTCAAGACAGATTATACTACTGTATGGAAGTCGGAGGGGTCATTTTGAACAATACATACGATAATTTAAACTGCTTCTTTTTATTTTTATTTCCCGAACCTAAAATAATGAAACAATTATTCCTCAGGAACGAATCGATAAAAGTTTAAAAAAAATAGATAGTTATGTAGAGAATTGAAAGACCTTTCAAAAGATATATCACTCGACCCCCTTTGCCATTTGAATTTTTTGAGGGTAGAGGGATGATGATAGGTATACAAGTATTGCATTAAAATATGTCCCCCTTGGAAACAAGGTCGACGTGTTTCACCAATTTTTCAAAGAATTTTTATCTTCAAAGTTATTCAGGGTGCCTACTTTTGATTGGGACACCCTGTATACATTTTTATATATTTCCATCAAGTAATATAATCATGCTTTCATTATAATGAATAACCAACTTGTTGGAAAAGTTATATAAAGACAGAACGAACCTTATATTTTTGTTCTATTACTTCGAATCCATGTAACTGTGAACGTGCTTAAATAAATGTATTAAGTTTATATATTTATTTTTTAAAAACAAAGTTCGTTTGGCAACGAGCTTAATTCGCGCTTCGAATCAACCAGTCATTACAAAGATATTGAGGTGGTTCAATCTTAACAGAGACACACTGTATAAACCTCGGTGTAAACAATATAACTAACCTTTATTAAACATAAAGTAACGTAAATTAAAGTAATTTTGATTGAGAAGCTAGGATTTTTTTTTAAAGAAGAAATTAATCCTAGCTTACTCAGATATTGGATGTGTGTCCCTTGTCTCTAAAAGTGTAGCCCCCTCCCGCACAAGGTATCTCGAGGTTCATTTATGGATACACTGGGTGTATTACCTGTGGCTTAATTTTTAATTAATACAATCATAAATTGTCTCTTTAATTTTCTCAAAATGCAATTTTCCAGTCTTACTAATTTGACAGTGAAAAATATCTTCATTTCTCAAGCTAGGCGGTTCTTTTTTTTTTAATTATTCGTAATTTAGTCAGCAATAAGTTCATGTGCATAATTCCATACGTCTACTTATTACAAAATGCAGATGCATTAACAGCGACATAAATTTCATTAAATTGTATATGTGATGGCAAAAAGGATTCTAGTGCCGAGTGTTTCAAGCCTTGCGGTACATTAATAGACATCTATAGATAATTTGCCACCAAATTATATAATATTTACTCTTTGGGATCGATATAAAAGCTTTTTATTAAACAAATAGTTTCTACGTCCAAATCAAGATAATAGGAAAAATGTCTTAGGATGACGAAGCATTTCGGAACTTTATTAAATCAATGCCATTTGTAAACTTTCAATGTTTGTATTCAGCATATCATTAGGTACCTACAGAACGGTTGTAGTATTACTGTGTTTTGACTTCTCGCAAAATTGTATGAGCAATAATGAATACCCTCAATTATACAGCTTTTCTAATAATAAAAAATTATTTGTAATCAATATTATTCATGGCAGTTTTCTGTTTATGATTAAGACATTTAAATGATAGTGGGTAATGAGCTTATAGCCTGGTACCAAAGGTCGATGGTTCATTCTATCTTGGAGCAAGGTAGACATTTTATTTGTAATCTGTTTCGGACTAAGTTAGGAGAAAGATTGTTGATACCCTAGATGTGGTTCAGACTTCACAATAAAGTGTAGGACTTGTATCTACCTAACATAAAATCCTAGGATTTTCAGGGGATTACTTCGGTGACTTGAGGGACGGTTAAGAAAAAACATATTAAGAGAACATATTAAAACGTTAAGTTACTACAATATGTCGATATTTCTACTCACCTTGACCCTAAGAATTGACAACCAACGAGTGTACAAATCTAGACGTAGGTAGATATATTAAGAATCTCTTTAAGTGTTTCGTTAATAACTAAATAATAATAAAAGTTAATATCACTAATTCGTTAGACAAGTCCAATAAGCTCAGAGTAAAAATAATATGATTAGACAAAAGTTAAACATGTAGTCTGATATTTATCTAATTATATTTAAATATTACGTAGGGCAACCTGGTAGCACATTCTAAATAAGCGTACCTGAACATAAAAAAGAATTCCTTGATTCTTCTCTAAATTTATTAAAAGGAAATATATTAATTAATTGTATACTTAATTTCTATAGAATCTTCATAAATATAACTAAATAGAAATGCATTGTAATTTAATTAGCTAAAACGAAATTTCTCCATTTTCAGATATAAATATATTAACCCTGTCTCAAATAATTGTATTATTATGTTTCTTTACACTATTTCTCTGGTAATAAAATTTATACAGCAGATTTATTTTATAACATAGCGTCTCAATAAAACATCCTATTAAGGATCCTCGTCGTCGCATCGTCGGGGAGATTCATGGAGTGTTTTGTATACAACCCCAGATATCAATATAATTTTGAACAGCGGAATATCGTGCAGATAACTTGTCAAACATTACCAGATTACCGTTAAAATATATAGGGCATGTAAACAAATTGGTTATGGTTATTTTTTTATGTGAAATTTTCATTAAAAATGCAATAATTTTGTTACCATCAAAAAAGTAGCTGAATAGTTATATTTTTATTGACAATTTGTTTAATTTTTATGTAGTAAATAATAGTAACAAGAATTATCAATACATTTCTCAAATATAAATGAAAACAATAACTAGGTACACTGGAAAAATTTTTTCTTGTAATAAGGCCAACAACTTTGCTTATTGAGCACGTTAAATATGAGACCACATATTTTGGCTCTATGTTCTATACAATAAGGTTTACGGCAATGTAAACATCTCTTCATTTTCTTCATTTTCCTGTTGCCTTTTTTCTTCGTCTTGCGTACTTTGGTCTTCGGCAGTGCTTTGTTCACTATCGCTATGTTTTCGTTTTTGAATGTAATATTCATCTTCATCAGAGTCTAAATATGTCATTATCTTCAATTTCGCCATTTTATTCGCCTCAAAAGTTTTTTGCAATACGTTTTAATTAAACCTCAGACAATGGACGTTCTCCTTTTTATATTTTATATTTTATATAAAATCTAAAATAAAATTCAAATAAAACATACCTACACTGTACCTCCTGGGGTCTGCAATACCCACAAATCAACAAATACGTTTATAGTAATTAACCTTGTCACATTAAATATTGAGATATTAGCAGTATTTTTGCGCATGTATAAACGTTATTAAGAATGCACCGGGTTTTTAAGACCCAATGATTTACTAGTAAAGGCACATTTCGGGTGTGTTGCGTACAATATATTTTCTGCAACCATTTTTCCTACTCTACAAAACACTTCTTAACTTGAAATCTTTTCTAAACAAAATTCATAAAATTCACCTGACAGATGTCAGATGCTGTTGTCTAGAGTGCTTAATTAGTTATGTACCTACCTATCTGTTATCAACCAAAAGTGACATAAGGTATCGGTAAAGTCTTTACCGATCCTTTATGTCACTTTACCGGACTAGAGCAGTAAAGATATATTTTCACTCAAAAAATAGACCAAAAACAGTTAACATTCTCGATGGTTGCAGAAAAAAATATTTAGTAGTTATGTCATAAGAGATTATATCTCGAAGGTAAAATCCTTAGCCGCGGGAAATATCCATAAGATCGAGATTTTATTGGCTGTCTTATTGACATTGTTAATGGTGTATTTTATAAACGCGACTGATGAAGGCGATTCCTGCAGATATTTTTTATGTTGAATAATATTCGCTCAGATAGGGTTTTTTTATTGGTCAAATTTGAAAATAAAATATACTACCACTTAAAATAGAAGTATATAACCATGATTACCATATTTTATATAATATTCAATACTCTTGTTTCAGGTAAGTTCAGAGCTTAAGATCTATAACGATATATATTATGGGTAAGTAATTTGCTTTGACTAGATTTGATTTATTTCAGTAAAAGTTACTATTTAATTATTTTTAGTTTGGTGAATTAAGCAGAGATGAAACGAATAATCGTATTTTTTTTCTTAAACCAAATAATAGCTGTGAAAAAAAATTGCTTATTGGCCGGTAACATAATATAAAACCGAATGAATATATAAGAAAGAATAATAACAAAAGCATTAAAACTTTACCTTTGTAATGATAACAACTCTTGGAATTTAAGAACATAGGAAATTTTATTGCGATGCATAACAAAATAAAAAGTATGAACAATGTAGTTACAATATTTACAATTATCCAGTTTAATGATATTTATTCAGTTTTTTATCCAATTTTCTTTCTGTTGATCTCCGAGCTTTTTTCTGAAGCTTTCTTTTCCATTTCTTATTATAAGCAATGCATAATTTATGAGATTAATTCCATTCATTTGCCAATTCGGTCAAATAAATGAATATTCAGCGGCACTGCCAAAAAATATATATTCGTTTCATCCCCATATTATATAAAATTAGCTGTTATAAGTTTTTTTTACCTGTTAATATACATTTATTTTTTGAAATGGAAAGATGTAAAAATTTAATAAACCTCTTGTCGTTCCGTTAAGTTTTGTGAAGTGTAATATTGAAGACAATTAAGAAATTTCATTGTTGTAAGTAAAATATATTTTTTTTTAATTTAAATATATTTGCATTTTTTATTAAGCTTCTCTGAGCAGTACCTGGAAAATAACCAGTAAGCCTTACTCTTTGAAATAAAATGTATCTTTGTTGAAATTAATTAATTTTCAGACAACATAAAGGAGGGTCTACTGAGACCCACTTACAACAAACCTAACCTAATATAAATATAATCTAATACTAATAAATTATTCTAATAAGATTAATTTACAAATAGTAATAAATACAAAAAGTAATACCTAAATAAAATATACCAAAGCCGTAATCCTCTCACTTTATTTAATTCAAAATTAAATAAAATAGCCACACACACTTCTTGATGACTTATAAAATTTGTCATAAAATGAGAAGTGATTAAGCTTTAATGCGATTGCCCGCTAGTATACGCGATGGACTCAATATATTTGGTAAACATGTTTTACTAGCATTTATTACTATATTTTGTTGTAAATTAATCTCGCCTCTCTTTGGAATACTTTTAGTCTAAGAGCCAGTGACATTTTTCGGTGATGATTTAGTTAAGGCCTATTTTTTGAGAGGATGTTGAGAGGGGCATAACTAAGTGTCCTCCGCGAGGATTAACCCGGATTCCAGTCATAAGGGGGTGGCAGAACACCCCCAACGTGTAAAAAAAACTGCATCTTTTTATTATTTAGTTAAGGCTGAAATTTTCTCCAGTAGTCCTCTGATAGCTCACAATCATCGATATAATATTTGCAGAACGATTGGCCAGTCATAAGGGGGTGGCAGATCACCCCCAACATGTCGTGTGAACGATGAACTTTTTATTATTTAGTTAAGCTTCATCTTTTAGTATGTTGTTGTGACAACTATTTCAAGTGTAAATGCCAATTTGCAGAACAAAATGGCGGCATTAACACCCTGGCAGAACGATTTGAATTTGTAAAAATTATTTACTTTCAGCCGCGTATATCTTTGGAACTATGCAACATACGAGAATGTTGTATTATTGTTTTTTATGGGAAATTTAATTCTCTACAAAAAAGGTCTTTTGATATTTTCACGTATCTCCTTTAGTTTCTGAGATATACTGAAAATAACAAAAATTTGCAAAAATTTTTTATGTTCAGACGCAAATATCTTTGGTACTATGCTAGATGCGAGAATGTGACTCGAAACACTTCTTGTGGAAAATTTAATTCTCTACAAAAATAGTCTCTTGATATTTTCGCGTATCTCCTTTAGTTTCTGAGATATACTGAAAATAAGGAATTTTCCACATGAATAGAACATTCGTGAGGAAGGACATTCTGGTGCTCAAGATAGTTATTAGTGCAGTTATTTCAAGTTTCAAGTGTAAATGCCAATTGACAGAACAAAATGGCGGTTTTAACACCCTGGCAGAACTATTTGAATACCCTGTATGCATGCCTTGATTTCGTTACTCCAGCCAAACTTTTCAAATATGAAACATCCGTATGACCACACCATCTCAATACTCTATATCTATACTATAGTATAATACTATAATAAGATATATGTGAGTTGTAAGTGGACAAGGGGAACTGTGTTCAATTTCTGTATCTACGTCATCAACGGCATACAATAGTCAAAGGGACTGTCTGTTGGGGATTATGTATCCCTAAAATTTTGACCTGTGACTCATACTTTTTGTTTTATATTTACTATCATATGTTATTCAAATAAAAATTCAAAAAAATAATCACGAATTCGTTATTATTCAAAAAATTTTCTTAGTTGTACAACATTTATTTGAAATAATAAAAATAATTATGCGTTGAAATTACCATGTTTTTTGAGATATTTTTTATTTATTTCGTGTATTTCCTTTTTTTGGAACATTTTTGATATGATCAAAAAAAGAGATTAATGATTCAACATACATTTACAATGTTTTTTATCTATCGAGATCGTGGAACTTCAATAATTTCGATTTTTTTTCAAAAAATTTTCATAATTTTTTTTTATGGCAATCGGGTTTTTTTTAATTATTATAGTAATACAATTACAATAATATTCATCATATTTTGGGGTTCTCAATAGGCACTGATTATATTTTTCTGAAATCAGTATCATTATGAAAATCAGATAACACAATTGCAACGAAAAAAATTTTTTCGAGTTCGAGAACGCAACAATAGAAGCATCTGAAAAAAAAATCATTGAACTTTCTTTCAATGGGTACAGAAATATATAAAAAATCGGATGATTCAAAAATAATCGGAAAGAATTTGGCTAAGGTGACTTGTCCTTAACATTTCATCGCATTACTGCGTTGAAAAATGTATAATGGTACAGGGCTCAATTTCACTATTGCTAAAAATGACATTTTTCGACGTTTCTGAACTTGTAGGAATAAAAAAACATGGTTTTAGGGAAATATTAATTAGTACGTCTCCAACGGTTTGTCGGCAATGGAAAGAAAATTCTTTATTTTCAGTATATCTCAGAGACTAAAGGAGATACACGAAAATATCAAGAGACTATTTTTATAGAGAATTAAATTTCCTACAAAAAAGTGTTTCAAGTCGTATTCTCGCATCTAGCATAGTTCCAAAGATATTTGCGTCTGAACGTAAAAAATGTTTGCTAATTTTTTTAATTTTCAGTATATCTCAGAAACTAAAGGAAATACATGAACATGTCAAAAGATCTTTTTTGTAGAGAATTAAATTTCCCATAAAAAATAATAATACAACTTTCTCGTATGTTGCATATTTCCAAAGATATATGCGGTTGAAAGTAAAAAATTTTTACATATTTAAATCGTTCTGCCAGGGTGTTAATGCCGCCATTTTGTTCTGCAAATTGGCATTTACACTTGAAATAGTTGTCACAACAACTTACTAAAGGATGAAGCTTAACTAAATAATATAAAGTTCATCGTTCACACGACATGTTGGGGGTGATCTGCCACCCCCTTATGACTGGTCAATCGTTCTGCAAATATTATATCGATGATTGTGAGCTATCAGAGGACTACTGGAGAAAATTTCAGCCTTAACTAAATAATAAAAAAGATGCAGTTTTTTTTACACGTTGGAGGCGTTCTGCCACCCCCTTATGACTGGAATCTGGGTTAATCCTCGCGGATGACACTTAGTTATGCCACTCTCAACATCCTCTCAAAGAATAGGCCTTAACTAAATCATCATCGAAAAATGTCACTGGCTCTCCTACTATTTGGTACTTTAATTATATTTCTATCTTTATTAGTAAAGATCGCTGTGTCAGAGCATTTTTCCAATTTATTATATTGCGATTGACACTGGTAGATGGAGTTACTATTAAATATTTAGTACTCTGCTATCACAGAGATAATTACGATTCTAAGATTCTCTCTGTTGATGTTACGTATACGCGTATACCTACTTCACTGACGAGGGCAATAGCCAAAAACCGTTCTATCAATGGTAAATGCGACGGCCTCAAGAAAGATTGCCATTTATTGGGTAAATATTTTTACTAGTGGGCAATCGCAATTAAATATTAATCACTATATATGATACAAATTTTATTAATCATCAAGAACTGTGCGTGGCTGCTTTATTTAATCTTAATTAAATGAAGTGAAATGCTTACGACTTTGGTATCTTGTAATTAGGTATTACTTTTATTTATTATTTGTAAATTCATATAATACTGTTCAGATATTCTTATTACTAATTTAATGCTTTTAAAATAAACGTTCATTATATTATTCTCTACTCTCAATATTTTGCTTGTTGTATTTAGATATCTTGCATCGAAGTTGTGTAAATAAAGCGTGTAAATCATCTGGTGGAATATCTAGTGGTTTTGGAAAGTGGTCTCAGTCCTAAATAGGCACAATCCTAGAGGCACTACTGAGTAATTGGTAACCTTTGTGCGCGATGCATTGCTCAAAGGAGTTTGGATTTTCTGTACGGGTAAGTTAGTAATCCATTATTTTATATTTCCCCTCCTTTACAGGGATTCTGAAACGAGAGCAAATATTTTAATGTTCGATTCCTTACGAAAAATTTACCCTAAATTTCTGAATTAATTGTATACCACAGACCTTACACTACGTTAAGGATCTACTCGAATCAAACAACCTCAGTCAAGATGAAGTAAAAGAATATCTTCAACTCATTAAACTTTGCATAAAACAAAATTGCTTTCGACATAATGATAACTTCTTCGAACAACATGAAGGAACAGCAATGGGTAACTCTTTGTAACCATTTATTGCCAGTCTCTTCATGAACAGATTCGAGACAGAAGCAAAAGAAGAATTCGAGTATTTCCCCAGGGTTTGACTTAGGTATGTGGATGATATTTTTTGCAGTGATTGATAAAAAGTCACTAATATTGACAACTTTGTTTCAAAATTAAACAGTTGTTTCGCATCAATTAAATTCACATATGAAATTGAAAACTCTGGACAGCTACCATTTTTAGATGTATTAATAATTAGAAATAGTGAAAATAAGTTAAAATTTGACATATACAGAAAAGATGACAGTACTCTAAAATATATTCCTAAGAACTTTAACCACTGTGTTCAACACAAATTGACGAGTTTCAATTTTCTAGTCCATCCTCTATTAAGCTTCCCCCAATAAGGAGAGGTTTGAAAAAGAAAAGGCATTGATTAGAGATATAGTTGCGAGTAATAGATATTCTGTAAGTTTAATTGATAAAATAATTAGGAAATGTAAATTTAAAGAGACACTTTAAAAATTTTTCGACCTTTGAAAATGAAAGAGAAAATCCGAAATTTGGATCGATTCTATTCGATCCTCAATTAATTCACCCGTGGTGGTGGTAAGGTTTTTAAAGATATAGATATGACAGTGGTTCATTCATCGGGAAATAAACTACAACAACTTGTAGGCCATCCAAAAGGTAAAATTGAAACAAACACATAGTCGGGGATTTACGATATTAGCTATAAGGACTGTAATCAAAAGCTTCTAAGACAAACTAGACGATAAATTTAAACTAGATTTAAGGAGCATATGACATCTCAAATATGGTAGAATAGGTAAATCTAGTGTTGCCCAAAATGTGTTTGAGAACAACCATAAAATATATATTAGCAATTTAAATTAATTAGGAAAGTAATAAATACTAGACAGCTGGATGCATTTGATTGCTTGGAAATCACAAAGTATAAAAATAGTACGAATAGTGACAGAGGGCTAATCCCAAATAGCCCGCTTTATTGTTTAGTGAGTCACGGTTCACCGAACAGTGGCAATAGTTTGTGAATAAAAAGGGTAGATTCTTAACATAAGGTTAGTTTTAATCATCACCAGATGCCAACTTGGTTGGCGAAATACGCGTCACGTGTTTTGATGTTTATGGAAAACTACGTCAGTGTTACCTATCCATATATTATTGAAAAATATTCTTTATCCGCCAAAAGCTAGGGGCACCGCCGCCTCTCCCTGCCTCCTTGGTGGCGCCAATGACTATAGACGTCATACAATGATATAAGAAAGTAATTTTCACTCGTTATACTTTATTGTGAAACGTTTGAATTTGTTTCTTAAGGAATCTGTCATTAAAATATTGTAATCATTCTAGGCATCCTTCAGTAATATAAATCGATATTGTGTTTCAAACTGTACTTCACTAAAATATTTCAACTCTTTTGTACTAAAATATATATTTTACAACGTATAATAAAACATAATAATAGAGTTTTCTATCTTGGTTTGAAGTAAATGCTCCGCTGACATATTTTTACTACTTTAAAGGTTGTACGTTTTCTTTGCAGTTGAGGTTCTCTTAGCAACAATTGTTTTATCATTAGTGTCCGATTTCGATATCTCGAACTCTATAATAGCTAGAAATTTGATTCAAGAACATCAATCAATTAGATGAAAGTGTCAATGACCAAGAATTTAATGACAATTTTCAAAATCGTCTACAGTTTTGTAATTGTATAACGCAACAAAAACTGTTTTCTTTAGCAATGTTTTGGTCACTGATGAAGAAACTTTTCATAGAAATAGATTTGTTAACAAACACAATTTCCATTACAGAGTTACACAAAAAAAATTTTGATCTACAATGAAGTTGTAATCTGAAAACCCAAGCTCGTAAACCCCATAACCCACTTAACCAAAAATCTATCAACTTTAATAACCACGTATGTCAGACATTTCTTCATGGCAATCTCCAGTTTTCTTTGATTCGAAGCATAGTAAACCATCCTCAACGAAACCGTCCTCGGATCCTATATAGAAGACTATAAGACGACTTTCCTTGCCTAATGGATCCTTTAACCCCGTCATTAATCCTTGGATGAAAGCCTGCCTTGAAGTCAAGCTTGTTGTGTTCTTCTATACTTTACTTACAGTGTGAAACAAAACGTATTTGATAGTCAACAAGCTATCAAGTTAAGAATATCTTGTGAAATGGGTTTTAAAAATGCGACCAATAGAAAAATGTTATTCAAATTTGGCGCAATTTATGGGGCGGGGCATAATTCTATTTGTTCGTTAAACGCAGTATAGTATGTTTAAGCTTTTAAATCAAATTTCTAGCTATCATACAACTCGTGATATCTTAGTCTGACGTACTATTGTCTATTGCCACTATTTGCAATCATTATTTTAAGTAATTTGATCAATGATTTTGATCACTTATTTGATCAGTAAGGTCCGCGAGTATATAGTAAATGACGTAAAAACCAGGGGCTGACCCAGGACACCGCGCAGACATACAAATATAAAGATATGATAAATAATGTATTCTCCTTAAATGGCGATTTTGTAGTGTCCAAAATAATATGAACAAAATAACATATTTCACTGAACGCACAACACTACATACTAGTAATTTCTAAAGTTCCAGTAAATTAGCAGCATTTGTTCTAGATATATAAGAGTTATCTTTTGACGCCTGTTGCTCAAAATACATATACAAGTATAAAAAAAATTATTTAAAATACCGAATAGATGTTTAATGTGTGAAGTATAAACTGACTAAACCAAAAAGTTCTCACAACTCGTGAAGGGATGTAGACATTGAAAAAATAAAGGCAACCTACTATCCTGTGCAGAAGTCTCAGTCTCTTTGGACGAAAACCAAAAATGTTTTGAAAATATTTTTCTAAAAGATCGAAAAGTTTTCTGTTGGCTAGCCACAGGTGCTTTGATACGCATCTGCTGTAAAGATATTTGATTGCTTTCTTGTTAAGGGCTTCTGTTTCATTTGTAAGAAATCTGCGTCGGGTACATAGAGTGGCACACGTCCTTTACCATTCTCCAAATCTGCTTTCCATATTTTTCTTAGAACGAAAAGTAACAAGCACCACCAGAGTTAACTTCGGGAAGCAGATATTGCCGCTAGCGGTTACCGTAGTCGTTCTGAGGACCCGTATAGTGAATTCGAGCGCCGCAGTAAAAGAGTTAAAATTGTGCTTCTATTTTTCACCATGTTTTATACCTATTTACGATACGATATGTATATAAACATAAAGACACCACAGAAATTAGACAATCCCCGAATCTGCACGGGCGAGAGTTACACTTATGGAAAACGCGGTTACATAACCATTCCCACCAAAATTTTCAGTGCCGCCGATGGCGGGACCGAACCCGCAGGACGATGAAAAGATTATCTAATCACACTTGTCATCGCTTGTTCTAGCCAACTACTCCACCGAGTCGGTGCGGACCTGGAATGTACTATTTACTCGCGTACTTTATTGATCAGAAATACTTATAATATAAAAAAAAGGTGGCAAAGAATCAATTAAGAACTGTCAGCAAAAAAAATTGTCAGCAAGTCGAAACATATAACAAGTATTTGCCAAATACAAAAAAAATAAAGGGTGGGCAAATTTCGATGTTTGTATAGAGTAACTCGGTAACTGTCAGAGATACAAAAAATGGAAAATACATTCTCGATCTCTTTTTTTTGAGACAAATTCACTGGCGAAATCAAAAATTTGCTATCGTCTTTGTCAGTAAATTGCATATTAACAATTTTGTTTTCGTCATAATTGCACCCCATTTAATTGCAAAAGTGATGATGTGTTACGAAAATTACGAGAAATATGTTATGCTAAAAAGTTTTATTAAAAATAATAACAATTGTGATATTGCATCCGAAATATATTTCAATCGCTATCCAGAAAAAAAGACAACCTAATAAAGCTATTTTTAAGACTTTAAAAGAAAATCTCATTAATTGTGGGTTCTTGAACAAGCCAAGACCAAAAAATTATAACATTGAAGATGCTGAAGAAACTTTTATAACTGTAATTGGAATGGCGATTGTAAATCCTTCAATTTCAAGTCATCAAATTGAAGCTGATTCTGGGATTTCAAGCCGTCGAGCTTTGTGTCTTTTGAGGACACACAAATTCGGGCCTTATACAATAAGGAAACAACATCACACTGCAACCAACTGATCTTCAGCGACGATTGGAGTTTTGCATATGGTATCGTCAATAAAGTCAACAAAATCCATTGTTCTCTAGAAATATAGTTTAGACAGATGAAGCCTACATTAGCAGTGCAGGAATTTTTAACAGGCATAACGAACACTATTGGTCTGATATGAACCCTCACCGTACCGTTGACATGGGATCACAGGGACGCTTGGTTTTAATGGTTGGTGTGCTCTACGTGGCAATCGGGTTTTAACATATCACATATATCAAGAAAATCTTAATGGCCAACGGTACTATGAAATCTTAAGCCAGAACATTATTCAGGAATTTATGGACAATCTACCCTTAATTGAGGCAAGAAATCAGTTCTTCCAACAATGGTACACCACCTCATGATATCAGGATCGTTTGAGAATTATTAAAACCAGTTTTGGAAATAACTGGATGTGAAGTAACTTACCAGTTAGGTGGCCACCACGATCACCTGACTTAACACCACTGGATTTTTTCATTTGGGGCCACGTTAAAGATAAATTATACAAGAAAACCACTACCGACATAAATGAACTTAGACAAACTGTTATGATTATGTTTACCCATATTACTTCTAATTTTAGTTTATTACCTAAAATTGATCATTTATCTATAAAAAATAGTGACTCAGTTAAATTGTTAGGTATATTAGTGGATAGTAACTTAAATTGGTTTGATCATATTGACTCTTTAATAAAAAAAAAAATGTCTACCAGAAACTATGTTCTTTGGCAGCTTCGCTCTTATGTAAATTTAGACGTGCTTAAAATGTTTTACTTTGGACATGTGCAATCATTATTAAATTATGGCATTTTATGCTGGGGCAATTCTAGTAGAATGAAATACAATGAAATACAACTTTATGCCATAACTGGAAATTGCACCTTTTTTTAAAATTTTCTCGACGCTACTGTATTATAGAGAAAAAAGTAAAAGAATGCAAAAGTTGTTTTTTCATAACTTTACAAATTACCAAGATATTGACATGTATCTAAAAGTCGACAAATCGAACTTTTGTTTATAACTCGAAAACAAAAGCAAATTTTTGTTTTCGTCAGTGCATTTGTCTCAAAAAGAAAGATCGAGAATGTGTCTTCCATTTTTACAGTTACCGAGGGCATATAAGCATTCCTTACAGTCATACGGAAATGGCAGTATTTCTAGCAATTTCATTGGCCGTTTTAAGATAGCCGCAGGGCATGCGCAGTTACATGACATGTCAAAGTGTATTAAATCCTTTTTGGAATCCGTTTGTCAGCAAGGTACTCGTTAGACGATAGAGAAGATACTCGCCTAGCACGCGGTAGATCCAGGGTTCGAATCACAAACTTGTTTTTTTTTTTTTAATAAGTATTTTTTTAGTTCGTTAGTAAGATTTTCCTTGCCCTTAATTATAGTTTGTTTATTTTCCTTGCCCTTTATTATAGTTTGTTTATTTTCACGGTGCCGAATTCCCCTTTAAAAATGATACCTGATGAGCACGCCATGCCATGGCCTTGAAACGGCCAATGAAATTGCTAGAAATACTGCCATTTCCGTATGACTGTGAGGAATGCTTATATGCTTACCGAGGTACCCTATAGAAACATTGAAATTTGCCCATCCTGGACAGATATTAGACATTCCATTTATAGGATGTTGTTTTTTTTTTAAGTGTAATATATCACTTTATCGCTACAGTGTTCCGTTACCATATATTTCAGTAGAGGTGTATTTCAGTTGATATTAATTTGACCATATAGGGTATAATATAAAAAGAATCCCTTTTTATTTGTTTAAATTGTATGTTAAATATGAATACTTCTTTGTAGATCCCTGAAATTATTCGACTGAATATTGACTTAAGCTTCTTGGTGGCAGAATGTCAATATTTACTTTTGTATAATTTTAAGTTCTATTTTTATTTTAGTGAGTGTTTACTTTGGGAATTGAAGCACCGCCTAATTTAACTAGCAATAAGTTTTTAGGTTTACATCTATGGTGGAATCTAGTAGTGAGAAATGATATGGAAATTACTTCGTGGCAATACAGCTGAATTGATTTGTTCAATGATTTAATAATGCAACTTGTACAGGGTAAGTCTCTGCATAATACTTAACTAAATAAAATTTGACGATTGTTCTACTTGTGCAGCAGGGCAGCCTTTCTGCAATATAAACTTTGTAATTCCGTTTGAATTATTTCTCCACTTCCCACTCATGTTTATATTAGAATATTTTATAGGAGCAGTATGCCTTAAAAGGATATTTTTATGGGTCGTTATAAAAATATGGTTTTTCCCATATAGAGTGCATGTTTTATATTTAAGAAACTTACTGTGTACAAATTAAAGTTATAATTTAATTTAAATACATGACCGAAAATGATCCGTAAGGGACATATAACACCGGAGGATCACGAAACTGTGTAACGTGATCAAAGCCTGATTCTCCAAGCCCATTTTCAAAAAGATATACGGTTGTATATATAGTGCGTCCATAAGTATTGCACAAATTCATTTTCAGGTAGAATAATGGAGCAATTCTGACTTCGGATTCGAATTCAGCGCGTCAAAGTACATAAAGATAAGTTGGTCTAGTCAAAAGAACAGTCCGCGCTCCATACAGAGAAATTTTCCAAATTTAAGGGTGGTTTTTCACAATTAAAAAACTGGAGGGTGATGGAGCAATTCCGACTTCGGATTCGAATTCTGCGCGCCAAAATACAGAACGATAGTTGGTCTAGTCAAAAGAACAGCCCACTTTTTTGTGTGCCTGTGAATTTGATTATTTCAAATTTTTTTGAACCTCATGAGAAGTGCCCTCTGTAGTGCGCCGATTTCACCAATACACAAAGGGAATCTACCTTTGACCTTCCAGATATCGTTGTTACTTTCGGATTACCAAGTTGAATCGTATTCGAGAAAAACGTATCACTCCACAGATCAAGGAGACACATTGGATAGATTTGCTATTTTCTGGCCTCAGTCTACTTGATTTTTTACGACGCTAATACTTTCTTTGTTTTTACGTAGAGAAGGAGGTAAAAAATATGAACCATCAGCTTTATTTTTATTTTGCTAGGTTTTTTAGCGACTCCTCCGTACTAATTTTACTGAGCGAATTTTCAGTTTCCAATATACATAGGCAGAACAATGAAAGACTGCTCAAAATGGATTTATTAAAACCCATTATTCTGTGATTCATTCGTATTCACATCAGGACTGATACCCTGTCAGTGGAATTATTCATTATCTTGTATAGATTCATGAATTACGACAGACGTTAGTTTCTGTGCAAATGTTGAACTCTAAGGGACAGTCATTAGTATCGTATAAAGTAAATTGTAGATGAATTTCCACGTTCGTTGTGATTTCGAATTGCTGATTTGGGAAACAATAATTTTAATTCAAAGATTTCCAGGTAGATATTTACCGAGAAAGGATTCAATGTACTTTGTTCAATAGTATTTACTGATAAATTAATTAATTGTACATAATAAAAGTGGAACTTAGCGAGTTTAGAAAATATTGTGAAAGGTAATTTTCCAGAAACAATCGGCTCTTAAGATTCGAACTGACGACCCCCTGAATTGACAATCAAGAATATACGACTGCTCTTCCATTTTGCAAGATTTATTGATATCTTACTTAATCTCATCTAATGAACTACACGGAAAATAATCTAAACTATTATTCTTAAATTAAGACATTATTGTACTCATATATCCGCAAGGATATTTTCCTTCAAGGAAAACGTTATTCTTAAAAGTCATTATCTTGTTCTTCTTCTTTTAATGATAACTAATTATTAGCTTTAGATTAATAGTTCTACTTCAGCTAAGAGGAAGTTTCGAACAATATTCAATACTAACTTATACTTAATTTAAGATTTCATTTATTGAGTTCAAAAGTAGAGATTATTGCGATCTGTTACACTTAATATAAGAAATGTGTCATTTCGTTCAACAACTGTATTATTTAAACAAAACTAATGAATTACTTGAATCAATAAATATTTGATATTGAAATCTTTTCTTTCTTTTTTATTAATTCTTCGTTATATAAAAAATATAGTTAGTTGCCCAGTATGTTAGTGGAAAATTAAACCTCTGCGCTTGTGACTTGACATTAAAAGATTAGTCATAGGGTGTTTTTGAAACGTTAAGGAATTATATTATTATTTTTTTGTCTCATATTAGTTGTCAAAAAAAACACCCTCTGACTAATCTTTTGACGTAAAGTCATAAGCGCAGAGGTTTATTTTCTCAGTAACATACTGGGTAACTAACTATATTTTTAGATAAAGAAGAATTATTCATGTGGTAGTAAGTCCCAAAAAAGAAAAGGAAAAATTCAGAGAACGCTACAAATAACATTCAGACAATATTTAAATAAAACTGATAAATTATTTGAATCGAACTTGAATTTCTAGGATTGGCTAAGGACTTTTCAGAATTAGATGAAGTTTTTATGAAGAATTACGTTTTATTAAGAAACCAAAAACAAAAAATTTTACAAGTATAAGTCCATTGGTGAACACACTGTATATGAGACTTCACATTTACCACAGGAAGGCACATTATTTCTTTATGTGCTTTTAAGTGTTTTATGAATTTTATTCACTTTTCGATTTGAGGAATAAGTTCTATAATCTGTTCTTTTCTGAATTTCCAGTAAATTGTCTAACGTTAGTTAATTTTCTTGATCTAGAAAACAATTATTTATGTTATTAAAGTATAAATAATTTAAACAAATGATTGTAGCTAACTATATAATAGAAAATTATGCTCGAACATTCAAACAGGTATGGCATTACAAGTTTTGTACATATGAAACCGAACTGTTTAAGCCCATTTGAATATTCACAAAATTTCCATGCATATATACAAACTGTAAATAGGCAGTTAAAATACATAATAATTAATATGTTAGCTTAGAATTTTTGGCAAGAACAAGGAACTTTAATCCTACACTGATAATAAATTAATATCAATGACTTTAGAAAGTCATTGATTAATAATGTTATATATAGGTACAAATAAGGGTGCATGACTGGTAAGTCGCCGTATTCCTTTCAAGAGATGTTAGTAGAGCTCGTTTGCAACTGATTTAACTATAATATGCATAATTCAAAACCTTACAGTTTCTGAGATATTTTATTATTTTATTTAACTATAATATGCATAATTCAAAACCTTACAGTTTCTGAGATATTTTATTATTATTATTTTTTTTTTAGAAACTTCCCTTGCCCTTATATGTTTCAAAATACATATCATCGCTTAAGCGGAGATTTCTCACTCAAAAATAAGACAAATAGTTACTATCAACATGGGTGCATTGCTGTTTCGTACTTGAAATTCAGAATGTTGAAGTTTTATTACTATATCGGTTAATTTTGTAAAGAAAATATATACACCACTGACTTCTTTAATTTTAGATGGTACCGCTATGTAGACAGTTAATTGCTGAAAAGAAGTCACCTCTTAATTTTTGTTAGATTTAGGTTTCGCGTAGGAGATAAATACAATTTTTTTCTTAATAGCATTATTTTTATTTTCTTTTATAGACTTAAAAAATACTTTAAAATTGCATTTATCTTCGACACGATGTCGATATGTAAAAAACGTCAAGAAGTGACATTTTTTCGGCAATTAACTTTCTACATAATTGGGTCATCAAAAACTAAAAAAAACCGTGGCGTATATATCTTTACAATTAACGCAAAGAAAAATAAAACTTCAATATCTCAGAAACGAAGCAAAAATGGACCTATGTTGATAGGAATTAGGTACATTTGTCTTATTTTTGAGTGTAGAATCTCCGTTTAAGCGATGGCACATGTTTTCCGAAACATCCTGTATCTCTTCAATTTGAAAACAATGGATGCTCTATCTGTTCCTAGTATTTATGTATTATTTATGGAAGTAAAATATAGTCTTTAAAACTTCATAATAAACCTCATTCGAAAAGTAATATATAAAGTATAGAAGTTTTTAAATAATTTGCACGTTTAATACATTTCAAGTTTTAAAAATGAATGTACGATTGGGTTGAAATTTTTTTCACAAATGTAGTTTTTTAGCTTGACTTGTTATCTTATTAAAGGATTTAACCTATTTTTTGTTACATAACTATGTAAACTAACGCAGGAAACTGAAATATTAAAGAAAGTTTTATTATTTTTTTATTTTAAAAATAAATTATCCTAAAAACTATTAGATCTCTAAATCAATTGCAAATGAGTTCTACTAACCCACCCGCAAAGGAATAAGCCGACTTACCAGTCACCCTGTATATGTATTGTATAATAAAACGCCACTACAATAAAAATGCAGATCTTGACTATAGATTGTATATAATACACAAGCAAAAATTATCAAAAAGGAAAATAACTTGGGAAATCTATACACAACCATTAAACTTCAGATGAATACGTTTTATCAACAGAAAACAAATGGTTATGCAAATTTTAATGCGAAATTTTGAAGTGATAATTTTGATAATAAACCTTAGGAGGGAGGTGAAAAATCATCGTTGTATGAAAGCTTTGACAAGAAAAATATTATGGGGAAGTGTCAACTGTGATCAATTTCCCATACATTAAATTGTTGGTATTCAAGATAAACCCTCACGGGGTTCATTTGTTTGATTTGTCCGAATAGTGGAAGCAGCAATTCGGTGACATTAGATTTGAATAAATAAATAAATTTACAAAATAGTAATAAATACTAGAAATAATACCTAAATGAAACATTGAAACAGCGACTTACAAGAAACTCGGTGAATTCCCTTGTTCAGCACTTTATTACAACCAATTTGGATAAATCCACAACTGTCAAATTATACAGGAAGAATTTTCCTACATTTTAATAGAAGTGAATATATATTTTAAAAATGAATAAAGAATAATAATAATAATAAAGTGCTATTGTACATTAGTCTAACCTTTACCACACATGAAGATAATATTTTTTTTGGTTCTATTTATACTAATCTATGGTATGAGTTAAGTTCTGAATTTTCCAGCTAGACTCTCAACCTCTTCCATTCATGTAGTTAAATTTTTTAGAAATAAGGCATCATTAGACAGAAGTATAACTTCAGATAAAACTCAAGAAACAAACTATCGTGTTAAATTTTATTAGTATACACAAGGGCTTTTCACGATTATGTTACCAGGAATGCTTATTAAATTTGCATATATTAAAGTGCATCAAGTTGCTAACTGCTGATTTCATACATTATCGATGACTGACCGCACACATTCAACATTTGCATGGAATATACTTGATAAAGCGATGCGCTTTCCTACTGCTAAACACAAAGGCAATAAATATTAGTCGCTAATAGCGGTATTAGTGATAACGATAACATTTTCGCTTCTTGGCCGAAACTATTTTACGACTAGTGGTTCCACATCTAGGGATTTTTTTTCTAGATTTAGGTTTTTATTTCAAATATGGAATTTAGCGAATTTTAAAATTTTAGATAATTCTAGGTATTCTTTCTCTTTATATAAGATCCGCTAAATTCCCTATTTGAAATAAAAACCTTAATCTAATAAAAATCCCTAGATCACTGTTTACGAGGTGGGTTCAAATAATTGTGTTAAATACAAATGCGTTGAGAACAATTAAAGACTTTATTACAATCGTAAGAATACATGAACCAATTATTACTTGTATGTTGTGTACGAACGGTTTGCTAGTCGAATACCGAATCCCCTGTCTTCTGCCCAGTGCCTCTATCGTCGTCTCATTCCAAATGTTTAGCCATGTCAGCATGAAAGCACCGGCTTCAGGGAACACTTCGAATATCGATAACATTCGCTAATAATTGTGCAATAACTAAATATTAAGAATTATTACCTTTTGACTTTTCAAAAGGTAATAATTCGCAAGTACTCTACACTTTTATTATAAATATAAAGCGCATTTCAATGAAAACTGTCCACCCTAAATAAATTTGGATACATTGATTTTTTTGCAAAACACGCAAAAACACGTCAAAAAGGAGAAAAGAGGGAACATATTTTCTTATAAATAGACATAGGATTAGTTCCACCTCCTCCAGAGCCACCGCTAAATTTTTTTTAAATGGGACACTCCATATTTTATCGAAGAGCTCATGGAGTCTAAAGTGAATAGTTTGAGAGCTACAGATAGCACTTATTTGAATCCA
This sequence comes from Rhamnusium bicolor, assembly GCA_029963845.1. Lineage (NCBI taxonomy): Eukaryota > Metazoa > Arthropoda > Insecta > Coleoptera > Cerambycidae > Rhamnusium > Rhamnusium bicolor. Next base: position 234,371 of record JANEYF010004358.1, on the reverse strand, counting down.
TTCACCTAGACTTTTCGAGCAAATTACCCATACCAAATTTAATAAAAGAATAGGTTCTCACAAGAAGAATTTTTGTTTTGCTAAAGAAAAACTATTCCTTTTTATGACGTATTTCTTTTAGATTCTTTAACAATTGAATCCATTCAATAAATATAGTGTAGAATATTGCCCAGTTTCTTAACTATTTATTGTTACTTTTACAATTATTTTCAAAATGGTGTACACCCTGCAAGAAAGAATTGAAATTGAAGGTGTCTAATAAGGAAACAATAATTCGGCAAGGGCTACTGCTACAATTTTTAATACTACTAATCTCGGAAAAAATGCAACACATAAGTGTGTAATTGAATTGATACATAAATGTATCGAAACGTGATCAGTTGGTAACAGAAAGCAAAACCCAACGCGAGTGGTTAATGACGAAGCTATAGACGTTACAGGTTTAGGAGGAGTTTTAGGTTACTTTAGAGGATCAGCAATCTTTATTACAATTATCTAGAGCAACAGGTGTTTCACGCAGCAGTGTTTTTAGAATTTTACATAAACACGATTTTTATATAAACACAAACATTCATACAAAATAGAATTAGTACAGAGGATGATCCTGATCGGCGTCTCTAGTTTTGTGAAGTAATAGTGGACGTTTAATTGACACTCCAAACCGTTTGTACTATATTTGTTTCTCCAATGAATGTACATTTTCTGTCAATGGATTAGTCAATAGACACAATTGCAGATATTGGTCTGAGAGTGATCCACATGTAATGCACGAATTTCATACTCAAAGACCTCAAAAATTGAATGTTTGGTGTGGTATCCTAGGAAGCCATATTGTTGGACCCTTTTTGATTGAGGAAAACTTAAATAGTGAGTCATTTGGAATTACTAATTGATCCACAAATTACCCAAATAATAGAAAACGATGAAACTTTTTTTCTGAAAATCTCCTTGTATTTCAACAAGATGGAGCACCCCTACATTTTGTTCTGACTGTCTGTCAATTTCCTAATGATATATTCCCTGGTCGTTGGATAGGTAGAAGAGGTCCGATGATGGAATGGCCACCTAGGTCACCAGATTTGACCTCTTTAGACTTTTTTGTGGGGGTATTTCAAGACGAAATTCTGAGCAATTGACCAAGACTCGCTGTTATGGACTTGACTTTCACATATCCTTGTTACTTTCACATTTATACCTTAAGAGGCCGAAATAAGAAAAAAACACAGACATTCATACACACACGTTTTTTTCTAGCTCAATTATTTTCCTATACATGGGCTTGTATAGAAATCAATCCAATAATTTGTATTTCCCAAATAAAAATATAAGATATTTCTTATTTCATTCACTTAAACCGATACGGATATTAAAACTTAGTAAGCGTTGAGAAATATTACGTAAAAACGTATTTAAAGAAAATTTAAGTCGATCGGATGAAGCTTAAAAAAATTAGGAGTGGATTTGTGTGGGGATGGAGGATTTCTCATGCTTAAGGTATTAATGCGAAAGTACATGTGCGTTTATAATAAAGTATGCAGGGAGATTCATGAGGAAAGCGTTATGGTAGTTAGAGTTCACTTGAGCGAACTAGAAATGGTCATTGAAAAATGTCTGAGACCTTTTTACTTTCTCATACCTAATATAAAGAAGTATAGTAATGGTGATTTTTGTCGACCTTCAAATTTTGACATATATACGTTTTTAACCCTCCTGAATCCATTCTGACAATTTTTCGAATGATGTCTGTCGGTGCGTGTGTATGGATGTGTGTATGTGTGTATCCGCGATAACTCCAAAAATACTAATGGAAGACTTCCCAAATTGGACAGTTAAGATAAATTTGACAGTTAAGATTTTCAACAATATTTTAGGTGACAGATTAAATTTAATGAATGTGGGGTACTACCAGAAGAGACATAATGAATGAAAGAAGAAAAAAGGTACAAATTAGTGAAACAAATTTTATTGCATTTTTGGACGAATGTCGACGAATTATAATGAAAAAACATAACTTTATAGAAAAAAAAATCTGTCGGCATGTCTGTAGCATCGCGATAGCATCACAATTTTTAAGATAAAGTTTTCAAATTTGGTACACATGTTTTAAAGGCCAAAGGCAATGATAAATTCGTTGATGAGCAAAATTGTCCAGCTGAAAGGATGTCCACGGGACCCAAACTTTTTTGTATTTGTCTTTGATTATAAATCATGTCTACTATATATCAAGCAAATAAAATGTATTTTCCAAGTACTTAAATAATGCTGATGTAAACTGACATTTTTTACACATTTGACGTAATTTTAATGAGGTCAGGATAAATTTAGCAGCTTAACATTTAAAATGTCTAATTTAGATACAAAAATGTCAATGTCAATAAGAAGAAATTATTAATTATTTAAATATTTTAATGAAACATTTAAGGAACGCTATTAAAATTTAATTAAGTAAGTGAAGAATTAAATAGAAAGATTTTTTTTAGATCAGATTGATATATAATGGTATAAAAAAGTGATGTGCTGGCCACATAAGATATTTTTATTGTGCTACAGGGTGATTTGGTTTTGCCCAACATTTATTAAGGTTGTGTCTTTTAAACTACTTGCCAGAATTTGTTCGTATTGTGGGTGTGTAGTATACTCTTTATGGTCTATTTACGTGCATAATTAAAGCTTGAAAATTACAAGGCCGGATTAAGTAATTTTAATTTTTAATGCTCATATGAAAAATTTCATCCTGTATACGTATTTTTCAAATTCTACTAAATTATGAAACTGCTTACAAAAGTAATCTGAACTGTGTATTTGTTCTTTTTGTCACACTTCTGGCGAATTTTATATTGAAACATTCTGTGGTTTCATACATTATTAAATATGAAATCAGAATAAAAATGAGAAAATTTCAAGAGTAGGTATCTACCTAAATAATTTAAATTTCTTTGTGATTCCTATGAAAAAATTTACCCTTATAGGAATTTTTATTCTTACTTAATATATTCTACGTTTTGACTATTTTGTAAATAGCTTCGTCCCATTTTTTAATTACGAAAATTTTCTATACAACTGGACAATCAGAAGACGAGATGATACATTAATTTTCAAGTAAAATAGTTGGCCTTGATATTTTGACACATTGTCTTATTTTTTTCATAATCTGTTGTTTATTACTAATTGTCGTTTTATTAATTATTTTCATGTATTACAATTTTCGAAAAAAATGCCTTATCATTTTACCAATGAGGAATACTCCGATATAAATTACATTTAATAATAATAATATTAACGAGGATGGTGTTATCAACACCTTGGTCTACCATAGCCGCGTGTGGCTATGGTTCCTGAAATTAACTGCAGGACCTGCCGTCAGGCACCGGAATCCCTCATGCACTTACTCTCTGCATGCCCCATATATGCGATGTCGGCCTACATCTACCGACATAACGTAGTATTACGAGTGCTATACTACCATTTAAGGCACTTGTATGGGGTAGACCAGACGCCAGTGCTGACTTATATCCCCGGATATATTGAGTCCGTTGTCGAGAACGAGAAATGTCGGATTTACTGAAACTACTCGTTCCCAACGGTCAGGCTAATCCAAGCCAATAAGTCTGACATAATCCTCCTCGGTCATCAAATCAAGGTGATGTATGTCATCGAGGTCTCGGCACCTGCGGAGAAAAACAGCACCTTGAAGGAGGAGGAGAAACGGACCAAATACCGCGATCTCCGGTACGAGCTCCAAGTGCTGTACCCAGGCTACTCGGTAAAAATGGTCGTCCTAATAATCGGTGTACTCGGAGGGGATAAAGCCTACGCTGCTCTCGGAACTGAATATCATACCGGCCTGCTAAAAGTCAGCCGAATTGTTGGCAGGCCAAATGCAGAAGGCGGTCATTCTGGGTTCTCTCCGTTTGCTTAGGGCACACGATTCTGGTATTTACAGTCACTAACCCTGCGGGATGTGGGGAGTGGCTGTAGTTAATGCGTCGGTGCGACTCCCGTGAGGAATCGGAGGCCACGTGAGGACTGTCCGGCATCGGATAATCCAAAAAGAGAAATAGTAATAATAAATGTCTTTATTCAAATATAAATGTATATACATTTACATCTAAATGGGGCGAAGTTTAACTTATAGGTTGCTTTTACACTTAAGCCCTAAAATTTATAGTTTTTGTGATGGAAATAGTAGGGTAGCTGAAAGATAATACCGAAGGCGTCGTACACCTAACAATAAATCGTTTGCCTCAGTTTTCTGTTTTGCAAAATAACATGGAAAATTTCCATCATCTGTAAGAATTGAACAAAATAATGTGCAAAACATTCAGGTGGTGGATAATATTAGAAATATTGTAGATGAAAACCCCAGAGTAAGTACCCATAGAATTTGTACCCTGATGGGTATTTCACAATCGCGAGTGTGGAGGACTTTGAAAAAAAGAAAGACTGCGTCCCTTTCACATACAACAAATACAACGCCTTCAACCAGAAGATAACATAAACCGTCTGGCATTTTATCGGTGGATAGTTATTTACGGAATGTTGTTTGCTGACGAGACACAATTTACCAGAGATGGAATAAATAATTCTAGAAATGCCCACATGTGGACTGAGGAAAACCCGCATGCTATACGGAAGGGTCGTTCTTAACAAAAATTTTCTGTAAATGTCTGGTGTGGAATAGTAAATAATCAATTAATAGGATCACATTACTTTTTACGGGAGAAGTATATTTGAATTTTCTACAAAATATTTTGCCCGGTCTGTTGGAAGATGCAGTTTTCAGAGGTATGCATTTTCAGCATGACAGGGCACTTCTTCATTTTTTTGCAGCGGTTAGGCACCACGTAGATAATGTTTATCAAAACAGGTGGATAGGTCAAGGAATCTACATCCATGGCCAGCTAGATCCCCCTGATTTTAATCCGGTGGATTAATTTTTATGGGGACACCTAAAAACCATGGTGTATAGTGAAAATAGTAATACAAGAGATCAGTTGATAGAAAAAATAAACAATTGTTGTAATGAAATTAGGAATAATCCATTAGTTATTAGGAAAGCCATAGGTAGTTTGATGGTACGGCAAAGAGAATGCATGGAGGCAGGCGAATTTCATTTTGAAAATCATTTATAAGAACTTTTATTTTTGTGAATTTGTTGTAGTAGCTAGTTTGTCTTTTTATGTTGTGAATTTTCGAAAATTAATCTTGTAATTATCTAGCTTTGATTAGGTACGTAAATAGACCATTAGTAGTATACTACATACCCACAATACGAACTAATTCTGGCAAGTAGTTTAAAAGAAACAACCTTAATAAATGTTGGACAAAACCAATAAAAAAAGGTGTCAGATATTTTTCAATGACCATTTCTAGTTCGCTCAAGTGAACTCTAACTACCAAAACAGTATATCCCTTTCCTCGTGAATCACCCTGTATTCTTACCAAGTTTCATTCAGATGGTAAAAACCGTTTCGGAAATATTTGGCAAACATTTCTTTTTTTCCAACTTCAGTCTCTCACGCCTAAAAAAAATTACTTTGTACATAGGTAAGTTTGATTAAATAGAATTATTTTGACCTCAAGAATATGAGGTTGCTCGATGGTACTGTTATTCTTATAGCAAAATGTTGCTAAGGTTTTTTGTTGGACACAAAACACATACGACAATGTACCCAATTTTATTGTTGTTTAATATACTCGACAACGTTCGACTTTTATTGCTTTGGAGTTGATGAGGAATTTCAGTTAAAAATTGTCTAAATGCAGAAACGGACATAACAGTTTTACGAAAATTTTTCAAACCTTTCTAATAAAAAATGAACGAAAATATCATAATATTTATACGGTGTTAAAAAAACCACAATGGCATTTCATCTAAATTTTCTTTGAATTTAATGAATGTTGGAACAAAGTATTATCAGGGACTTGGCAAGAAACTTTTCCAAGGGGGAAATTTTTAAACTGGAATCGAAATCAGAAAAACATTATCATTAGATTATACATGTGACTAAAAAAATAAATAAATCCTTGTTCTGACAAAATGTATTTGCTAACAAATATAAATATTGTTTTATAAAAAAAGAAACAACACATAATGTATGTACTTTTTTTTGTTTGTAAAGAACAATTGAATTCCTTTTTTTATTTTCTGAAAAAAATGTTTGGGACTTAATAACTGGCGCATTCGCCATAATAGGAAATAAATGAAATCGATTATTTTTTAAACCATAACTTTGAAAGTTTTCTTGATTACCTACTTAAGGCTGCGTTTTCACCAGGTATCCAACATGAGACTATAAATAGCTTTTTTATAACGCCATATCTTAAAATGACATGTATTGGACAGTCTCAATGAATCAAAACAATGTCATTATTGACAAGTGAAAAAAAAAAGAAAAAGTGTGAAATAAAGAAATTTTATTTCACAGTGTGAAATAAAACTTAATAGTCAACAGACAACAAATTAAAGTTCTTACATCAAACATTTAGTGATTATTAACAAATTTCATGAACAACTTTATTCATAATTTAACGAAAATTTATATGAATGGTACTGTTACTAACATTATTCATATTTATTCGTGGAATTATAGGTTCAGATGTGCGAAAAATATTTGATTCATTAATATTAATATGGTGGTTGGTCTGATTTTCACCAACGACTACATCGGCAGACATAGTCATTTCTGTAGTATTGTTTGAAAATATCTGCTTTGAAATTTCCTTTTTGTTCTGTATGCTATCTTCTATATATCCCTCAGCAACTGTTGAGGATTTCCATCTCCCATGACGTTTTAAGAATATCAGATCCAGAACCAGCTAATAGTGATGCCGAAGATCTCCTAAAGCTGTGACCCGTATATTGCTCAGAATTAGATAAGTTAAGGTATTTAGCTATAATATTTGGTATTTTTGAAAATGTATTAATTCCAACTCGTTGGACCGTACATTTTCCTCTCGATATTGAAGAAAAACCCCTTTGCGATTCACATGAGTAGGGTGAATAGCTGCATATTTATCATAAATATTTAGTGGGTTTATTCTATTCTGTCTCACCAATTACCATAAGAGTCCTTTCAATGTGGGTCTTCGAATCAAGTACTTTAACAACCAGCAGTCTTTTCTCATAATGTCATCAATGGTCATATTCTAGAGTTCCTCTCGACGTCAAGCGCCAGCCAAGCCCATTATTAATACAACTTTCAACATTAAAGACTTTTCATCTGGTGCTTCTAGTAAAAGACATTCTACATCTGCTCAGTTAAAAACTTTAGATTTCTTAGCCCTATAACCAGTGGATTGTCGTTTCAAAAAAGCTTTTACTTTTTGATAATTGGATACATCTACATTATTCTTTACATTCAAAACTGCTTTAAGCATTGAAAACTTGGACCAGAGACTTGAATATTTTAAAGTTTTTGCTTTTTCAGATAGATAAGTCAAAAGAACAGACTCAGATATATTACAGTTTTCTACTTACACCGGTGCATAAATAAATCATATTATTTTTCGTACAATTTTCTAGATTTTGCTGGTAATAAAATTAAAGTTACAGCAATTACTTGCTCCCTAATTTCCGGAGGAGTACCAGGAATAAAATCTTCCTCACTATCACTCATTTTGTTCCAAATAATAATTATTGTAAAGTAAAATGTGTCAAATGCAACGTTTAAATCGTTCAATATTTGGTTGTTTTATTATTGGATTCTATGAAAACAGCAATAGAATTTAGTTATTACGACAAGGTAACTTTGCGCCAATTTGCCGTATTTTTACAAAATTATGCTGTTTTCTAATTTCGAATGACGATACAAAAAAAAAATTGTATATAACTCGAGACTAAAATGTATTTTTTTTACTCGTGTGGTTTATAACACTCGCCTTCGTCTCGTACTGTAAAAGCCCCAATTGTAAAAAAAAACACCATTTTAGCCACTTATTATATAAAATACTATTAATTTTTTATCTATTTACAGGTTTATGTTGGATGTTTGATATAAGAACGATTTTTATAAATCAAAAGTACCTGGTATCGTCAAAAATTCTTTTATTTTATGAAGTGTTTCGTATTAATATAACTAATGTAATAGTTATAAATATAATAATAATTTGTAATATAAATTCTTAGTGTCCTACGGTTATGTAATAAAATTGTTCTATTTATACTCTATGTATTTAAGGTGAATATCGACTATTTGGAAATATGGGTGGATGGAAGTTAAAATTAGAGTGAACTAATTATATATAATGAACATGTTGGTATAATATATAAATAATAAAACTGTAATACATTTACAATCAACAATTTCAACACAACATTCAGTAATAAATGAAAATGTGATAAAATGGTTACCCAGGATTTATATTTAAGACGTCTTATTTATTCAGGCCTAATTTTTTAATAATATGTTTATACATCTAAAATGAGTATTTAGTGACATAAAATATCTTGACATCTTCTCTAGGATAAAATAATGCACATCCTACCTCATTGTTCATTTTTGATCTTTTCGTAAAAAATTGTTCATAGTTTTTCCACATGGTTTGTAGCTCTTCATTAAACTGCTTTTGGTTTTGGATTCGAATATTATTGCTGTAATCTATATTAATATGACATTTGATGGGATTATTATACATTTCATAATGGATTGAAAAGCACGGAAGTCTTTCAGAATGGTAAAGATCATCTAAGTACTCTGATATATAAACGAAACTTTCAACTATTAAAGGTGATTTCTTTTTTCCCAATATCTGGACGTAAGACAGAAGGAGGATAACCTGTTAAATCTTACAAGGATTTGATTATTTTTAGCATGTAGATTTAAAATAAATTTGTCACTAAGAAACTCCCTTCTCATTTTTAGAGGTGTTTCACAAGTTTCATCTTGTAAGATGTTTATGGAAGTACTTGGAAGATATCCGATACATTTTCGGAGGCATTTGTTTTTATACATCAATTTTGTTTAGGTGTGTCTCTGCAGCAGATCTATAGAAAATAGATCCGTAATCTATAATTGTTCTTACAAGTCTTCTGTAAAATGATTAAGTGTCAGTCACCAAACAGTAAGCCGAATTGTGCACAAATACCACTATAAGTCTTTTAAATACCAATTGCACCAGCACTTGTACGAAAATGATTGCGAACGTAGGATATAATATTGCAATTGGATTTTGCAGAATAACGTGCAGCCAAACAATGATTTTTTTGGAAATGATTTTATTTTCGGACGAGTCTAAGTTTACAAATTTGGGATTATTTAATCGACAAAATACAAATAATTGGTCGCAAGAAAATCAAAATTTATTACGGGAGGGTAACTTTCAAGTGCGGTTCGGTTTCAATGTTTGGCTTGGAATAGTCGGTAGTAGAATAATGTTTGAAGGACCCCTGACTGGTGCCAGATACTTGGGACTTCTGCAAAAGGAAATTGAGGACAGTTTAGCTGAATTACCTTTTCATTTACGACAGGGATTGTATTTCCAACAAGATGGCGCTCCTCCCCATAATTCAAGGATAGTAATTGATTACCTTGAACAGAGATTCGCAGAAAAAGTAATTTCGACGGATGGTCCTGTGAGGTGGCCTCCAAGGTCACCTGATTTAACACCCTTGATTTCTTTGTTTGGGGTCATTTAAAAAACATTGTCTACGCAACCGCGATTACAATCCGTGAGGACCTGGAGCTACGAGTGAGGCGCGCAATTAATAGCGAATGGCCCAGCAATTGGCGAACGTTCTTCGAGAAACAGCTATGCGAGGTCAGAAGTGCATTGACCTTAATGGACAGCATTTTGAACAACTGTTATAATGTTTTGTGTTCATTTTTTGTATTCCAAAGACACCTTGTATAACAAGGCAATTAGAACAAAATATTTTCTTATTTTCTTTTAGCTGTTATTTTGTTTGTATTTATCGCACATTTTAATACGATATATGAATAAATTCCTTATTAGTAGTACTAATAAATGGTGCCATGGTACCAATATGGTTCTATTTGAAAAAATTGAGTTTTGACCCAAAAACCATTTTGATGAACTTTATTTGCTCATAAATCACGCAATTTTATTTTTGACGGGATTTCGATTTTTCTAGCATTACACGGCTCATTTAGAATAAACCGGAACCGACATGGCACACTTAAAGGAAAACTAAAAATTATATTATAAAAAATATTGACGTTTGAAATGTCACTTATTTGGTATCGTTGGATTCAGAAAATTATGCAGAATTCAAAAATGTAATAATATACAGGTTATTATATTTAAAAATTGAAAGTTAGTGTCACTTCCAGCGAAACCGGAAGTGAAGAGAAAATCACCTCTATGTTAAAAAGTGCCGATTATTATGTATATAGGATTTCCCAAATTTTAATCAAATATCCTCAAAACTAAAACAGAAAAGGGGGTGTATCATGATCCATTTTATTAATTAAATATAAAAATTTTGATAACTGGATAAAACAGTTTTAATGGATCAAAATGTGTAGTATGACAAAAGTCCAATTGGTCGTTCAGTAAGTCATTTCCGGGAAAATTATTGTTTGATTTAAAAATGTCTATAAATTCTAGTAAATTTAATTTGAAGCTTTTTCCTTTATATGTTAAAATTATTTAAATTTGGAAAATTGTAACCTGATCCTAACTCTCATCTGGAAAAGGTAATCCACAAAGCAAAGCTGTCCTTATGGACATGCCGTCGTATTTGTGGCAAATCCTGGGGCATGGGTCTCCAACAAATTTACTGGATCACGGTCATCAAATCACTGATAACATACGGATACATTGTTTGGTAGCCGAAAAGATCACAACGGACGGCCAAAACCAAATTCTTTGGACTGCAGAGATTAGTATGTATGACCATAATGGGACAATTAGCATCACACCGTCAGCTGCAATAGAAATCATCCTGGATTTACCCCCCTCTTCATATATATTTGGAGAGAGAGGCCAGGTAGGCAATCTATAGACTGCAACAAGCGACCATTAATATGCCGCAGACTAGTGTCATGGAGCGGAACAGGTTGCTATATGACATAGGGTATTACAGCATCTTGGGGATGCCCTCGGATACTATGCCTACTATGACCAACTATGAGCTGACCTTCAACATCCTTTCTCCAGAAAGAGATGAGTGGGATCGGAATAAAACCGATCTACTGAGCGCAGACAGTTGCTGTTTTACATACGGCTCCAAAACTCCCGCGGGAACAGAAGCCGAAGTACATAGCTACAGACCAAGGGTGCAGATATCCTCAAGCCTAGTTACTCATACAACTGTTTTCCAGGCTGGGGTTCATGCCATTGAACTATGTGTGCGAAGGCTGGAATATATGCATCTTACATGCAGGTCAATAAAAATTTTCTCAGATAGCCAAGCAGCTATAAAAGCTCTTGGCTCCTACCGGTGTAACTCCAAAACGGTATTGAATTGTCAGAGGCTCTAAATCATTTGAGCAAAAACAATAAAGTGACTCTGGTCTGAATACCCAGCCATTCTTGTATGGAAGGTAACGAAATAGCCGACTACTTGGCTAGAGAAGCAGCGGGATCACGACTCATCGGACCAGAACCGATGCTTAGATGGCTATCTCATCCTGGGCTGTAAGGAAAACTCTCCAGTATTGGCAACAGTTACCAGGATTAGTTCATTCGAAGGCGATTATAAAATACCCTTTGAAATCAAGAGCTAAGAAATTTTTAGAGTTAAACAGGGTAAACCTGAAAATTCTACCAGACCACATCTTATGCACCTGTTCCGCTGTGGAGAGTATCCGATTCTCAATATTTGGCAAAGAGCAACTGCTGCCAGAGGATCTAGACACATTATTACCCAATACAGTTATTTCATTAAGAGACTGAGCTTATTGGGTGAAATATAACTATGTATGAGCCACAATAGGCCTGCTAATGGCCGCAGTGGATGGTCCACAGGGACCCACTCACAAGAAACCTAACCTAACATAACCTAACCTAATCCTAAAATATGATTTCAAAAACATGAATATCTTTTTTGGGGTCAATATGTCAGCAATTTTTTCTGAAATGGTACCAAAGAATGTTAAAGATACATATTAATTAATGTCTTGGTTTTTATTGTACGGATAAATACTAAATATTAAGTAAATATGTATCGTTAACATACTTTAACATATTTTGGTAGAATTTCAGAAAAAAAACTGCTGCAAGGATTTTGGATGCAGTCATATACCAACATTAATTTAAATAAGTTGACTGCTATGTAGTACTTATTTATAACAAAACTTACCATATTGATAATTATATCACTATTGTATTGTAAAGCGGTACAGAGACAGTACAACGAAAATAGGTCAAGATGAATTTTAATTATGAAAATGACTGTTCTGTAATAAGTAATTACTTTAGTATGTAGGTATATTTAGAAATGAAAAAACATGGAAATATTTAAAATGGTGGCTATATCTGCTTTCATTGTGGAGAGGTTATTTATAAAAGTAAATTCAAATATATAATCTGATGAGATAACAAATACGTCACAATAGCTTTGGCTTCCCTACTGTGCCATTACAGTTTCTGCTACTGCTTTTTGTGTGTCCGTGTTGTTTGTTCACCTACTTAGATGTCGTTGTCACCCTGTCCCTCCTTAAATGCTTGTACAAATTTAAGAAAGATACAGTACTGTATAATAGCGATAAAATGTGAAATTATTTCACTTGTGGTGTCCCCTATACTCAGGACCGGGAACACTTTTCCTCGATTTTCTTAGTAGTTACGCCATTTCACTTGATGGTGGGGTATAATAGTATCTTCTTGATTTCTAGCATCATAATTGTTTTACATTGTAATATTTTACTTATGTACTGTTTATAAACAATGTAACTTTAAAAAGTTTATTTAGTACGTATTGAACCAATTTTGAAATGGATTAAAATTATCGTCTCCATGATTCTATACGAGATTACAGCTACTGATTAGTATGAGATATATTTGCTTAATGCAAATCTCATTAGGATTCTTGTCAGATAATCTAAATCCGTGGATCTGATGAGACCGAATGAGGTCCTTCCCAAATCCGTATAATGCGCGAGAGGTTACAACAGGAATGTTAAATTATTTTTACCGCTTTCGTTTTGATTTATTTTTTTGCATTAAAGAAAATACTAGTATTAAAATAAACTACCCAACTATGGAGACAAAACGTATGAATAAAATTGGAACAGATATTTTATAAATAAGTAGTCCGAAATGGATTTTAGTAAAATAGAATTTAAACAGTGCCATTATTCCGATACGTTCGATAACGAATATTAAGCAGCTGAGAATTAATTTGCCATTTAAATATATTGAGCCCTCAGTTTAATTGTGATTATCTTCAAAATGTGTTACGTTCGATTTGTTATGCCTAAGGAAAAAAAGGGTTGTTTAACATAAGGGTTAGGGCTGTTCACCTCTAAATGCGTAATAACAAAAGAAGATTTATTATATTCTGCCACTCGTAGGAAGTGGATAGCGAATCACACACTCAGCTATATATTATAGCTGAGATAATTGGGTATGAGTTCAGGTGGTTATTATGGAGAAAAAAGCCGCGTAGTTAAAGGTTAATGAGTAAATATTTAATGGCAGATCTATAAATTGTGTAACTTTGTATAAAAGATATCTAATATTTAACTTTTCATAATAAACACTAATAACAAGCGTACCTACTTCTTCGCTTCATATGCAGCAACCGGCTATGTAAAATTATAGAATGGGGCCGCGTTTGTGCATAAAAGGGGGATATGCTAACCAGGCAATAAAATATTATTAGCAAAAATGAAGCTAGGTCGTTTTAACTAGCAAGTTACACAAGAAATTGTGTATGAACATAAAACACATAACTATAAATATCTAATATTGTCAAAAGGTAATAAAAAGTAAAATGACATTATATATTAAAATGTGGCTTATCTGTGATCAACGGCTAGGAATCACCCCGTCTTGGCCACGACGTACACCCTGTACGTGAGGACACTATATTCGTATAAGCTTTGCAAGGGCTGGTTGGTAAAGCCTAGCTCAAGGGTAGACTAGGTATCCTAGCAGAATCCAAGTATTCAAATGAAGCCTGAATCCGGGTAGTGTCCGAGTAAAATCCGGGTAGAATCCAGGTAGAATCCGAGTAGAACCCTGAAATACCATATAGCGCGGTAAAAATATGAAACATTACTAGCATGAAGAAATGATTTAATTATTTAAAGGTATTTACATCCAAGAGAAGGTTCTGTGTCGAATTTGATGACTCGTCGAAATCGACACTGTCTAATGACTGGAACAGTAGGCATTTTAGTTTAATGGCAAATTTTCTTCCAAAGAGACGCTAACGTACCAAACTACTTGAAAATCTTTCAAAACGAAGATATATTAATGCTCCACAAAGCCAAAAACGGTAGCGTAGCGAAACCTCGATTGGATTTACCAATCCATGTTTTCTGTTATCTCATCACTTTCACATATCGGTAAATTTTGTAACTTCTCTGAGCTATTCATTTGTTATCAAGTTATCTTCAAAATGTCCCACTTTTAAAAGACCATTCCAGCTTTTAATCCGTTATTTCTCGGAAAATGTGCCTCTTATATATGGTGTAAATGTCGTGACATAAATGAAGGAGTGTATTCCTTGTCCAAATTTAATAATATTTTGTAATATAAATATTTGTCTTTCAAGCCTTTTTTCCATGATACAAGACTTTAAACAAAATTAAACCCCTGTTTTTTACCCATTGACGTGGTATGCCAATCATGCTTTCGCCAGCTATTATGGCATTTGCAATTTTTGGAATGTAAATTAAATTCTGAACAAAAATGATTTCTTGGCTAATTAGTTCTAATAGTGTGCAAAATTAAAACACGCATAAATTGAACACAATTTATTATTTTTTTTTATGAAAATAAGATTTATTAAGAAATACAAACGAAATTTTTAACAGTGGTTTAAAATTATTTGGATAATTTTACAAGAGGTGTTCGAAATGATATCCCTGTGTCTCATACACTTTTCGATACGTCTTCTCAAAGACCCTCTCACTCTATCAAAGATTCTAATGAATCTGTTAGCACTCTTCGGTTCTTCACGACCTATCCGTCGAATAGGATAAGTTTCATTGAGATATCCTCGTGCTAATACTAAGACTCGCCTCAACTGTTTCAAGTATCCTTTCCTCATGTCTAACCGTTCTTACCGTCTTCCACCCCCATGATTAGGTTTCAAAGTTCCTGTTTGTCTTAAGCGTATATGAATATTGAATAATCATAAACATTATTCATATGACAGACAGCCAAGTGTCAAGCACACTTGGCTTTCACCAAAATGTTCCGAATTCGATCACTGGTCATGGCAGTGAAATTAACTCTGAGAAAGATTACTTTCACTATACATGAATACATTGGGTGTGTGTCTATTGTCTCTAAATGTGTACACCCTTCCGCACAACGTTAGTTTAGGGCTACAGGGGATTGTACTATTTGTGGTGTGTTATTATTCTTCGACCTGGATGACGTCGGTTTTAAAAGCGTTCTTCATTAAGTCTTTCAGCGTCTACATTATTATTATTGGCATGTCCATAAATGAAATGCATATCGACCATTTCTTCAAAAAAATAAACGATCTTTTAAATATAAATCAATAATTGACATCAACAAAGATAAAAGGATAATTTAAACACCGCTTAATAGGTGCCTATGTACTCTTTTAAGATAATATTATTCGCACATTTATTCGAACAATAAGTAATACGATTTAACTCTCAAATTGTCAAACAGTTAAAGCTACACAAAAAAGTCAAGTGATTTTTTGTTTAAAATTAAATTACAAAAAAATATTTTTTCAGTGACGTGCCATAGTGAAAATGAAACCGACATACCCTATACCTGCGTCATTTGTTAAAGGGCTTAATTTTTTCACGATGAATGGCTTTCTACTCATGTGTTGTATACACAAAATCTGTTTCAGTATTTTCATTTATATTTAAATAAGTATATATATATTTTTTTTGGTAAAATATTCTTAAATTTGGACAAGGAACACGTTCCTTCATTTATGATATTCTATGTCCACCCCCTAAAATTTAAGTATCGATAAAATCAGCATTTTTTACACACTGCCTTGTTTCGTAAGTTTTCTTTTATAATTTCGAAGTTACTGTCAAAAGTATGACAATAACTTAATTTTGACCCAAAAAAATTTAATTTAAATGAGAACTGGTTTGTCGTGAACTTAAACTTTGCCCACAGAATAACATAAAATTATTATGAAAAGAAAATAAATATAAGTAAAAATAGCTATTGAAAATATTAACTTTATAAGTTATTAACGAAATTATTAAATATAATTTTTATTTTTAATTATTTTCATCTCATAATAATTTTATGCTGTTATGTGTTATTATTATTCAGCCACAATAAAATCTGTAGCTATATTATATAGGCGAGTGAGTTACCTTTCAAAAATCGTTCAGAAAATGAATAACCGACTAATCAGCAGACATCTAATTTTTAATTCATAATAGGTATACATCAAATGGAAGACCTACATGTGTTTTAAATTTATTTTTAAGGCTTATTAATGTATCAATAATACAATAATAATAATAAAACATCACCTTGAAGGCGGAGGTGATACGGACCAAATATCGCGATCTCCGGTACGAGCTCCTAGTGCTGTACCCAGGCTATTCGGTCAAAATTGTCGTCTTAATAATCGGTGTACTCGAAGGGATAAAGCCTACGCTGCTCTCGGATCTGAAGACCATATCGGCCTGCCAAAAATCAGCCGAGTGGCTGGCAGGCCAAATGTGTCATCCCCGTCTGCTTGGGACACCCGATTCTGGTATCTACAGTCACCAACTCTGCGGAATGTGGGGAGTGGCTGTAGTTAATGTGCCGCACAGTGGGGCCCAGGAAGTCAAAAGTTGGCAGAAATTCGAAATTTCGAAAAACCGTATCCGATTTTTATTATGTGTAGGTAATACCCAATGAGTCTGGGCATCTATGGGTATTTTATTATCACTAGAAATTGTGAACTACCTGCGATACACCGGTCTAAACTTGTGCTTCCCACGCGTTATTAATAGACGGATTATAGAGAATTTAATAATACTGTTTGTTTTTATTTCCTTATTTCTCGGTGGATTTTAAAGTAATTTTTATTTTACCAGGACGTCATTACCCAGTGGTAAGTCTAACAATTTTTATAATATGTAACATTCTATTTACACACGAATATAGTAATGATTTTTTTGTTGAAGCTATTTTTATATCGAAAATCAAGATATATGATTTAGGAACCTTAGCATTTTAGTTTAGTTCTCAATGTTTCGGAATTATACTTTTAGTCATTAATGTTAGCTAATAAGATGATCTTTTAGGGATATGGTTAGAAACTTGCGCATGTTTGCGCCAATTTGAACTAGCTTATGATAAATATGAGTTATTTTTATATCTTCTTTATGTATATACGAGTTTATATTTTTAAATTTATTCATTTCATGATCGAGCTCTGATGAACTTTTTCTGACAAAGACATTCCTTACTTGCGTAGAAAAGTTTTTGTTTTTATAAAAGATTTTGAGAAGTAGGTACAGTGTAATATACGCAGCGAAAGATTTCTATTTAGTAACTACGCATGGTTTGAAACATCTATAAGTTTTCCCAATTACCCTCCAACAAAAAAAGGGAATTATTGAGAGACCTAAAATGTGTTTTTCTAAGATATCTGAGAGAGAACAAAGCGTCAAAACATACAACATACAATAATTGAAAGACCCCATGTTTACAGGGCAACAGACATTGTCTATCGCCCTGTAAACGCGGGTTTTCAATTGCATCTACAAGTGAGCCGCTGGCTTCCTGTCGGTGGTGTCCGTTTGTGTCGTTTATGTCTTTTTACAATCCTGAACGGCATTGCGCCTTCCAGATTCAAATCCGTATGATCTTTCTTGATGGTATTTTTTAAAAACTGTATCTTTGAGTTCACACCCCATGATCGATTTTGGGACTCCAGATTCCCAACTAATAGGTAAAACATCCAGGTCCGTGAAAACTGGCGAATTGACCAATTACTTACAGTGCAACATTGGCGCGTGGGCATTAACTTAAGTTGAGGAGAGGGACATTTGAATCATCTATAAATAACCGTTTTATGGAAACTAATAAGAACTTAACGTTATCGCCAGCTATAAATAGGCATTGTTTGTCGCCCTGTAAACACGGGGTCTTTCAATTGAAGCCATAAATGAGCGACTAGCTTCTATCAGTGTTTTCTGTTTGGGTCGTTTTGCCTAAGTTGTGTCTATTTTCTTCAACTTTGCTACGCCACGCTGATGAGAACCAACAAGTCCGAAACACGTGTCCACGGTATGCATCCTTTATGCGGGTCTCACCTTTGATATAACATCCATCTTGAGATATACTGTATACGCCCCACTGCGCTTCATATTAGGACTGCCATTTTTGACATCAGATTCGGTATCAACGATTCCAAAAACCCATAAGTATCCATTTCCATGGAAATACATCGAGGCCTTGAGTTTATGCTAAATTTTGATGTGGTTTGCCCCACTGTACGCCGGCGCAACTCCCGTAAGGCGTTGGAGGCTACGGGAGGATTTTTCGGCATCGGATTTCCAGAAAAAATAATAATAATAGTAATAATGATTCAGGCTGTAGCGAATAAGCTACGACGCTTGGGATATTTGCTTTAGTTAGTCAGACATTTTCAACAAAAGCAGTTTGTGAGGCTCCGATTTTAAAGAGAAAACTATTATCTACAAGTTTCGTTAACTTTTTTTTTGCTACAGGGCATTGTTCTTGCATAATCACGATAATTTACCGGAAGTGACGTGTCATTCGAAACAAAAACATGGTATTTTAATGCAGTTTCTTGTTTAATATAATCGATTAAGATGATAATATAGTGATTAATTTTACACCGGACAATATCTCGAACATGCTTTTGAAAGAATCTGGATAAATTTGAATTTCACGAGTCATTTAAATGCATAATCGAAAGCATTATAATATCTCTCGAGGGCCATTTTCATAGAGGCATATTCCAATGTTCCTCGGCTTAAAAATAAATAAAAGACACATGGTAGCTTTCATTTGATATATACTATCAATAATTAACAATTAAATTAGCTCGCCGAACACGATTAGTCGGTCAAATTCTGAAAAATAAGGATAACTCGCTTGAATATTACACATGCCCTTATATTTTGAGCGTGTCACCCTGACGTCTCTATATAAATACCCTGTGTTGCTATGTTGATTGTTTGCCCTTTTATATGTATAGGTCAATTTAGTATGTATAGGTTCATTTTGTATTAAAATTTAAAACTGCCTGTTTAGACACATATTTAAAGATGGATAAGAAACGGTTTTTTTATCGCATTGTAAAAGAAATGAGGATAATAAAATACCTTTATAACAGTCACTCGATGAATAAAACAGTTTTTTTAGTTTAAAATTCTCGCAAGGGTCCACGATGTATATTCTATACTATGCCGAAAATGTACGTATAAACTTGTATTATGATGGTTAAATAATTAAATAGTACTTGTAAATAAGTAACCACGGTACTATACCTGCCAGCAACTCCCCTTTGGCGTGGTTAGATGTTATACATTATTTATCCACCAAAGTACATCAGAAAAAAAACTTTACAAAAAATAAAAGAGCGGTAGCATGTCCATAAGACAGAACTACAAGCTGTAGGAAACTAAATGTTAGCTTTTAAGCTACTTTAAAGGTGGTAGTTATTTCGTGTGTCATGGAAGGGAGAAAGGTTTATTTCGTTGTTCTGCTGCGGAAATTCTTACCCAGTGGCGTCACTACTTTCAGAATTTTTAGCTTTAAAACTTGTTATTAACACATATATTTATTAACACATAGTTTTAATAGCTGTAACGCTCAGTCTTAGAATCCTGAATCCTTAATTAAATTGACCATAAATCATCCAAACTAAAATTTATCCTCATATATTCGTCGTCATTGTGTTATTATTTTTTATTTTATATTTTTTATAGTTGTATCATATCATCTAATTTTTTTTGTGTTGGCGAAAAAATGGTGGTTGTTTGATTGATTCTTAAGCAAATCATTTTGTGATATTTTATTGTTAATCTGTATATTTGCATAACTTATTTTTTTTTCTATTTTAATGACTTAATATGTTGGTTTCTCTAGCCTCTTTTACCTATATTTTAATTTGGACTATTTACCAGCAGTTTATCGTTATTTGTTACTATATAATTCTGCGTATCTCTAAATTCAAAAGCGAAAATCCAATAAAAAGCTCAGACTGAGGAAAACCAATAGCACGATAGACATCATCTTCCTTACAATATAAATCCTTGAATAACCGTCTCTGTATTCTGTCCAAACATTTTATATGCATGCTATAATGAGGAGACCAAATAATTCATAAATATTCCAATCTATATTTTACAAGGGAGTTGTATAATCTCAGCGTCTTAGTGTCATTAAAATTATGTGAAGTATGCATCATAAAACTAAAGGAGTTTGAAACATTCATTGGTAATTGTATTTACATGAGAAGGAAATGACAATTTGCTTTCAAAAGTTATGCCAAGGTCACGAAATGTTGGTGGACATGTAAGAATTGAATCCTCTATAGAATAATTGAACTATACGTATCAAATTAGTTCTTTTTCATCCATGGCGCACTTGATATTCATGAACAATACATCTTTTATTTAAAATATTTTTTCCAGTTCGAAAAATAAACAAAATATAGGAGTGGATCTTTTCGTTGGATCACACTGTACATAACGTAAGGGCATATATATTATTATAAATAATTCAATAGAAACGAAAGTGTACGAGGTTATCGCTTATTTTGAAGAAAATGGTAGAAAGAGAAAGTACAATTTTCAAATTAAATGTAAAATTTATAAATTACAGAATGAAATGAAATAAAATAATGCTAAAAATTCTTGCTAATTATTATTTTCTAACTTTTACAAAACTTATCATAGATAACATATATCTTTTTAAACAATTGTTTTCCCGGCTATTTACCAAAACGCTGAAACTTGGATTATAAAAAAGATAATATGCACATTATGTTCAGTATGACTAACTCAATAATGCTATTTTTAATTCTAACTACTCTGTTCAGTAAAACCAAAAGTAAATAAAACAAAAGTACTCACCAGTTACACAATCGCTTCAAGACTTTAAAACGTCCACCGACACGTGTTTCTGCATTTTTGTGTTATCAAGATGGCCCTTAAAAAGCTTCGAAAGTAAATCTTAATGTAATAAATATTAATAAATATTAAAATAAATTATGGTAATTTTACATGTTAATTTAGATTTTCATAAATTACATATAAATTAACAACACTAATTGTGATTTTATTTTTAAACAGGATTTTTTTGTGCTTGTATTTGAGAAATATTTTATTTGACGTTTTGTTATTATTAAAAATGTAATACATTTTTTTAATTGAACTCATTCTCTGATGTAACGCGCGGAAACAAATCATAATTACCACCCCATTTTTGGTGTAATTGTTTAGAAGAAAAAATGAGAAATATGTGGGACTGTAGTATTACTACTTTTATTAACAATGATTTTCAGGGATATGTAAATTATTCGCACTTCCACCAAGTATGTTTTAGTTAACAATTTTTAATACTTACTTTTACTAAAAAAACTCCGAATATTCAGCGAACATTAGATTTATGAGGAATCAACGGGTTGTTTGCAAATTCGCCAAAGTGCTTTATAAAGGGCTGTAATCGTACACCCTGCTTAATTTTTAATGAAATAATTTACATTTTTAATTAAAAGCTTATCCCTGATACGTATTGCTATTTATTAGCTGATTAATACTGAATTGTTTTGTTGCATAATTTCCATATTACATCCTGGATTTTCTTGCTAAAACTAACATTTACATTTGGATTTATACATTATTCTGATTAAACTTGGGCTTATATTATTATGTTTTTGCATATCTTGTGCAACTCCTACCCTTTTTTACTTTCTTATACGTAAGTATCGTAATCGTGAATTTTTTCGACCTCGAGATTTTGATTTATTTATACGTTTTGAACCCTCTAAATCCATTCTGACTATTTTCCGAATGAGGTCTGCCCGTGCGTGTATGTGGATGTGTGTCTGTGTGTGGATGTGTGTGTGTGTGTGTGTATGCGTGTATCCGCGATAACTCAAAAAATACTAATGGGAGACTTCCTAAATTTGGCAGTTAAGATTGTCAACAACATTTTAGGTGACACATTGAATTTGGTGAATGTGGTACCACCAGAAGAGACATAATGAATGAAAGAAGAAAAAAGGTACAATTTCGGAAAAAAATAAAAAATTTTATTGCATTTCTTGACGAATCTCGACGAAATATGATGAAATACGATACGTCCTTATATTAGGTATAAGAAAGTAGAAACATAACTTTAAGACAGAAAAATCTGTCGGCATGTCTGTAGTATCACGATAGCAGCCACAGTTTTTGAGGTAAAGCTTTCTAATTTGGTACACATATTCTAAAGGCCAAAGACAACGATAAATTCGATGATGAGAAAAATTGGCCAGCTGAAGGAGGTCAACAAGACCCAAACTTGTTTGTATTTGTCTTTACAAAAAAACATATTCTGGTTGAAAGATTTATAAATTATGTCAACTATATCAAATCAATAAAATAAATTTTCCAAGTACTTAAATAAAGCTGATGTAAACTGAAATTTTTTACATTTTGACCTCGTAAAATGGGGTTAGGATAAATTTAACAGTTTGACAATTGAAGTGTCTAATTTAGTTACAAAAATATCAATGTCATGTATTATTATTGACAGTATCGACTGACGCTGAAATTAATTATTAAATAATTTTAATGAAACATTTCAAGGTACGTTATTAAAATTTAATTGAGGTAAGTAAAGAATTAAATAGAATGATTTTTTTAGATCAGGATGATATATACTGGTATAAGAAAATTATGTGCTGGCCACATCAGAAATTTTACAGAAATGACATCACATATTCAACATATAAATAAAAATTCATTATGATACATGTGTTGCCAGTCATTCCAGTTTAATCCGAAATGGTATCAAATATGAAATTCTCTTTTGACACATTTCATATTTTACTTGACAAAAGGATGTATTATTTCATTTAGCAAAGGTGATATTAGAAAATGTGTCATACAAAGAATATGTAATAAAGTCAAGGGCGCGATTTATTTTACTTTAAATTTAACATTTAGAATTCTACAAGTTTCTTCGTTTAGTTAATACAGGGTGTTTTTAAATTAAGGAGCACCCCTGCCGATTACAGCTTCTTGAATGTTTAAAAGCAGACATATATTTTCATTAGCAATATTATGAAAACACCACGGAGGGCGCTACAATCGACAATCTGCAACATATACTATGGAAGGATGTGCATCTTATCATGAGGCAGCCGAAATATTTGCCATTTTCAGGGCCGGCAGTTATATAACAAATCCTGTTTAAAGAGCATTTATATAAGTGAATTAATTGATATGTCATTGATATGTATTCTTTTATTTATATACCTGTAATATATGCAACCAGTATTAAGGCTGGCAGCCGGGATTGCCGTATGTATTATTATGTGTAACTTTGCCCTTGTCCCTCAGTTAATAGATCGCGTACAGTTACTTTCGCGGAGCGGTGTTCGGCATGTGGTCCGCCAACCTGGGATCGAGCCTGAGAAATAAGACAATGTGCAGAATTCGTAAAAATTGTTAGTGATGGGAATAATCGAGACATTCCAATAATCGATTATTATTAATCGAGATATTTTAATATTAGTAATTTTAGACCCCTAACTTATTTATTATTTTTGTATCATGTTGGGTACATTTATAATAAATAGTATAACGTATAACATTTTTGGAATGTTTTATGCTTTATTTATAGTACACTGAAAAACCGACAAAAACGTTTCAAAAAATTTTTTTAAGGTACAACCACATGGGACCTTCACAGAATAATAGATTAGGCCCTTGTCCATCTAAAATGGCCAATTACAAAATTTTTTGGGAGGTCCAACTATTTTATTATGAAAAATGTCATAAATCTGTCAAAATTAATTTTTCGTACTTTTTCACACATCCCTCACGATATCTCCGGAACCGATTGAGTTAATCAAGGTTTTTTTTTTTTTAGTCGATAAAGGAAACGTGAGCGGAGGTGACTGAATTAATTTAGTCTTTATGGAAAACCTAGTTTTTTAAAAAATTAGGTAATACTTTAACATTTATTTTTCTTGCAGTACTTTTTTCAGTAAGCGAAAAACTTTTTTTGTTTTAAGGAATTTTGCCACAGTGTATACATATGAAATAAAATTAACACATCAAGGAAGTTTTTTAAAAAAAACGCAATACTCTACGACTTATACGTTTCAAGTTATTGTTATTTGAAATTAAGTTTCTGCGGGCAGGATATTTCATGAAGCTTCGCTCCCCCGGTTCTACTGTGCTTTAATCAGAGTGCTATGCGTGTTGTGGGTGCATACTATAAAGTATTATTTTTGACATATCTTTAATATAAATTTTATTTTCATAACCACTTAGAAGGTTTTACTTATCATTATTTACATTGCACATTATTTAAAATCCATTATATTTATATATCACAACCTAAAATTGAATTGAAAAAATACGAATTAATTATTTATTTTAAAATATAAATTTAAAACTTGTTATAAAAATATTTTAAAAAATCCTCAACGTCGGAATCTAATAAACATAGTTTAAAAAAACTAAAAAACACGCTTTTAAAGCACATCAAACTAAAAAGTGAAAAATAATTATTAATATAAACTGAAAACAATAATGAACGAAAAATACTAGTATTATTGTGAAAAAAGCGTGGGTTGCTCGATATACGAAAAATATGGCACAAAGCGCCCCACGCCTTTTCACAATATTACTAGTATTTTTCATTCATTATTGTTTTCAGTTTATATTAATAATTATTTTTCACTTTTTAGTTTGATGTGCTATGAAAGCGTGTTTTTTAGTTTTTTTAAATTATATTTATATTGCTTATTGATGCTGATATTATAACATATTACGATCCAACAGATATTTCTGAAAAAAAAAATATTTTTTATTTCAGCCATGGGTTGTTACCGTAAGTGTACAAAGTTTCAATTAAATCTGTCCGTTTAGAGTGGGTCAAAATCGAGTCCAAAGAGTCGGTTACAAACAAGCTCACAAACATATAGGTGAAGCTAAAATAAAAGCGTGATAAAAATATCTGGACAGTTCCTTGGTTGCAGCAGTTTGCATTTTTGCACTCACTGCAGCATTTCAAACCTTGAGCAAAACAGGTACATCTGTTGTTGTTACAGACCCTGTCGGACCATTTTATTGACAAATTTTGCCTTACAATATCGGGCACAGGTTCTTGACTAGAAAAAGTTGCCTTCCAAACATTTTCTTCAAATGTCCAACCGTATCGAGTTGGATCTTCCAACTGCATGTATTGTATATAGCTATTGTACCAAATTTTTAATTGATAAAGACACCTAAAAAGAAAATAAATACATGTAGGTGTGTTGTTTCTTTTGTAATAGGTATGGGCGATCTAGAAAAATAATTATTACCTTTAAATGTTATCTAAAAGCATGGTCAGTAGGAGGCAGCTCAGAAGCTGGCCGATTTGTACTTGTTGTTAAGTCCCATCGCAGTTCATTTAGAGATTTTATATTTTTGTTTTTATTCTTATATAAAAAAAGCGTATATTTTACCCCTAATTCCATCGCTTTATCCTCTGACAGAAAAGGAAGGTTTTCTAAATCTTTTAAATTATTTAAATTTTTATATAAAACATCGAATGCCGTTAGGCAATCAATCGTTAATAATTTCTTGCAAATTTCCTCTCCTAAATTTGCCACAATATTGTTAATTGACAAAAAAATGTATATTCTTACTATGTCCTAATTGTATAAATATATTCCTTTGGGACATATGTATCTGGTGTTTCACAGTAATAATGTAAAAGCAAAATCAGGACATCAGTATCAACAGATATTACCAGAATTGTATTACCTGATTTTAATTCTGATAACACAAAATAAACATTCCATTGTTAAGCACTAAATAATATGTAAAACTCAATAAAAATAATACTCATTTGCATTCACATTACACAAAGAAAAGTTTGTTTCTAACTGGCAATATATGTATAATATAAGATTACTTGTATTGAATAGTCTACACTCTACCCAATTGAGTGGCGACGCGGTGAGGCGCATCTAGGATCGAAAAACTCGTACCTTTAAATAACAAAATCTCGAAAACTATAAGTCGTAGAGAACTGACTTTTTTTTAAAAAAACTTCCTTGATGTGTAAGCTTTATTTCATACACATATGGTATGACAAAATTCCTTAAAATAAAAAAGTTTTTCGCTTACCGAAAAAAAATGCAGCAAGGAAAGTAAACGTTCCAGTTTTACCTAGTTTTACAAAAAAATTTAATTTTCCATAAAAACGAAATTAAAGCAGTGACCTTCGCCCCCATTTCCTTTATCAATTAAAAAAAATACATATAATTATCTCGATTGGTTCCGGAGATATCATGAGGGATGTGTGAAAAAGTAAGAACATTTAATGTTGACAAATTTATGACATTCTTTGTAATAAAAAAAGTTTGACCTCCAAAAAAAATGTTGTAATTTGCCATTACAGATGGCCAAGGACCTAGGCTATCATGCTGTGAAGGTCCCAAGTGGTTGTACCTTAAAAAAATTTTTTTTCAACAAGGAAGCTACTTTTTCCCCGTTTTACGGTGCACTATTACGTTACAGTAAGATAACAATAACTACTTATTTAAAACTTATTCTACTATTTTTGAATTATTTCACACTAGGTATGTACCTATTTATAAAAATAACACGCTACGTTTCGCCAATTGTTGTATCTAGTTTGCTGTATTGTGTTGTTGCAACTAACTAATTATTAAAGTAAGCGAGTAAATAGCACATTCCAGATTCGCACCGGTTCTGTGGAGTAGTTGGCTTAAGCATGCGATGGCAAGTATGACTATATAATCTCTCTGTCGTCCTGCGGGTTCGAATCCCTCCACCGACTCTAGCAATGACGGTGGGAATGATTGTGTTTCCGCGTATTTTCATACGTGTAACTCTAGCCCGTGCACTTCGGCTTTGGAATTGGGGGTTGTATTCATTTTCCTGGGTCCGGAATCCCACGCAGGTTGCTATAGTTGCCCGCGTGTGCGATGCTTGGACGATGCTCCCATACCGGAGTCATCCAAGTGGAAGCCACAAAGGTGCGACTGGCTCCCTGTCAGTGGTTTTCCTCTAGTGTCTTCTGAGTTTTGTCCATCATTTGAACTCAGCTACACCGTGCTGATGAAGACCAATTAGTCAGAAACACGTGTCCACGGTTTGCATCTTTCTGCCATTTGCAATTTTTGCATTATCCACCGTGCAAATTTTTTTCTTTTTTGCGGGCGTTACCCGATAATTCATTGATTTTTTTACTATATATATATATATATATATATATATATATATATATATATATATATATATATATATATATATATATATATATATATATATATATATATATATATTCATACATATATTATATTAATTATATAATTAATATATAATTAATATAATGTTTTTGTGTTACCCCAATTGGTGGTGGCGCACGACTTTCCATTGTTTTTGGTTATATCTGTCGCTTCTTTGAAAAAATGTAGGTGAAAAAATGTTGTTTTCAGTGCTTCTGTCTACAAATGTAAACTAATATGTATATAGAGTGAAAAAGATATTAGAGAAAATATGTTGCATATTATCGATTGCAGTACCCCCTCTAGAAGCTTAGACAGTATTAGTGTAAAGTATGTATATCTTGCGAAACAGATATTTTGACGGGACGTTCAGGGTAAAACGCTACGGAACGTAGAGCCGGATTTAACTGAATTGCTTGATTGTTTACTTTTTCAATGTAGGTTTTTATGCTCAGTTTAGCTAGCAACAATTTGACAATAGTACAAAAAAGTATTAACTTGAAATAAAATTATTTAATTTAACGTATTAACGTATTCAAGTTTGCTTAATATAAATTGTTACTACCCAGCAAGAACCTCGAGGAGGTATGTGCATTTCTTGCCAGGAAAGGATGGGTATGAGTATAGAAAAGAGATTATTTAAAAAGTAACAAGAAAGCTTTAAAAACAAAAAAAAAATAAAAAATATACTCTCAAAATAGTAACAGAAACAAATATTTTTCTCAATAAATGAACTAAAAATAAATTCTAATAGTAAAGTTATTACTATAATAAAAACAGAAAGACATATTTTTGTCAAAATGAAAAAATAATAACATTAATAAGTTCAGGATGTTATTACATCCTGAAAAAGAATGGTTCTCAAGCACTGAACCACGAAAGCACAAAAACGGAATTATATAATGCAGTTGATGTCACAAACTTCACTTTTCACTTCACATCATTTCACTTTCCCTCACCTCACATTGCTTCTTCCTCGGAATCGTCATCCTTCTCACCCTCTTCTTAAATTTTGAGATAAACTACTATCCTCACTCAAATTTATAATAAATTTATTTCCACTATTTATATAAAATTTGCCAGTTTTTAAACAATCATCCTCAATTGTAATTACTTTCCTAATTCTTTTTCCCAATCTTCCTTGTTAATTTTCGACACTTCATTTTGAATAACTCTACGAAATTTTTATTGAATTTCGGAAAAATATTTCCTTTTCTGACATTTTTCTTCAATTGACACCAAATTAATTCAATCGGGCTGAAAATGCAGAAATATGGCGGTAATCTCAACACTTATCTCTCCGCTACATTATCTATATTATACTTCTTTTCATAATTTTTTATTTGCAGGACTTCCAACAGTTGTGCTTTATTATGATTTTCTTTATAATAGAGATCATGTTCCATTAAAAAATTTTTAACTCCAGTTTTGTAGAACTCTTGTTAGGAATTTTATACAGTTGTCTCGAATGGTACTTCGCATTTTCAAGAACAATAATGCTATTGGGTTTTTATTTTGAAAGTAGTGATTTTCAAACCATTCCTCAAATATTTCTCTCTCCATGTTCTTGTGGTAATTCACGTTACAGTCTTCCATGTTTTTTTCCGCACAGTTTCAATACATTATCAACCCATCCATCAACTGATCCACAGTGTAATATAATCAACCGAATCCCTTTATTAGGGGGCAATGAGGTTGGCTGATATTTCCTAGATCTATCAGTCTCATCCTTTTTTACTTTCTTATACTTAATATAAGGAAGTATAGAAATCGTGATTTTTTTCGTGTGTGTGTGTCAGCGATAACTCAAAAAATACTAATGGGAGACTTCCCAAATTTGGCAGTTAAAATTTTCAAGGTGACACATTAAGTTTGGTGAATGTGGTACCACCAGTAGAGACACAATGAATGAAAGAAGGAAGAAAGGTACAATTTCGGGAAAAAAAAATTAAAAATTTTTATTGTATTTCTCGACGAAAATCGACGAATTATAATGAAAAAACATAACATTATCGAAAAAAGTCTGTCTGCATGTCTGTAGTATCGCGATAGCAGCCACAGTTTTTGAGATAAAGCTTTCAAATTTGGTACACATGTTGTAAAGGCCAAAGACAATGATAAATTTAGTGATGAGCAAAGTTGGCCAGCTGAAAGGAGATCCACGGGACCCAAACATTTTTGTATTTGACTACAAAAAAATGTATTCTTGATGAAAGACTATATCTCAGGTCTACTATATCAAGCCAATGAAATATATTTACTAAGTACTTAAATAAAGCTAATGCAAACTAAAAAATTTTACACATTTGACCTAATAAAATGGGGTTAGGATAAATTTAGCAGTTTGACATGACTAAATCAGTTACAAAAATGTTAATGTCCATAAGAAGAAATTATTAAAATATATGACATGAATTATTATTGACAGTATCGAATGACGCTGAAAATTAATTATTTAAAATCTTTAATGAGACATTTCAAGGTACGTTATTAAAATTTAATTGAGGTAAGTGACGAATTAAATAGAATGATTTTTTTAGATCAGGATGATATATAACTGGTATAAGGAAGTTATGTGCTGGCCACATCAGATGTTTTAGTTTTAATTAAATTTATTCAATATTTGAGCCTGCAAAAAACGTCATAAGCACTGCAGTCATTAAGTGTTTTACTAGTTTTGGAGGTTTTGGAGGTCTCGACTTCGTCTCGATCTCCAAACATATCATCAACCAGTAAAGAACACTTACTGACCTTAATACATAATATACTATTGCAACAGCGTTTTCATTAAAACATTATTTTTTAATACACTGAACTGATTCTGCGGTTGGCTCCTTGTGAAACATTATTAAATATTTTATATATATGATATATTTAAAACATTATTTTTTCTCTAAATCAATGGTGTACATAATGGTCTTGTTTATTACGGTTAATGCTATAACTTATATATAATGTATAACTGAGCGGAAATTCAATTTCTTTAAAAAAATTTTCTATTGTAACTTGAATGACAAGCTTTTGCAATTAATTTTTACTGCACTAACTTCATTAATAAACCAGTATGCAATGACAATAAAATGAAACCTTATATTTTAAGTGTCGAGTTGCAAGAATACAAAAATATTATTGATTGTTTCTCATTAATAATACTCAATTTTTGTATACTATATTCCTCATCCAGTCATTTCAGATATATGAAAATACCGATCCATCTAAATTGACCATGTTTTCATTAGACCCGACGACATTCTAAACCCTAACACCTTTGTGTGATAGGTAATATATGAAGTCACAAACTCGTCATATTTATATCCCAGCGGATGATGTAAAGCTTGGTTCAGCGTTAATTAACAATTTATTTCCTCAAGAATAATGCAGATATGTTGCATTAATATACAGGGTATTTCAAAGTTAAATGTTTATAAGATAACAATGGATAGAAGGCACTTTAGTGGTTCCAAATTACTCATGCACAGTCATTCGTTGCTGATATACAAAATATTTTATTGATATTGGCAAAATGTCTTTTTTGGTCATAATTTTTGAACCACGCTGTGTAATCAGTTCGTACCTGTTAGTATATCTGAATTTTAAAAAATATGCCGTTTTTGATATCTTAAAATGACTTCCAAAATTACGTTATACAGGGTGTTGTTTTTTAAGACAGTATGTTTTTATTCTCCAAAATTTTGATTGATATATACGTTTTGAACCCTCCTGAACCCATTCCAACTATTTTCAGAATGATATCTGTCAGTTTGTGTGTATGCGTGTATATGTGTGTGCAGATGTGTGTATATATATATGTATATATATATATGTATGTATATATATATATATATATATATACATATATATATATATATATATATATATATATATATATATATATATATATATATATATATATATATATATATATATATATATATATATATATATATATATATATATATATATATATATATATATATATATATATTGACATGATATCTGCGACCCTCAAGGTAATTAATAAAGGTTTCAATCATTAAACTAAGGACTCTTGCGATTTATTAATATTTGGTGGCCTGAATTTGTGTTTTAAAGTTAATGAATGATACTAACTACATAGATATGGAATAAAATGGGGTTTCGATCTTAGTTAACAAACATTATGCAGCCAGTAAGGGCATATTTAAGATATAACGATAAGGCAGAATGAGAAATATCAAATTGACACATATTTTAAGCAGGTAAATCAAATTTGTAGTAGTAATAATAGAAGAGTTTTAGATTTAAGTAATAGGTATTAGGTATATGAAGAGTAAAAAGGACCAAGACACACGTGAAAGGACCATAGTGAGTGTGAAAGTGCCAAAACTTCTTATATAGTTGTTAGTTGCTAGGCAATGATGTCTGAACGTTATATTTAGAATTAAGATTGAATTTTAAAAAATAAAACGAGTTGGCGAATTTTGAAGGAAAGAAAAGTCAGAAAAAATATATGACAGGAAAGGAGGAAGTAAAGTTTTTTTTTTTGAAAGAAGTTGAACGTAGAGCTGTTGAGTATAAATAACAAAATACGATTTACAGAAAAGGAGAAAGCTGGACATTATTTGATTGGAGAAAACAAAATTGAAGACAGGAATTTATGGTTTTGCCTGGGTGTTGGAAATTATCCAAGTGTACGAAATACTAGAAAAGAAAAGGGGGCCCCCAACGGTAGTATTTTTAGTTAAGATTTTAAATTGTTTTGTGTCATATGACAGACATTTGATTGATATTGAGAACTCTATTAATTTCAACTTTATTTATCTGAGCTCA
Source organism: Rhamnusium bicolor (assembly GCA_029963845.1). Classification (NCBI taxonomy): domain Eukaryota; kingdom Metazoa; phylum Arthropoda; class Insecta; order Coleoptera; family Cerambycidae; genus Rhamnusium; species Rhamnusium bicolor. Next base: position 201,982 of record JANEYF010004358.1, on the reverse strand, counting down.
GACATAGATTTAGTTAAATAATTCAAAATTACAACGTGAATTCATTTTTGTATCAAATTGTTTTGTTATTATTAGTGGTGGGTTTTATTTGTAATATAGTATTTATATGTGTTAATTTGAAAAAAACAGAATCATTATATGTGTTAATTTGATACCTTTGCCTCATTATATAAAAAAGAGATACCTTAAAATTTAACAGTGCTTTGGCTCCTAGAACCGGCTCCCTTTGTTGACGAGTCTCAGCTCATATATAAGTCATAGAAGTAAGTATCGTAATCCAAGCAGTCTCCGCTTGGTGGCGCCCAAAATAAACTCCCATTTTGTTATCATTACAAATAGTGGCGTGCCCAAAGTGGGGCGAGATTTAAGACCAAGCACATAGGTTAACTCTGAGGCAAAAATTTTATAAAATCAAACCGATACCATAATCATAAATTTTTGAATACAAAACAGGCAAAGTAAAATAAAATTTAGTAAAGTAGAACATTGCATGGAATTGCGATCTGGTAGGAAAGGTAAAGGTAAAATGACAGACAACAAAGAAACTGGTGTAGGTACAAGCAAGGGGGAGGAAGAAACAGGAGATGTTCCTGTTGCACCGTCCAACGATGCGATGCAGCAAATGATGGCCATGCTGACGAAAATAACCGGGGAAATCACAGGTATAGATAAACAGATGACAAAAATAACAGGGGAAATAAAAAGAACAAGGGGAAAAAAACAGACAGACAAATGACAAAAATAGCAGGAGAGATGGGGGAGTTGAGAAACGAGATGTCGGGGGAATTAGCCAAGATTAATGTAAAGCTTATCACAATAACCACGGAAATTCAGAGGGAAACGTTGGAATTGGTAAACAATACCAAAGATAATATTATACAGGAGGTAACGGAAAAGGTAGATAAGGAAGTAGAGGGGATAACAAACATGATCGACCGAAGGGACGAGGTATACAATAATAGATTCGAAAAATATGAGGACAAAATTGGGGAACAACGATCGAAAAATTAATCAAATAGAGGGCAATTTACTCGGGGTGCAAAACAAGGTAGAAGAGGTAAACAATAGATTAACAACTCTGGAGAACAGGGAGCCAGAGATTCATGTAGATGGGGGGAGCACTAGGGGGGCTCCTGTATACGTAGTCAGGGGAGAGAATCCCATAGGTTTAAATGAAATAAAATTTTTGGGGACTACAGGATCCACCCCTGTGTATTTTTGAAAAGGTTACAGAATTGTTTAGAAAGTAGGGGAAATAGGACAGACATTAAGACATACATACAGACATGCATGAGAGGAGACGCGGAGGCATGGTACAGTCTCATCGAAGATAGGTACGAGACATTCCAGGAGTTCAAGGAGCTATTCATTCAGCAGTATTGGGGTCAATACCACCAGTCAAAGGTGAGGCAGAACCTGGGTAACGGAAGGTATTTAGAGAGTTTCGGGTGCTCACGGGAGCAGTACGCTACTCGCAAGTACAATCAGTCGCGGCACCTGAATCCTGAGCCTGCCGAATCTGAGATTGTGGGGCATTTGGCACGGCATTTCGAGGACGATATCAGAAAGGTCATCGTCACGCAGCGAATGAGTAAGATCGGGGAACTTCTGGAATATTTACGAGACATTGATGATGACAGGACCGGGTGGGAGAAACATGCGCACCGGAGGACAGACAGACGAGAGGACGATAATAAACAGGACAGGAATAGGGAGTACAGGGGGTATGAAAACGACAGGTACTATAGAGACAGACAGTACCAGAACAATAACCAAGGAAGGCGTTATGATGAACGGGATATGTACAGACAGAGGGACAGACAGAATTATAGGAATTATAATAGGATGTACAACGATAGCAACAGGGGGGAGAGAACGAATGATAGACAAGACAATAGGAATTTTGATAGGAGAGAGAATGCGAATGGTAAAGGAGAAAGAGAGGACAGACGGACGCAGATGAATGTGGTCAGACGGGAGGACGTTAACAAAATCGAGACGGTAGCTCAAGTAGAGGCTAGGGGAAATGAGAGGCAGGATTTTCGGTAGGGCTTAGGTCGAAGGTGGCTACTTTGACAACATATCGACACATGCGAGAGTTTATTGATAATGAAAACGATACAGAGGAAAATGAGGAAATTTATAAATGTAACTTACCTTTAGTAAATGTGAAAATTAGTAATGTAGAAATACAAGCTTTAGTAGATACAGGAGCGGAACTTAGTTTAATAAATGAGGCAGTTATGAGAAAGTTGATAAACGTGGAGAATTTAAATGTTTTTGAAGATATCAAAGGTTAAGCTAGTTAATGCTAACGGAAAAAGGTTCGCTGAAGGTAATCAAGTGGTGAGTTTAATATTAGATGTACAAGGGGTACAAATTGAGGCAGAATTTATAGTCATAGCAGGGATGAATTATGACTTGATCGTGGGCGAGGATATTTTGACAAAGTTTGAGGTGATAATCGACATGGGTAATCAGACCCTGGAGGTAGGGGACAGTGTGGTCCCGATGGTAAATAATGGAAGGTTATTTGATGATAAAATAAATGGCAAAGTGGTAAAAAAAGGTGATATTAATATTATTATGGAGGAAAGCGCCTCGCGTAGAGATAATTGTGGTAGTTTGGGGGAAACTTTGTCATGAAATGTCCTGTTCAACATTTAAGTAAAGTTCAAAGACTAGTTATGAAGTATAAAACGCTTACAGATTATGTTCCTAGAATTGCTACGAAATATGTACACAAGTTGTTGGTAGATGAAACTAAGCATTTCAAATGCAAAACTTACCCGATTCCGTACAGTCAAAGATCAAAGGTTAATGAAGAGATTCAAAACATGTTAACTGATAATATTATTGAACCAGCCAAAACAAATTACATAAATCCTTTGGTAGTTGTTAAGAAAACGGCCGACACAATACGTCTTTGTTTATTAAACCAAATTACAAAAGCACAATTTGATGCGCCTCAAAATATTGATGCTATGCTGAGTAGAATAGGTAAGAATACAATTTATAGTAAGTTAGACTCTGAAAATTTACAAACTATAAGAAATCGGGTAGCGAAAAGGTTAAAATCAAACTCGGACAGATATTTACGAAGGCAAAACCTCCGAATAAAAAAAGAGGGTAAAATTTAAAAAGGGAGATCTGGTAATAGTTAAACGGTTAAAAGTTTCAAATTGGAAGAAAAACACATATGGTAAATTGTTATATCCATACGAGGGACCATATGAGATAAGCAGGGTTTTAAATGAGAATAATTATGAACTCATGCATTTAGATAATGATAGGATACGGGGAAAGTTCCACATAAGTCTAATTTACCCGTACTTAACAGAGAGCAATGACCATGAATATGTAACACAAATGGCATGTCATCGTAAGGATGAATAAGTTTTTATCCAAGGATAAAAACTATATTAATCCAGGGAGAATATGACATGATATCTGCGACCCTCAAGGTAATTAATAAAGGTTTCAATCATTAAACTAAGGACTCTTGCGATTTATTAATATTTGGTGGCCTGAATTTGTGTTTTAAAGTTAATGAATGATACTAACTACATAGATATGGAATAAAATGGGGTTTCGATCTTAGTTAACAAACATTATGCAGCCAGTAAGGGCATATTTAAGATATAACGATAAGGCAGAATGAGAAATATCAAATTGACACATATTTTAAGCAGGTAAATCAAATTTGTAGTAGTAATAATAGAAGAGTTTTAGATTTAAGTAATAGGTATTAGGTATATGAAGAGTAAAAAGGACCAAGACACACGTGAAAGGACCATAGTGAGTGTGAAAGTGCCAAAACTTCTTATATAGTTGTTAGTTGCTAGGCAATGATGTCTGAACGTTATATTTAGAATTAAGATTGAATTTTAAAAAATAAAACGAGTTGGCGAATTTTGAAGGAAAGAAAAGTCAGAAAAAATTATGACAGGAAAGGAGGAAGTAAAGTTTTTTTTTGAAAGAAGTTGAACGTAGAGCTGTTGAGTATAAATAACAAAATACGATTTACAGAAAGGAGAAAGCTGGACATTATTTGATTGGAGAAAACAAAATTGAAGACAGGAATTTATGGTTTTGCCTGGGTGTTGGAAATTATCCAAGTGTACGAAATACTAGAAAGAAAAGGGGCCCCCCAACGGTAGTATTTTTAGTTAAGATTTTAAATTGTTTTGTGTCATATGACAGACATTTGATTGATATTGAGAACTCTATTAATTTCAACTTTATTTATCTGAGCTCAGACATAGATTTAGTTAAATAATTCAAAATTACAACGTGAATTCATTTTTGTATCAAATTGTTTTGTTATTATTAGTGGTGGGTTTTATTTGTAATATAGTATTTATATGTGTTAATTTGAAAAAAACAGAATCATTATATGTGTTAATTTGATACCTTTGCCTCATTATATAAAAAGAGATACCTTAAAATTTAACAGTGCTTTGGCTCCTAGAACCGGCTCCCTTTGTTGACGAGTCTCAGCTCATATATAAGTCATAGGTAAGTATCGTAATCCAAGCAGTCTCCGCTTGGTGGCGCCCAAAATAAACTCCCATTTTGTTATACATTATAATATACATATACATATATTTTTTTTTTTTTTTTTTTTTTTTTTTTTTTTTTTTTTTTTTTTTTTTTTTATAGGTATTTTTTTAAAAAAAAAAAAAAAAAAAAAAAAAAAAAAAAAATGCATTGATGCAAGTCGCTATCCGCCACAGAGACATCTAGGATGTCGGTCGGATAGTAACATTCAGACCATATGAGAAGTTTCATTCCTCTCACCACTATATATATATATATATATATATATATATATATATATATATATATATATATATATATATATATATATATATATATATATATATATATATATATCATATATATATATATATATATATATATATATATATATATATATATATATATATATATATATATATATATATATATATATATATATATATATATATATATATATATATATATTATTAAATATGATTTGAAGGAAACAACTACTCAGCGGGCAAGTACCCCGACCTGCATTGAATTACACCTTCAAATCATGATAGATGGAAAGCCAATATCACTTGTCAATTCCTAACCAGACATAGATCGATTTCGAACTTATTTGTTCTCTTCAGTATGCCATAGGTTATGAAACAGACAAATGATAGTGGCCATCCTGCTAGTTATATACTAACTAAGGTGAAGTGAATAGTGGTGAGAGGTATGAAACTTCTCATATGGTCTGAATGCTACTATCCGACCGACATCCTAGATGTCTCTGTGGCGGATAGCGACTTGCATCACAGCAAGTACCGAGAGCGGCGACCCCTAGCCCAGGTGGACTAAACTAATGTTATTAAATATGATTTGAAGGAAACAACTACTCAGCAGGGGCAACACCCCGACCTGCATTGAATTACACCTTCAAATCATGATAGATGGAAAGCCAATATCACTTGTCAATTCCTAACCAGACATAGATCGATTTCGAACTTATTTGTTCTCTTCAGTATGCCATAGGTTATGAAACAGACAAATGATAGTGGCCATCCTGCTAGTTATATACTAACTAAGGTGAAGTGAATAGTGGTGAGAGGTATGAAACTTCTCATATGGTCTATATATATATATATATATATATATATATATATATATATATATATATATATATATATATATATATATATATATATATATATATATATATATATATATACATATATATATATATATATATATATATATATATATATATATATATATATATATATATATATATATATATATATATATATATATATATATATATATACATATATATACATATATATATATATATATATATATATATATATATATATATATATATATATATATATATATATATATATATATATATATATATATATATATATATATATATATATATACATATATATATACAGTTTGAAAGAAAGTTGTTTTTTTTTACTTCTTGAACCTTATTTATATTTTTTTATAGCAATTGTGTTCTTGGGATTTTGGTTCTTTAATGATAGATATGAATAAAAATCTAAATTGTTGATTTATTCATAAACACATTTCACAAACGTTTCGGTGGCTTTTTCCACCTTTTTCAATGCAATGACTAAAATATAAAGCAAAATTTTTCTACTATTTTTAATTATTATTTAAATATCTTACCTTAAACGAAAAAATAATCCGATGTGACACTTTATAGTTTACAATAATGCTACTTAATTAATAATTTGTGCGTATAGCGAGCACATCACTTTTTACTGTTTTACACTAACCGATGATGTTTTTATGTTTACAACTAAGTTTAAAACTAAAATCTTGAACTGGGGTGGCTTATAATTTGTAAAATTCCCAATGCCTGTAACATGTGTTTTTTACCTAAATTTTAAAAGTTTTAAGGATCTGTTGACTTGCTGTGGCAGTGCTGTATTTCTAATTTTTTTGTAAGGGCAGCTACTATTTTGTTTGATTTATTTTGAGTGAGTTATTGTAGATTTTGTTTATATTTTGTGTGTCTGTTTTGTCATTAATTGTTTTTGGGTTTTTTTTATTTCAATCATTTCTAAGATTTCTCTTTTTTTGGCTACAGAAAACCTGTAGCTAATATTTTTTATCTTGTCGAAGTCGAATTTGTGTTTTGTTGTCTGTGTATGTTTCGTGAGTGCTGTTTTATTAGTTTGATCATACTTATGGGATTGGATTATTTTTTCTAGATGTTGGGAAGTTTGGCCTATGTATACTTACTTTGTCACAGTTTTCACATGGTATTTCATAAACTACGTGGGTTTTTTTGGGGTAGGTGTTTTACCCTTGAGTTTACTGAAATTAGATTTTAACAAGTTATGTCCTTTGTGGCTAATGTTTATGTCATGTTTTTTTAATATTTTTCCTATTTGTTCTGACAGTCCTTTTATTTTGTGTACGGGATGGATACGTAAGTACGTTCGGAATTATTTGTTGTGGTTTGTGCATTTTTGTTGTAAAATTTATTTATTCGTTTTTTAAAGATTGTTTTAATGAAACTGTCAGGGTATTTGTTTTTTGTGAGGGCTGTTTTGGCTTTTTTAATTGCTTCTTGTCTGTATTCAGGATCTGAAAGGGTGATGGCTCGATCGGCAATGCCTATAACTACACCTTTTTTTTTTGGAGCATGGCCCCAAACCATACTTTTGTGCATAACTATCAAGAGTAGATGAGGAAGTTTTGCAAAAAAAAAATTCGATTGAAATTTGTTAAAAAAAGTTGAACAAATTGTGAGCCTCACCTATTATTTTTAAACAATTCGTAAAATATTTGCAAAAACTTTTTTTCAGAATCAGATGGAAAATGTATCGACAGATTTCAAATTTCATAAAAAAATATATTTTTTACAAAGTTGCACCTTTTTGAAATATGCACAGTGAAAAATAAATCTAAAATACAATTTCTAAATGGTGTAACATTATAAAAAAGCAATAATTTCTTATGAAATTTTAAATGTCGATACATTTCCCACCTGAATCTGAAAAAAAAAATGTTTTACAAATATTTTTCAAACTGTTTAAAAAATAATAGGTGAGGCTCACAATTTTTTTCAACATTTTCTCGCAAATTTCAATCGCAATTTTTTTTTTGCAAAACTTCCCTCATTGACCCTTGATAGTTATGCATAAAAAGTATCGCTTGGGTCCCATGGTCCCATGATAAGATATGACAGCCTGAATATCACCAGCCGTCATTGCGTCATGAGCTTAAAAACTAGATCGATCTGCATATTTATAATGTTTACTCATTTTTTTTTATAGGAAATAATATACCAAATTGAGCGTGTTTTGAAATGAAATGTTTTAATCTAATACACGGCAATTACAGTTTATTACTTTGCAGATGACGTGTTTCTCGTAATATTGATTTCTACCGTCATAGAAAAGGCTTAGTGTCTATTAATCATACTCTAGTAACTTCCTCTCAAACAATTTACTGTTTATAAATAACATATCTTGGTGTCTTTTACTTAGACCAAAGAAATAAAAGCTATAATCTCTTGAAACCAATTTTCCCATTTACGCGGCGTTTTTTAGTTTCAAAAAATGTGTCTAGAGATGTACCTGGAGTAGTTATTTTATGTTTTACTCTCTTTCCATTAGGATATATGAACTTAGGGAATACTTTTCTCGACTTTAGCTATACATAACATGGTTTATCTTCTTTATGGCTTATTCAATCATAATGACCTTTTTTGTCAGTGTACCCACTCGAAGTGTATATATTAATAGAATACTTTTTAGTTCTTGGAAATCACATTATAATACAAACGATAAACGAAAATGATGGATAAATATTGTTTAATAACCAGCCAAAGTAATAATATAGACAAAAAGTGGACTGCATCTAATTGACAATGTGTAATTAGACACATACACGGATTGATTCATAAGGAAAGGGTAATCTTTTACCTGCCGATTATATAACGGAAAATATTAATTTTTTGCTTAATAATTGGTGGTCAAATATTAATACTTATTGAGATACAGGGTGTTAAAGTTATAAAAATAATTCAGTAGTGTTGTTATATTTCAGTTAGTTTTTCACACATAAACATAATAGTCGGTAAAATTAGGTTTCTTGACGTTAGAAAATCGAATAAGCTATCATTTTTGGCGTATCGCATAGAAAGCTATCTTGGTTTAACAGAATCCGTCATAACTTTTTTTGTACTTCGTTTATTTATAATCTCATTGCAAATGTTTTATTTAACCGTTATTATTAAACAAAAAAGGGATACTTGTTTTATCTTCATAAAATGCACCCTTATCGAGATATTTACATTTTAGAAAATCCTGCGCACCCATAATATTTTTTACTTATTCGCAGTGATCCTCTCTTTCGTCCTTAAAATGCATAAGTTTTACTTAGTTATAAAGTAAAACAAATATTCTGATTAATTAAAGGGTAGGTGCTAAAAAAGGTTTAACAGAGTATGCTATGGAAATAAGTGAAACATACTGACACAGATGTATTTATTTACTATCTGTCAAATATTTATTGTGATATTTGAATTGCTGGTGTTTTTTAATTATAAATCGTGTTAAAGGAAAGGTGTGAATATGCCACAACATAACGATTTTACTAATGAAGTGATGAGAGATATGATCTGTGTTTATGCAAGAGCAAATTTCTCTGGCTTTGCTGCAGCTAGAGTATAATCGATAAACATATTCTGGTAGAAGACAGCCTAATTACAAAATATTTCAAAACTTCAAGAACGGTACAAGACGTCCCAAAATTATACAACCTGAACACGAATATGAGGTTTTAGTTCAAGTAATTGATGATCCCGAAACCAGTACACGCAGTCTGTCATTAGCTACTGAAATTAGTTAGTCTTCAATAGTAAGACTGTTGTAAAAGGAGAAGTTTCACCCGTTTCTTTTTACTCCCGTTCCAAATTTACTTCCATGGGATTATCCTACTATAGTTAGTTTTTGTCGCAGGATGCGAAGAAAACGAAATGAAAACCTTTCTTTTTAAAAAATGTCGTATTTACAGACGAAGCTACATTTACGAGACGTGGTGTTTTCAACTGGTGAAATAGTCATTCTTGGCAATTAGAAAATCCGCGTTTAATCAGGGAAAGACATTTTCAATATTAATTTAAGATTAATGTATGGTGTGGCATAACTAAAGACAATTTTTTAGGTCTAATTGAACTGTCTCTCAATTAAAACGGAGAACTTTACCTAAATCTTTTAAGAAACCAGTTACCAGAACTTTTTGATGATATACTACCAATCGTAAGAATAAACATGTGGTACATGCAAGATGGAGCTCCATTACATTTTCCCCTACAAGTAAGAAATTACTTGAATGAAGTGTTTCCAAATCGCTGGAATCGTGGGAGTCAGTTTACTTGGTCTTCTCGTAGCCCGGATTTCAACCCAATGGATTTTTATGTTTGGGGTCACATGAAAACCCTTGTTTACTCCAAAACTATAGATACTTGCGAAGAGTTGTGGAGAAGAATTGAGGAAACTGCTGATACTATCAGAACTAACCTAGCCACTTTCTTTTCTGTAAGAAAATCATTAAGCAAGCGATTAAAACGCTGTATTGAAGTGAGCGATGGCCATGTAGAACTCTGAGAGATGTAACACTTATTTGTAGTTTCAAAATAGTTTGTTTTTACTTCGTTCTTTCTAATCAAGTTGATAAGTAAATTATAGTTATTTTAAATTGTTTAATTTATTTCCACCATTTGTAAAATTTAAATATATGGGTGCGTAGGATTTTTAAAATGTAAATATCTCGATAAGGGTGCATTTTATAAAGATAAAACAAGTATCCCTTTTTTTGTTTAAAAATAATGGTTAAATAAAAAAATTCGTAATGAGATTATAAATGAACGAAGCACAAAAAAAGTTATGACGGGTTCTGTTAAACCAAGATAGCTTACGTACCACCCTCTATGCGATACAACAAAAATGATAGTTTATTCGAGTTTCTTACGTCGAAAAACCTAATTGTGCCGACTTTTACGTTTATGTGGGAAAAAAATAACTGCATTACTGAATTATTTTTATAACATTAACACCCTTTATCTCAGCAAATATTAATATTTGACCACCAGTTATTAAGCAAAAAATTTATATTTTCCGCTGTATAATGGTCAGATAAAATAATACCCATTCCTTATGAATCACCCTGTATAATAATAAATGATAAATCATAAAATATTATATTTAAATGAAAGGAAAACAAAATAAAATCGGTTTTTAATTCAAGACTGTTACTTTTACATCATTAAGGCTGCATTTAAAAATATCGATATAGCTACACAAGTTACTGAAATTATTACAGATAGTGAATAAAGGTGAATTTTTTGAAAAGTTCTTACGTGGAGTGGGTAAATAGAATACTTGATATGAAAATTTAATTTGTTAGTTATTTCATGTGCATAAAAGTCATTGTGAAACACTTTAAATAAAAAAATTTGAGCGAAGTATACCCACCTTATTTCAAGAATAGACACAGAATATCTCTTGAACAGATCATTTTGCGGAAAACCAATTGCTGGATAAGTGCAATCCAATTTAAACCCAAGTAATGAAGAAAACTTGCGCTGAATAGCTGCTAAGTTATTTTTATGTATGTTGGGACACCAAATAAATGACGCATCCTCGAGTTTTGATCTGACAAATAGTATTTTCAATGTAAATGGATCAGTAAAATCACGACTAGGCCATACTATGATCCCAAAGATTTTAAAAACTCAGAAACACTGGCATTAGTGTGGTTAGTAAATGATAATTTACTATTATTAAATATGACTCCAACGTCACGAAAAGTTATGGTTTCAAAAATATGACATTATCCATATGGTAGTCAAAGGTAGGGGATGCGGTTTTTAAATAAAATTATTATGTTACATTTGTTAGCGTGAAAATTTAAGTTATTTACTATGCACTAGATATTTATTTTATCAAGACAGGCTTGAGGTTGAGGACAATCATCTATAAATTTGATGATAGTAAATTTTTAAGTCATCAGCATATAAGTGACAAGGCAAAGTCATTTCCTTTATTGAGTAATTAACAAATATACTAAAAAGGTCGGGGTACTAAGTTGGACCCCTGGGGAATTCAGAAGGAGTAATAAATTCAATAGACATGAACCCATTAAGAACAACGAATTGAATTTTATTAAGTATTAAGTAAGATTTAAATAAGAGTAGTACGAAACTGAAAACCAATTTTTTTCAGTAACTGGTGAAAAAACTGTATCGGTTTCACTATGATCATCTAGGGATTTAGAGGTATACTGAGTTACACACAATATATTATTGAACGACTGTTCATGATGAACAGAAACTTTCATCATAATGTTTACGAAATAACATACAGGTCATAAAGTAGGATTTCCAAAACTTTACGGAAGTTACAAATTACAGAATGTGACACCCACAAGTCAAGAATTTGGCAGGTTTTTGATTTAAAATAAGAAATTACTTTCTTGAAGGTTTAGTGAGCTGCTATAAATTAATGTTACAAATTTAATGGAAATAGGTCAATCAAAAAACAGAAGAACTACTTTTTAAATTTAGCCGACGTTTCGCTATTTTTTATTAGCATCTTCAGGACTCTAAAAGTGACAAACAAATATATATACAACAATGTTTGACAAACAAAAATACTAGGCAAACTATGTAATATACAGACAGATTAAAATCATGATAGAAATGTATTTTATATTTATTTAATTTTCGTATGTATTAATACCTTTTGGAAAGTAAAATAGTGTTAACTATTAAAGTTGCTATAAATTATGTTAATATGCACTTATAAATACAATATAGAACACATAAACGGCCTTTATTTTCTCAACGACACACAGCAATTGATAGTGCATTATATTATGTTGTTCGTTGTTTTTTTTTGTTTTTATCTTCTACACGTCTGCGCTTTTTTGTTATTTTAAATATCTAAATACAAATTTTTTTAATTTGCATTATGTACTACGTTATAATATTGTGGTAGGCAAAATTTAAGTTTTCAATATCTGTTCTTTTATTAACTAAATTTTTCTTTTTTTATGGCGATCATTTCATTAATTTTTTTTTTAAATTGTTTTATTGGCAAATTATTTCAACATTTTCAAATGCAAAAGTATGCCCCTTTGGTATAAGTAACTAATGCCGTTTTATTAATTACATTTTTTTTTTTGTAAATTATTTGGTTACATCATTTTTATGTTCATATATTCTCTTCTTTCAATATCTTTTGGTCTGACCTATACCTTGTTACAATCGTTACATGGAATGCTATAGATAACATTAGACATAAGTTCTATTGGCGTCTGTGATATAATTTTTGTGAAAAACATTCTTTTTATTGTTTTTTCATTTTTTAAAGGCAATTGATATATTATTATTGGATAAAATGTAACCTAATTTTTCAGAAAAATCTAGTATATATGGAATTTTGTCATAAGTTTTTATTATTTCGTCACTTTTGTTATCGTTAATGTTATTATTCGTATTATTTAGGATTTTGTATTGGGTAATTGTTTTTTTATTAAATACGTTTTAATATTAATATTTTCATTCATTAGATAATTTTTGTGATCTGTATTTTAAATTTATTATTATATTTATTTTTTGTTTAAAAGAGTGATTGAAGTAAAGATTTAAATATTTTTCTGAAAAATTTGGTTTGTGGTAATAACTAATTTGTGCCACAAACCAAGTATTTCACGTCGAATAAATTAAAAAAGTAGTTTCTCTGGTTTTTTGATTGACCTATTTCCACTAAATTTGTAATATAAAAAATTACTATCAAGGGATATGAAAAAATAATACTGGTCTTTTAATTGAAATGCTGAAATGTTATCAGGACCTGTCGTCAGTTTTGGTCTACATTTTTTTTTAGATTCTGTGTGAAACGTTTTTTTTTGTATAATGTTTATTCCTCAAATTATTTGACTGGCTTCTGTATAAAAGATGTAGTATTTAAAGCAAATACCATGGATAGTAAGAATGAGTCTTATGTATTTCATACATACATACACAAAAAAATTTATGTACTTTATTTAGTCTTTGTGATTTGCCTTGATTGGTGGCTCAGGGCCTCTATTTTGACTCTATAAGGGTCTATCGAGAACGTTCACGGATTCCTTCCTGAGCAGCCCGGCCCTGAGTAAAACTATTATTCCGTTTCCTTAATTTCTGTAAAAACTAAATTCTGAGCAGCACGTAAAAATAAGGATTTGTTTCCAGGTGCATTAAAGGCATTTAAATTGATATTCTGATGGATTTTACTTGCTCCTCATTTTTTATTAAATTAAATTTAATTTCGTTTCTAATTGTTGTTTCCTAACTTCGTTATTTTTTGGTAAACGTTAATTAGATCAGTCGAGGTGAATCACTCCACTAATGTAATGAACTAAGAATTTTAAAAGCTGTGGTATTTTTGGAAGCGGATAAATAAAAAGGAAAGAGCTCTTGATGTTGTTGCTCTTTGAGAAATGTAATGGGATTCTGTTGATGTTAATTCTCCAGTGGATAGTACCGATTGTTTTTTAAATTAAAAGCGGATTTGTAGGGAGAACGTTTTAGGCCTAAAAAAATACCAAGTTAAATATTAATTACTTTTAATTGCATTACCTGTCTAGTATAATTAATAATTTACAGTGTATACGCAGTACGTCGCTAAAACACAAATTTGATAACAAATTAGTAGTACGTTTGCCAGAAAGATTCTCGGATAGGTCTATTTTTATTTTAAAGTGCACATGTTTGGGTTTTATTTGTAATTATAGAGGGTGAATCGGACACCCACTAAGGTTTTTGAGAGTTGCATATCACTGAGAATCTAACCATACAAGGTTTGATATATTCATCGATAAAAGTTACTGAGTTTTACCACAGATTACACAGACAATTCACGTCTGTCGGAACCCTTTCATCTTTGTGTTCACAGTTTCCCTTCCTAGTTCCCCTTTCGCGCATACTTAGTCGGGTGCCCATAGTCATATTGGGCGTGACCAAGCGCAGACCCAGATACGGACTCACATAATTGTTTTAATTGCACAATAGCGAAATAGCCCGCAAAAATCATATATGGAAAATAATAATTAAGTTTAACATATTCAGAGTCATATACTGTTTTGCTACAGAAAAGCACCGTATTGGCAGTTTTTGTCAAAATTGAATTTATTTGGATATTCATGAAAAAAAAATTTCGTTCAGAGAAGCTAAAACTACAAAACTGTAATATCTAAATACTCTGTTATTTTACCAAATACATATATCTCTTAATTGTAATAAAATTAACAGCATCGAGGTTTCAAAAATAACACTAAAGATATGCATAACATATCTCATTATGCTATAGTTTATCGAACCTATGGCATACTAAGGAGAAATAATAAGTTCGAAACCGGTCTATGTCTGGTTAGGAATTGACAAATGATATTGGCTACCGATCTATCATGATTTGAAGGTATAATCCAATGCAGGTCGGAGTATTTGCCCGCTGAGTAGTTGTTTCGTTCAAATCATATTTAATAACAGTAGTTTAGTCACCTGGGCTAAAGGTCGCCGCTCTCGATATTTGCTTCGCAAGTCGCTATCCGCCACAGAGACATCTATGATGTCGGTCGGATAGTAGCATTTGGACCATATGAGAAGTTTCACAAACCTCTCATCACTATTCATAATGATAATTTAAGATTTACAAAATTATTGACTATTCCAATTCATCATAACGTATTGCTTTGTAGATCTTTTTTATACAACGCAATTACAACATGTAATGAATTAAATACCGAGTTTAAATTGCCCCATTAAACAGTTTTCGGAAAAAAAATTAAATCACACTTTTTATCTTCACAATAATTATTTCAGTAATTTATATAAAAAAATACTCGCATTATGTTTTGTAAATAAATTTAATTATTTTAAATGCTCATTACTATCATAAAATGTAATAATTAATTTTCTTTGTAAATATTTTCTTATTAGTTGAATTATGTTTCATTTTATTTTTTGAATTACTGTTTTTGTGTAATTATGTTTATAAATCTTTTATATAAGGTTAAAATGAGTAGCTTAGGTTGAACTTCGCCTTTTAAATGAAGACTTTTTATTAGTATTATCATTATTATTATTACTATTATTAATAAATATTATTATTATCCACCCGAATTAAGTCTGTTTTTATATGTATCTAAAGCAAATAATAATGGTAATATTAAATGTTTGATGTCAACTAATGAGAAAAGTTGTGGTCATTTATTTAGGACTAAAGCTTTGGGTAGCCATGATAACGTTTATATAACTTAGTTTATTAATACTGTATTAATGACTTTAGGGAATTAAATAGGAAGGTCTTTATATAAATTATTGCGTATGATCCTCAAATTACCTTAGGGGTGTGTACCATGTAGTTTGCATAGGAATACATTATAGAAAATTAACCATTCCAACGTGAATGATTTTGAATGTTTATCAGATACCAGAATAAGTATGCAAGTATAGAATACGCTGACAATATCCCCATACTTTGATTACACTAGTCTCTGGATAACACATGCACGCACATGCCGTTTTTTTTAACTTTTTTATAAATTATCCATAGACTTTGCTTACCACAGCGTCATAAAAACTCGAATAAAAATTATTATTTTTTTTTTCTTAATATTTTATTAAATTTTTGTAGTCAACCCGTATACAAAAATTTGAATCTGAATATGTTTTTTGGGTGTTTCTACTTTTTGGAACTTCGTCTGTGGACACACTGTATAACTGACGATTTTGACAAATGGGCAAAAGAACATATATTTTCGCTTCCTGAAAGCAATTAAAATGCTAAAGAGTAACTTTAAATATATTAAACAAATTGTTCAAATAATCCACCACCAAATTGAATGTACTAGTAAAAGAGAATCTCTAACTCTCTGCAGCATTTGCCTATCTATTAATGCTATTGCTTCTCGATTTCGGGAATTTCAATTAATACATGATACAGTTTTTCTTTGATGAACCCCCAAAGAACCTCGACCAGTCTTACGTCAGGTGGCCGAGGAGTCCAACAAATTTGTTTCCTCCTTCCAATCCATCGTTGTGGAAAACGTTGTATTACAAAATTTCATACTTGAGGTCCAAAATGCGCCGGTGCTCCATCATGTTGGTACCAAATATCCTTCCTAATATTAGAAACATCTCCAAGAAGTGGGGGTAAATCTTCAGTGGAAATTCCAGATATCTTGCAGCAGTAAGACGATCAAATGTGTGGTCCCATTAGTTGCCAAGTATTCCGCACCAGAGATTTACTGACCATCACATCGCTTTTGGAAACTTCTTTAATGATATCTATGAGGACTTTTGTCACACCAAAATTGTAGAATGTGCAAATTAATAATACTTTCTTGGGTAAAAGTTGACTTGTCGCTCAAAAGCATATTGCTTGTAAAGGCTGGACTGCGAATCACGTTCTCCAACAACCATCTATAAATATGTAACCGAAGCTCTGTATCATCCTCATCATTAACATATGGACATTTTGTAGACTAATGGATTTCTCCTAAAAATTCCATGCACCGAATTGTGAAAACAAATCTGATCGTGCTGTAATTTGTCGAGTGCTCATAGAAGGATCATCTTCAATACTTACAAGAACTTTTTCTTCATCTTGAATAGTATAAACCTCTAGGCGTCCCACAGTTTTCCGTGGATTTAAATCTCCAGTCTTAAGATACCTCTGTTCTGCGCGTAAAATAACTTTATGACCTGGGTGATGACGCCAAACGGAAACTTCATTGCCAAAAATCTACAAAGTTACAACTTTGTCATCTTTAGACCACTTCTTACAAAAATTAAGGTTTAATATCAGCAATGGAAAGTGATTAAAATTTTATTAATTTGTTTATTAAAAAAATATCAAACATTAACTGTTTGCGTCACATATTTTACATTTATGGCAAATTTTATGAAACATGGTACCCAAGGGTTTCTTGGGTCGCTGAATCCGAATATGGCTTCAGAATTCTAAATTTTAAAATTATGGGTCCTTAAAAAAAGGTCACTATAGTTAGCAAACACCAAAATGGTTTACAAAAAAGCAAATCTGTTGAAACCGACATTAACCAGTTGTTGTAGTCTGTATATGATCAAATGGATAAGGGCAACTACATATTAGGGTAATTGTTTGACATGAGTCAAGCATTCGACACACTAAACGCCGATTTCATTATCTACAAACTTGGTACATTAGGAATCAGAGGTTTAGCCTTAAATCTTATAAAATCTCTTTTAACACATCATAAATTTCGGGTTAAAGTTTCCAACTCTTTATCAGAAGAACTCGAGGGTAAACAGCGGCCCCAGTTCCTCAGGGGTCGGTACTGGGGCCGCTGTTTACAAAACCTAACAGTTTTTGAGATATTTTATTATTATTTTTTAGAAACTTCCCTTGCCCTTATATGTTTCAAAAAACATGTGTCATCGCTTAAGTGTAGATTTCTCACTCAAAAATAAGACAAATAGTTACTATCAATATGGGTCCATTGCTGTTTTGTACTTGAAATGCAAAATGTTAAAGTTTTATTATTATTTCGGTTAATTTTGTAAAGAAAATATATACACCACTGACTTCTTTAGTTTTAGATGGCATAGTTATGTAGACAGTTGCTGAAAAAGTCACTTCTTCATTTTTGCTAGATTTAGGTTTCGCGTAGGAGATAAATAATTTTTTTTTAAGTAGGGTACTTAATAGCATTATTTTATTCTTTTTAATAGACTTAAAAAGACTATAAAAATTGCATTTATCTTCTACACGATGCCGATATCTAAAAAACGTCAAGAGTTGACATTCTTTCGGCAATTAACTTTTTACATAATTGGGCCATCAAAAAATTAAAAAAATCAGTGACGTATATATTTTTTACAGTTAACGCAAAGAAAAATAAAACTTCAATATCACAGAAACATTGCAGAAATGGACCTAAGTTGATAGGAATTAGGTATATTTGTCTTTTTTTTTGAGTGTCGAATCTCCGTTAAAGCGATGGCACATGTTTTTAAAACTTCATATAAACCTCATTCGAAAAGTAATGTATAAAGTAGAGAAGTTTTTAAATAATTTGCACGTTTAATGTATTATCAAGTTTTAAAAATAATTTCCTATGAATGTACGATTGGGTTGAAATTTTTTTCACAAATGTAGTTTTTTATCGCGTCTTTTTATCTTATTAAAGTATTTAACCTAATTTTTGTTACATAACTATGTAAACTAACGCACGAAACCTAAATATTAAAGAAAGTTTTATTATTTTTTTATTTTAAAAATAAAATATCCCAAAAACTATTAGATCTCTAAATTAATTGCAAATGAGTTCTACTAACACACCCTGAAAGGAATAAGCCGCCTTACCAGTCACCCTGTATGTGTATTGTATAATAAAACGCCACTACAATAAAAATGCAGATCTTGACTGTACATTGTATATAATACACAAGCAAAAATTATCAAGAAGGAACATAACTTGGGAAATCTATACACAACCATTAAACTTCAGATTAATATCTTTTCACTTACAATATAGTGACGTTGTGTATTGATTTCTTGTAATGTATAACGTAATTAAAATAGCTTGCATGCAGTAAAACCAGAATTATTAAACTTACCTTCTAATATTGAAATTAAGGACTCTAATTCCAAACTTCCTAATAGCTCATTCATCGTAGACTCATTAACTTCTATTTCACAGTTCATAATGTTAATACACTTCTTTTTCAAGTGTAACTTTACAAATATAAATAATTTCATAATAATCAACATCTATGAACAAAGTACAGGACACACAATTCGACGCGTAGTAGGTATGGTATGTCATCACATTGAGATTAATAAGTATTCAATCAAGGATAACAATTATTTGATTAATGGTATGTATAATTCATCCAGCAAAGTTGTTTATAGTTTTATTCCAAGAGTAGTATTCTTATGCCAAGAAAAACATTTAAATAAAAATTTACTTCAAGATGTCCTTATATTTACTCTCACGGTTAACAGTATTCGAACGAAGTGTACTATTAAGAGTATATTTAAAACATACCTATACTTCGAAGGAATCAAACTTATATTGACTTAAAGACTTGCGCTAATGAAACTCAAAAATATATCAGTTCTTGGTTTACAATTGGTATATTATTGAAACAATAACAGTTTATTATGCCAAGTAATATTATTCTAGTGATAAGTATAAAAGTTCAAGAATAATCGATTACTTTGATAACTTCCGGGAATATCAGATGCTGTGAGAGCGCTGTCCTATTGGAGTGACGTTACAGGCCACAATATCTCCTTGTGGTGAACGGTACACTACCTAGTTCATGCATTACGTATGGGTGGTTGATTCCTTAAATTATTTTGTAGTCTCTGGTCTGTGATATTTATCCAGGCATTCCCAAAGAGAAAACCGGAAATTTATCATGATAAAGTGAATTTTATTTCATTTTAAAATGTTAATACGTAACTATTATATGATTCAAATGTATCGAGCCCTCACTTTAACCCCGAATATTTCAAAAACGAAGGAAGGGAAAATTTTAAAAATTATGTATTCATTATGTTCATTTATATTCATATATATCCTTTAAACCACTTACTGAAATTTTAATCACTTTGGTTAAAACGTTACGAAGATTCCTTAATTTATACCAAGAAATACAAGGTGGGGCAATAGTGCGTCGGACCTCGATATCTCGAGTTCTACGATAGCTACAAATTTTTTAAAAAATTGCAAGTAAACTACATAAAAAAATCTATAACTGGAAATTATTTTCGAACATACAGGACGAGAGAAGACGAAATTACAGGACCAAGTGCCTTTTCTTTAAATGAAATGCTATGTATATCAGTACATTTTTTGAAGCCTATTTCTAAGCTCTATTCATTCCTATATTATTATTGGCTATTTCCCAACCACTTTGATGTAATGAATTTTTTTGTTGAAATAATGCCGTCTGCAGATGGATATTAAAAAAATCACCACAGTCACAATTATGGGTTTTAAGAAAAACTTATGTGAATACCAGTTACGAGACATCTAATTAATATTTTTGAATCATTTTTATTTCGTAAAAATGTACAGGATGGCCAAAAATTAGTATTCAATTAAGAACTTTTTAAATTGAATTTTCTCAATTTTTTCAAATTGAACACGATATTTTTCAACGATGTGATGTAAAAATAAAAAATGAACATTTTTTGTAAGTACTTCCCTATGGCTAATTGCAACCATTTTCGTTTTATTGAGCAATAATTCAACATTCAAAAATAAACTTAAAAAAAGAGGTTTCTTCAAATAACTCATTAGAAAAAAAATTCCACAAGTTGGCCATTTTGATTAACACACATCTCTATGCGCTTTTGAAATGAGGTTCCCACTGTTCCTAAAACTGCCGGTGTGATAGATCTAAAGGCAGATATTATTCTTTCCTTTTGTACTGTTGTTGGTGTGTCTCTATAAACAATTTCCTTCACGTATCCCCATAAAAAGAAATCCATTTTTGTAAGATCTTGGGATCTAGCAGGTCACTTATTGAGTCCATTTCATCCAATCCATTGATGAGGGTAGGTATTATTTAAGTGGTCTCTAACTGCATTTAAATAATGTGGTGGAGCACCATCTTGCTGAAACTACATCCTATTTCGAATTCTTTCATGGAGATTTACCAATAATTGTGGCAGACAGTTTTCCAAAAAATGATGATAAATAGCTCTTATTCTCCAATAATTTCTCCCCAATCGTTTATAGACCATCTGTGTTGGTTATCAACTTGCATAAAAAAGTGAGGATTTTCCAAAGCATAATAATGGAAATTGTGCCTATTAACAAATCCATTTTTATGAAAAGTTGCCTCATCAGTGAATAAAACATTATTGAAGAAGTTGACATCAACTTGCATTTTACCTCTGGCCCAATTACAAAATTGTAGGCGCTTTTGAAAATGTCATCAGATAATTCCTGGTGAATATGATATGCATGCAACTTATTTGTTTTTAAGATTCGACCCACAGACCGTAAACTTATTCCTACTAATAAGGTCACTTCTCTTTGACTAATATGGGGATTCTCAACCATTGCCAGCACCACAGAAAACTCATTTTTTTTCGTTCACAACACGTTTTATCTTTCACTTTTTTTATATTCGACATTTCCAGTTTCCAAAAATCTATCGAGAAGATTTTGGAAGCTGCTAACATCAGGAAGCCTTCTTTCAGGATAACGTTGGTGATAAATTCTATTGGCAAGTAAACAATTTCTGTCTGACTCGCCCAAAACAAAAATCATGTCTACAAGTTCCGCTTTATTAAAATTCATATTGTAAAATTCCAAATATTTTAAATTCAATACAAATTGTAACTAACGACCGATAAGTGTGATAAATGCTCCTTTGTACACGACAATTTATACCAAACTGAGGTTTTATTGCTTGTCGAATAACGAAAACAGCAAAAAAATTACAGTAAAGGACTGGTTAAATACTATTTACTCATTTCAAAATTGCATAAAGACGTGTGTCAATCAAAATGGGCAACACGTCGAACACCTATTATAAATTTTTCTAATGAATTATTTGAGGGAACCTCTTTTTTTAAGTTTATTCTTGAATTTGACACTTATTTATTTATAAAACGAAAATGGTTGCAATTAGCCATAGGGAAGTACTTACAAAAAATGTTCGTTTTTCATTTCTACATCACATCGTCGAAAATATACAGGGTGTTCCATTTCAAAAAATTGAGAAAATTCAATTTAAAAAGTTCTTAATTGAATACCAATTTTTGGCCACCCTGTACATTTTTTTGGAAATGAAAATGATTCATAAACATTAATTAGATGTCTCGTAACTGGTGTTTACATAAGTTTTTCTTAAAACCCATAATTGTGACTGTGGTGATTTTTTTTAACACGCTTTTATTAGCTTCACCTGTATGTTTGCTTGCTTGCTTGTTTGTTTGTTTGTTTGTAACCGACTCTTTGGACTCGATTTTGACCCACTTTAAACGGACAGATTTAATTGAAACTTTGTACACTTACGAAGAACGGGTAACAATACAATAATTTGATAAGTTTATATCATTATCCTGATCAGGATCGCCAATCCTTTCCTCACGTATCCTCTGCGTGAGAGCGAGAGGCTTAATATTGT
The DNA here is from genome assembly GCA_029963845.1 of Rhamnusium bicolor. Taxonomy (NCBI): domain Eukaryota; kingdom Metazoa; phylum Arthropoda; class Insecta; order Coleoptera; family Cerambycidae; genus Rhamnusium; species Rhamnusium bicolor. The sequence goes on along the minus strand of JANEYF010004358.1, from coordinate 179,244 downwards.
AAGTATATTCCATGATTTTCAGCTCGGTCGTTGGCAGAGCGAGCAAGTCTTAGTCGACACGAAACGACAGACTCCTCGGGCGTGAGTTCAAATCCCATGGCTGAAATAAAAAAATATTTTTTTTTTAGAAATATCTGTTGGATCGTAATATGTTATAATATCAGCATCAATAAGCAATATAAATATAGTTTAAAAAAACTACAAAACACGCTTTCATAGCACATCAAACTAAAAAGTGAAAAATAAATATAGTTAAACAAAAACTAAAAAAGTGAAAAATAATTATTAATATAAACTGAAAACAATAATGAACGAAAAATATTAGTATTATTGTGAAAAAAGCGTGGGGTGCTTTGTGCCATATTTTTCGTATATCGAGCCGATGTGGTCCCTAAATTTTTGTTTATAGATAGAATCAAAACCTCCAAATCTCTACAGGATTATTTCATGCAGTTCGTTCGTTAGAAAATTTTTGACTTCCCGAAATTGTATTAATACGAAATTTCGTAGCCGGCCATAATCGACTGCTGCAAGTCTAAATAAAATATTGTTTATATGACGTCACTTCCGGAAATACCGGAAATCGACGTCGTCTTTGATTTTTTAAATAGAAATACCTCATTTTGATTTTATATTTGGATTCTACATTAAATCATGAGTTCAGAACATCCCAGTTGTTAGCACTTATCTATCATAGTTTTTGACATATATAACTTTTTTTCGCAAAAAATCAGGGTTGCAGGGGTCCATTAAGAAATTCATAACTACAGAGCCATTGGAAATATATATATAAATGGATTTTCTTTTCATTCAATTTCTAAAGGTTTGGCCGATATATTGCATTATTGCTGACACTTTTTTTATGTTTTATGTGCCTACTGCGATTTTTCAATGTTGGCAATCAAAGAATGTCGAAAATGAGTCATTCCATATGAAATCGTTTTAAAAAATTTTTTTGTTGCTCCACTATTTTAGATTATGTTTAAACTTTGTGAGAATCTTCTTTAGAGTTCCAAAGAAGGAAATCCACCGTCATTTAATTTTCGCATGCGTCAGTTCCCGCCTGCCCGAATTAAAGCATTTAAAAAATGTCATTTTTATGCTTTAATATTTTTAGCTGTAAAATTTGTTCTATTAAATATATCTACACGTTCAAAATGGCATTTCAAAGCTGAAAGATAGTAGTTTTTGTGCAAAAAATATAAATTCACACAATTAATACTTCCGGAAAATAACACGGTGCTGATTTTTCGTGATTTTTAACCGACTCTAGTGTCTCGACTATTGAATGCAAACAGCTAATATTTCGCAGAGATCAAGTACACGCATGGTGAAAGAAATTAAACCTACAATTGACTCGTTCGGCCTACTCTTTATTAAAAGAGATCTCTGCTTGAAATTTAGAAATTTTAAAAAATCGCATTAGTTAGGCTATAATATTCTTACGTGTTTGCTATCCACACAAACACCTCTACTCGTAGATTCGTTGATTGAAAGACCAGGTAACACTTACTCACTACTTTATTTACTAATTAATAATTAACAACAATAGATTAATTATTGTCTTAACTATAATCACACTTGAACACTTAGAAGTCTCTTTCTTATTTCTTCTTTACTCGTTCACGTTCAATTTTAGATTGAGTCTCGGCCCACCGTGTGTCTTATTTATACATCCGTTCACACGGTCTAGGGCATTCCAGAATATTCCCGGCTGGTGTGTACAATTCCAGTCTCATCTAACCAGTCTACACAGTCCAGTGGCGTAACAATATGAATGTGTTAGCTACGAGATAAAAATACGAAACTTACAAGATATTTAGTACTTACTTTGAATTCCAAAAGCCTGTTATGCTCCTTTTGTTATTTTCATCCTTTGTGAGTTTACAGGTGGTTTAAAAGAAGCAAAAATATCAGTCATTTGTTTATTTTTAAAATAAACTTAAACTATGTACTTTTTTGAAAAGTAACGCTGTTAATAAATATTACTACTAGCAGCAAATAGCCCAATTCTTACGATTTTTGTAACAATGACAATAGCGTTAGAACAGGAGCGTTCTTGCCATTCGACACCGTCAGACGATCTATTAAATAAATAAAAAGTATTATAAATGTCTAATTATAGTACTTACTTAGATAATTTGATTGTTAACATACTCATAATAGTCATAATTTCATGAAAAAATTATGTAATTTCACATTCAAAATTATTCTTGTTCTTAATTTTATTCTAACCAACTCATAAAACATAAGAAAGAAAACAGTAAGGATAAGAATATATTAAATTACAATGAAAAGGTAATATGTAGTTTCTGTAGGTTCTGTAAGCATTTTCATGTTAAAAATAATCAATTATAAATAATATTATTGAACTAGAAAATTAACAAATGACTGATATTTTTGCTTCTTTTAAGCCAACACATTCATATTATAGCCTAAATAATACGATTTTTTTAAATTTCAGATTTCAAACAGAGATTTTTTTATAAAGAGTAGGCGGAACAACAGTTTTTTCTGGCGTTTTTATTGAAGTATTTTCACATGCACTAGCAATATGATGATAATTTATAGTCTAAGATCCGGCTGCAGAATTAGTGTACTCATCACGTGTTTGCTAAATACCAAATTTTTACGCATATTTATGATTAGGAGAATATATATCTACCACGCTGCCTATCAAAATGTGGCCGCAAGTATTTTTAATTAAATTATTATTAATTGACTTTTCGGAAAAAATTTCATTGACTTGTTTTTTCAATAACATATCGTCCACTTCACGACAATATATATAAAGACTCTGAAAAATCACGGCTGCCGTTGCCCACTTGGCCGCACCTCTTCGCAGCCAGGTGTACACAGGTATGATTTTGTTACATTTATACGCTCATAACGTACATTTATTATATATATATCAAATTTAAGCTAATTTTTTTCTGTTTATTATGATATACCGTTGCCTAATTAAATCTGGCCGCAAATAAGGGTTGCTGGCTGTTAAAGATGATAAATATTAAAGGTAGAGTGAAAGAAAGCTAGCACGTAACATCACCAGTCAGACGAGGATAGCGATTGCCAGCTGTACGACGATTTAAAGCCATTGCGCATGCGTCGGATGCTAGTGTTCTCAACTGAATAGCTGCGACATTTTCATTCTAAGTTAAAAACCACGCTGTTTTGGAGTTCGTAATACACAACGTTATATATATTGCTGTTTCATTTGTGCATCTAAAAATTATCAAATTAATTTATGTGAAATAAAATTAATAAAGATGAAGGCGTGTTTTCTGTGTGACAAAAAATCCAATGTACTGGACTTTCGTAATGCATCATTCAAAAAGTGTTCGCTAATGTTATTGTTGCGAACAATCTTTGTTAATTCGTTGTGGTTAAATAGTACTGAGCCGGATTGTATCAAGTTCAGCGCGGAAAATAATGGCTGGCTGCTGTTAGATGGTTTTCTAAAACCAACATGGTTCCTGGGAGACAACTCCAACGCAAGTTGAGAATGTATTATGTGATTCCACGAACAAATCTTCCGATAATGACGACGATTCTGATATTTGTAGCGATGAAAGTGATAGCTGTGATGATAGTGTGAGTGAAAGCTCCGATGATTCAGATTTTTAAATAAGAGTCACGGAATTGTAAGATACATTTTTAAAATTTTTAATTTGCTTAAATATTTAATTAATATGTAAAAAACGATGTAATACTTGAATAAAATCTAATATTTTTTTCAAACAATACTTGGACAATAAAATTTTCTTTTATATAAGTAACCTTGGCTTTGTTTTTCATCAATATCAATTTTTTTTTTGTAATTTTTAAATTTGTCATTTTTTTTGTAATTCTTAAATTTATCATTTGTTTTGTAATTTTTCAATCTGTCATTTTGAAAAGAAAGACAATTCTTTTGGAGTAATTATTAAGTCGTACCTACTATTGTTTGAACCGGTGGTTGAGAACACTAGCATCCGACGCATGCGCAATGGCTTTAAATCGTCGTACAGCTGGCAATCGCTATCCTCGTCTGACTGGTGATGTTACGCGCTAGCTTTCTTTCACTCTACCTTTAATATTTATCATCTTTAACAGCCAGCAACCCTTATTTGCGGCCAGATTTAATTAGGCAACGGTATATCATAATAAACAGAAAAAAATTAGCTTTAATTTGATATATAAATAATAAATGTACGTTATGAGCGTATAAATGTAACAAAATCATACCTGTGTACACCTGGCTGCGAAGAGGTGCGGCCAAGTGGGCAACGGCAGCCGTGATTTTTCAGAGTCTTTATATATATTGTCGTGAAGTGGACGATATGTTATTGAAAAAAACAAGTCAATGAAATTTTTTCCGAAAAGTCAATTAATAATAATTTAATTAAAAATACTTGCGGCCACATTTTGATAGGCAGCGTGGTAGATATATATTCTCCTAATCATAAATATGCGTAAAAATTTGGTTTTTAGCAAATACTCGATGAGTACACTAATTCTGCAGCCGGATCTCGTACTATTAGAAGAATTGATCATTATAATTCACTTAAAATTTCACAACACAAATCACAAATAACACGACTTGTTTACGTTTAACAAGGTGCTTTGTCTGCTTTCTGTACTAGCACTCGAGTCCTGTGACGTCATCGCATCGACTTGCCCCACCGGCAGTGTTTGCGTGCATAATAGACTAATTCAAACTTTAATGTTGAATTACTTTTGTAAAAGAAAAAAGAAAAAAATCCTCTACACATTATTTTTTGTATATGTAAAGGTTACAAAAATGTCAAAATTATATTTGGTACATGAGACGGTAATTTTCTAGAACATGCACTTTTGCAATTTTTCGAAATTTTTTGCATGAATCTCCTCACAAACGATGTAGCAACAATTTGTGTCATAAGAAATGTTGTGCAAATAATAAATGAGCCAACAAACTTACGGGATCGTGGAGCGAATAGGGGTGCTTGGTGTGAGCCGAAAATGACTGATGCCGAAAATGATACTAAATGTCAATTATTTTTGTACGGCAAGGGATATTTTTTTGTGTTATTTGAAATTGAAACACACTTAAATTATCCTTAGACGTTGGCACTAACCTTATTGAACACTTAGGGCAACGGTAATGACACGGTACGTTACCGTGTCGATGAAAAAAAGTACCCGACACTTATCACAACGAGGCACAGGTGAATCTCTATTAACATAACTCAACGCGCCCGCTTTTTCCGACATTTTTTTAAACAATTATATTGCAAATTATATTGAAATATATTGATTGCCAAGTTCAATCGTCACGCAGTAACAAAGAACTGAAATGGCGTCTTCATGAAAAATGCCCTCTAAGCATTGAGTAAGCGCCCCTATACGCCTTCAATCAATCAGCTCTCAGCTTTTTGTTTATCCTAACCCGAAAACATTTTTCGCGAAGACTTTATTAAAAAGAAAATTGTCAACATGAAGTTAAAATAATCTGAAACGTACCCGCGGAGCCTCACGTGAATCCCCGCGATAGATATACTTTATTTCAACAGGTGAAATTAATAAAATGCGCGGTCAACAGCGTTGCCAGATTGTAACAATCTAAACATAAATATTTGACCTGCCACTATTAGAAAAATAAACGTCAGGGATTTGTCCCTAACTTGGTTGAATTATCTCAATCTGGCAAAATCGGAGAACGTCGTGCGACACCTGACAGCATTTTTATACAACACACACAGACAGCCATATAAATGAATATCAGGTGGATAATGTCAATTGTTGCAATCTTATTGATTTATTTAAGGGTAGTTAGGGATGTTTGCACAAGATATGACACTGTGCAATGAACATCTGATGATATGTAGAGTGTGTCGGTATAATTGGTTTTGTTGTCTCTCAGAAGTGCGTGTTCTAGAAAATGACCCATGAGACCTATTATTCCAATTGCACTTTTTAAACCATTTTTAAATTTTATTGAGCAGCTGGAACGATTAATAGACTTCAAGAATCCAGCAAAAATTTTGTGAAGTGTCATTTACCAAGCAGAATGTCCGAATTGCTTATAAAAAATGTGGAGAAATGGATGTACTAAGTTTCGGTATAACCGGTATATATGTTTTTAATTGTTATTGTATTGTATGTATAAAGAAAAAATATTAAGACATTTTTAATTTACGTTTCATATAAATTTTACTTACTGATACTGTTTTAACTATTGGCGATCCTTTTCCTCAAATAACTTATATTAAGATTGGTATCCAATGTCCATACCACATCATAAAATTGTTTTTATCCTGTGTCCATACATTCAGAGTTGCGTGCGTCAACTTTTAAGTGGTTTTACATGTACCTTTACTTCTTGCTCCTATGGGTATTTGTCTATTTGTAGACCTTTTTGTGGCTTTACTGACAGAACTATAAACTTGTAGAGTTACTATACTATTAAACTACTACGAAACACCATGTGAGTAATTTAATTGGACCCTTAGGCTTCAGTGTGTGTTTTTATATCCTGGTAACCCTTTTGGGGTTTCACCAACGGGACTACTGTCCCGAGGAAGGTTAGAAAATATTATTTTGTCTCTTTTTCATTACGTTCTTGCTTCTGACCTCACGTTCTCAAAGCTGTGTGAATTGTATATTACGGAAATTCTGTTTAAATGTATGTATTCTAAATAATCCATTTAAAACGTATTTCTGTATTGACACGGAACAGAAAATAATAAAAATTGAATTCAGTGGGATAGTTAACATATTTACAAAGAGGGTTGAAATGAAAAAAAAAATTAAGTACGGTAAATTATCTCTCTCTCTCTCTCTTTCTCTGCATTGGGGCAGATAATTGATGATGAAGATTGTATGCTAAATGTAATTTACAATATGTCCATGACGTTCATGATTAAAAAATTATTAATAATGTCCTCTGCGTTAAGTGAAATGCCCTCTTGACTGCAACAAATCACCTTAAGGTACATTGCCTCACATGGCAAAGTACCTTATTATTACACTTACAGATTACAGTCTCTAACTTTTCATGCACTCATTATTGCAAGCCGAATTCATATTGTTCATGAGATGGTTTTACACTGGTGCTATCCATTCAGCAGGGTGCTTATGTTGATTGTAATGTTTGACATTGCTCAGAGGTTCGACTGCTATAGGATGACAGATGGAAGTCACAATTTGTGTTCGTACTTTACTATTTTGTATGGCTGTTAAGATAAACATTAGTCTCATTGGGTTTTATGTAAGCTTTTTTTTCGCCTCTATAATTTATTTTACTATTTTACTAAGAAATGCTATAGAATACCATATGGAAGATGTGTAGATGAGGATCAGGCGTATATAGGACATATCTATGAGGGCAGAGTTGTCCATGATCAATCAATTGATATTATTATATAACACAAATGTTAGAGTCATGCCATGAATGACATCTAAGTTCTCTGTTTCCTTGACGCAGAGGATGTTTTCATTATTTATTGACTTTTGTTCTCAGTGATTTTTTTGTAATGCAGTTTTACTGAGATTTGGTGCGGTTCATTAAAAACCCCAACTGGCATAGAAAACGAATCTGTAGAGAATAATTATTCTATAGAGAATAATTCTGTAGATTTTTGTACCAACTGGTTAACAATTCTTAGAGACGAAGTAGAAACAACAACAACATCTCACGTGTCTATGTACATATACAGGGTGTCTCACCAGGAACTGCATCGATCGATATAGGGAAAAGTACGCACCAGAGAATTTTGAAAATTTAGAGAGCTACTAACGGCAGTGTGGCTAATCCAATTAAAATAATTACAAGCATCTGGCACCTCCGGTTATAGCGGAAGTTGATACAAACTTGCTTATTGTAAATGGAACACTTTATGGATACCCTATGCCTAAACTCAGTCGTTTCAGAGATATTTGACATTTCAAAAGAATTTTGACAGGTGTAATGGTTTACAATAATCTTTATAACTTTCTTCGTGTAAAAGATACTCATTTGCTTTTTGGCGTGCAGAAAGACCATAAGGCGAGCTATGCTCTACAGTTCAAAGATATTCAATAATAGTATACCAAGTGTTCCATTTTTGACGTTACATTTTGTAAACTTCAAACCGCGAAAACTTGCGTAAGTCAACTGGAACACCCCGTATTTTTTTACATCAAGTTATGTATAATTAAATTCCTTCTCTTCTGATATAGTATTGTGGGGGGTCTGTTACAACTTTTTGAAATATTTGCGATTTTGTTAGAAATTCAAGAATTCTTATTAAAAATTTTATCAAATTAGCCATGATTAGAAACAATCAGTAATGCCAGTCATTTCTTTATGTCAAAAAATGCCACCGCGTTTAAATTACTCCCACGAAGACTTTTTGAATTTGTTTATTATTTATGGAGAATGTGACAAAGTAATATCAAGAACTTGTAGTACATTTGCTACTTGATATCCACAAAAACGGAAAATAACACTAAACACTGTAACATGACTATTAACTGGATTGATTACACTTTGCATAAACTAAAATAGGTAAGATAAAATCAACAAAAAACATGATTCCATTTTAATTTAATAATTGTTCAAAATTCCGCTTTCGAACCTTCACACATTTTTCGCACCTTCCGATTAGTTCTTCAGGGGTAGCCTTTCTAATTGATTCCTGTGATATGTTTTGAAATGTATTTCGTACTCTCTGCATACAATCTTCAATAGTTGTTAATGAGCTCTCATAAACTTTATTTTTAATAGTTCCCCAAATAAAATAATCTAAAATTGATAAATCGGGCGAGCGAGGAGGCCATAGGAAAGGTCCATTATTGGCGATCCATTGATCGTAAAAAGCTTCTTGAAAAAAATTATTCATCAAATACGCGTTATGTGTGGGAGCACTGTCGTGCGGATACAAAATGTTTCTATGTTCGGCGAGAGGTAAATTTTCTAAATAGTTATTATACAAATTTTGTAAAATATTTAGATACCTTTCACCTAAAAAAAGCAAAAGAATTAACTATACATATTAGCAGAAGAAGCAATCTTTATAACTTAGGTACTGTTTAAACTTTTCTGATATAATTCTAATGCCACCACTCTATCATTTCTTATGGCACAGTAAAGATTAAACTGCCAACTGTCTTGAAAATTTCACTCCCTGAACACATGAGGATTCGAGTCACTCCAATAATGCGAATTGTGTCGAATAAAAAAATCCACTGTTGGTAAATTTAGCTTCATCTGCCATACAATATTTCCCAAATAAGATTCGTCGCCTACAGACCTTATTAGAATAAATTCATAAGAATTTTCTTTTTCCTAGGAAATCTATTTTTTTTAATCATTGAACCATTTGGAACGAAGACGGGTGAAATTTATGTTTAATTAAGATTCTGTGAACTGAATCCTTGCATAGTCCTAATTCCAGTGCAACTTGTTTTAATGACAACATTGGAAATGCATGAAAATATCCCAGAATTACTATTTCTACGTTTTCGTCGTCAACAATAGGCTTCCGCTTTTGAATTCTTGCCTTGACAGAGCCATAGTTTTTAAAATTATCCAGTATGCGTTTTTACAGTATTTAGTGACGGTTTCCGTTTTTGTGGATATCGAATAGCAAATGTACTACAAGTTCCTTGATATTACTTTATTACATTCTCCATAAATAATAAACAAATTCAAAAAGTCTTCGTGGGCGTAATTTAAACGCGGTGGCATTTAATGACATAAAAGAATGACTGGCATTACTGATTGTTTCTAATCACGGCTAATTTGATAAAATTTTTACAAAAAATTCTTGAATTTCTAAGAAGATCGCAAATATTTCAAAAAGTTGTAGCTTAAACTCCACAATGCTAAAAACAGAAAAAAAAGGAATTTAATTATATATAACTTGATGTAAAAAAAATACAGGGTGGTCCATTTGATTTAAACAAGTTTTCGAGGTTTGAAGTTTACAAAATATAACGTCAAAAATGGTACACGATATACTATTATTGAATTTCTTTAAACTGTGGAGCGTATCTCACCTTATGGTCTTTCTGCTTGCCAAAAAGCAAATGAGTATCTTTTACGCAAAGAAAGTTATAAAGGTTATTGTAAACCATTACACCTGTCAAAATTTTTTCAAAATATCAAATACCTCTGAAACGGCTGGGTTTAGGCATAGGTATCCTACATGTTTTTGACGAATTTTATACCCATTTCGAAAACCCTAAAATATATAGGATATTCTATTTAAATAAACAAGTTGGTATCGACTTCCGGTATAACTGGAGATGCCAGATGCTTGTAATTATTTTAGTTGGCTTGAACACACTGCCATTAGTAATGCCCTAAATTCTCAAAATTTTCTGGTGCGTAATTTTCCCTATATCGATCGATACAGTTCCTGGTGAGATACCCTGTATAAACAGAAAATTTTCATGTTTGAGTCTGATGTTTCTTTAGTTTTGAGAACGGAATCCAAAACATCAACTTTTGTAAGACAAAATATTTAAAATGTGTACAGTTTCGATTTCAGGTTAATATTTTTTTTAGGTGTGACACATTTTTTAGATAGTCAAAAACATTTTTTTCGAAAACCAAACTCCGATTAATTTTTTTTGTTGTAGATTTATTTAACAATTTTTTAAATAATTTATAGGACATAGAATAATATACTACCTACTAAAGAAGGTGCGAGGAAACATTATAGGATGCCAAAAATAAATATTTATAGACAATATATTATTGAGGTTTTTAGTTAAAAACTCATAATTTTAAATGATATATACTCTATTGAATAAATATAATATTTGCGAAATTTACAGTTTATTATTATATTGTATTTAAAATGAACAAAGGAAAGAATATATTTTGCAACTCGAGTTTATATTCTTGTGTTCGGCTCTTGGAAATCCAATTTCCATTCCATTGCCACACCTTGTAGGATTCGTCTTTTTTTCATGGTAAATGGGAGGCTTTATTATATGGAAAGGTCTCAGAACCTCTAAAGGTCTGAAACATACGGAGAGGATTTCCTTGAATTTATATGCTAAAGGAGTTTGGCTGATTACACGTTACAAGTTCGAAAGAACGTATTTAGATGATATTTGAAAATCCAGAATTGCTTTTAAGATATCTTAAAGTTTGAATTTATACTATTTAAAATGTAGGCCTAGGCAATTTGAAGTAAATTAATTAGTCATGAGAATCTGAAATATTTTATTATTGATTTAAAGTAACTTTTGTTGTTCTTCATGTTTTATTATAGGCAGATATACAACTACCCGTAACAAGATAAATTCTACTCACAAAATTAAGGGCACCTGTGAAAACCTAGTGATAAAGAGTTATAGCCTCCGAAAAAGATTCTTGGGAAGTTATTTCCCTTCAATATTTTGGAAGCCCCTAAATCGATTTTCATGAAATTTGTATGGAAATTTATAAAGTGCAAAATGGCGATTTTATAAAAGTTGCTAGGGGCTCTAGTTACAATCAGTTTCAATGATCAATCTGTATATAGAATTTATTTCTCTAAAACATGTTTTCATAATTATTTTGGAAGACACATTGTGAGAAAATAGAGTCAACGATACTTCTGAGTAAAGTCATCAATCATCAGACTAATGACCGCGACTTAGGTAGTCATTTTGCGAATATCAGTGGCGGAATCTGCTCCTGTGTAAATACATCAATATTTCCAGTGCAAAACTGATGTACAATAATACAAAATAGACAATATCTTACCTTATACTTTTGATGGATGATTTTCGTAATGTTCAAAATTAGATGAACGTTGATTATTTAGCATAAACACTATTGCACTATAACAATTATTTTTTGGCAATGGTATATTAAACAATAAGTTTAGAAAAGCAAAGTTTGACTAAGTGAATATAGCTTTTGAGTACGAGCGAGCACAGCGAGCGAGTAACTTAAAAATTATATGAGTTTAGTAAAACTGCTTTTCTTTCGAGGTTTGTTTATACTATTTTTTTGCATTTTGTGTTAGTAATTATAAGCAAATAATCATAGATATAAAAGCATTACAAAGTTAGAAATTTAAAAAATTTCACAGTAGGTACCTCGGTAGGATTTCCGTAACCTAGTACCCTGACACGGCATTGGTTATTTATATAACAACAGTTAACAAATTTCACTTTTGTGAGTCAAATTGAGTTTAAGTTACATATTTTCTTCAAAAATTTGCATGTCTTAGTTATAGATATGTAATGTATAATAAATATGCATATGTTAATTATAGATAAGTATATGGATATGTGTGTATGTGGGTATGTATGTATATACGTATGCATGCATATATGTCTATACATTTTAAAATTAAGTTTAAAGTTATATTTTTAATGCTCTATGTAATATTGTTTTTTTTTTACTTCTGCCTTTTTAACATATTATTTTATATTATATTTTTTGTAATTCCCATTCTGTAAATAGTTTCCAGTTGAATGGTGTAAATAAATAAATAAATAAATATTAATTATAAAAATGAGTCTTGCTTCTGAAAACAATTTAGAAAATTGTTCTGAAGACATTTTAAATGCCGCTCGAGAAGCGTCTTCGAGCTTACTTCCTTTAAAATCCAAGGAAAAATACAAGAAGGTATATGAAATATTTTGTAATTGGAGGATGACAAAAAAACACACTAAGAACTGATGAAAGTGTAATGCTAGCGTATTTTTTGAGAAGGTAAGAAATTTTTTGTACATATTTTAGTGTTTTTCATACAATGTCTTTCATTATTTTAGGCAAAAGCTCTTAAGGCATCCAGTTTATGGTCTGCATATTCCATGTTGAAAAGTACTATTCTCTCAAACAATGACATTACTATATAATAAAGTGTCATTTCTATGTGATAAAGTGCCACTTTAATAAACGATTGTGAATTTAGTAAAATAGCACATTATCAGTCAAAATGCGAAAAGAGTATAATATTAACAATTATTCTAAAAGATTTGGAGTTCGATTTCAGCGCCTGTCATTAAAAATCCATTAGTAGTTTGAAAACGACCGTTCGATGTCTACAGACGTAACTGGGGCGTATTTAAAATACTGAAAGTTTTAAACGTTCAATTCTCGTGTGCACAAAATAACTTTTTTTTACAGCATTTGCAATATTGCCAATAAACTCTACCGATCCACGGTATTTCGCGCAGAAACCCGTCGAGATATTTTTTCACAATAACACAATAAAACTCATAAAAATATATCTATCGAAATGCTGCTAATTGTCGGCAACTGCGACATAATAAAAGGGGTGCGGCGAAATATTGTTATAATTTTGTTATTTTCTTGACAACTGTCAACAGTGAAGAATTACATCAAAGTAGAAAGATAAAGAATGGAGCGTTATTCGCCTCAAGAATGCGCAGAAATTGTTAAATTGTATTTGCAAAATTTTTCATCGATAATTTCAATTCAACGCGCTTTTAGGAGAGCGTATCCCGATAGAAGAGCTCCACACGGAGAAACAATTCGGCATTTAGCAAACGCATTTTAACAGAATGGCACAGTAATCGATGTAAAGCATACTGGAAGACCCGTTCCGGTTGTTCAAACGCAAATATTAAGCTTGTTCGGGCTGATGTTCAGGCAGAACCAAAAACTTCCTCAAGAAGACGGGCGGAGTATTTAGGGCTGTCTGCGCGGACTTTAAGAAGAATTTTGCACTTAGACTTGCATATGTATCCATACAAAATTCAAACTGTGTTCAAACTACGGCCAATTGATATTCAAAGATGGTTGCGATACGCATAAATCGTTACAAACTTAGTGGAAGCAGAACCCAATTTTTGGCAAAATTTGATAATGAGCGACGAAGCAAATGTTTGTCTTTCTGATCGTGTTAACAAGCAAAATGATCATTCTTGGGAACAGAAAACCCTCGTTTTATTCACGAGAACGTGAAGTTTGATCAAAAAGTCGTTGTTTGGTGCGCAATATGCTCCGAACGAATCATTGGACCCTTCATTTTTAAAGATGTCAGGAGCAATGCAGTTACTGTTAATGGAGAACGGTATCGAACAATGATAGGTGAATTTCTGCAACCACAGTTGGAAGAAGTTGGCATAGAAAACTTCTGGTTCCAACAGGATGGCACTACATGTCACACAGCGCATGAAACGGTCGCTCTTCTTAGAGTCATTTCCCTGACAGGCTGCTCTCAAAAAATGGAGGTATTGAGTGGTCGTCTCATTCCCCTGATTTGACGGCACCAGATTTTTTTCTTATGAAATACTTGAGAAATAAAGTCTATATTAATCGTCCACAAACGTTAGAAGCCTTAAACGCAAATATTCGTGGAGAAATTGCACAAATTTCAGCTGAAATATTGCGCAAAGTTATGCTACACTCTCAAAGTAGAGTTGGTCATTGTCTGGCTTGCCGTGGCGACCATTTACTCGATGTTGTTTTTCATAAATAATTTTACGTTTTAATAAATAGTTTTCATAAGTTCTTTTTTTGCGCTGAATTTTTTTTTATTTTAAAAAAACTTGGCTGAGTATATTTTGCCGCACCCAATATTATAGTCGTTTTCAATTTATAACAGACCTTTTATCATCGTACAAAGCCTACATTTAATTTATTATTTTATTATTTAGTTTATTAAGGTATATTAAGTGCTGAATAAGATTTACAAGAAACAACTACTCAGCGAACAAAAGCCCCGTCCAGCATTGAATTAAACCTGCAAGTCTTCTTTGGTAGCTAAGATAATTTGTCAATTCCTCATTAGACGTAGACCGGTTTCGAACTTGTTATGTTCTCTTCTGTATGCCATAAGTAATGGAAAAGACAAATAATAATAGCAAACCCGGCTAGCCTACAGCAGACTAGGTAAGATAGACATAGTGAGTGATAAGTGATCACTGATGTCACAGCGACTGATAGCGATCTGCAGCGCAGGTACCAAGAGCTACGCCTCTAACCCTGGATGACTCAACTATATAGTGAATAAGATTTACAGAAAACAACTACTCAGCGGACAAAATCCCCGACCTGCATTGAATTAAACCTGCAAGTCTTGTTTAGTAGCTAAGGCAAATTTATTTTAAGCTTTTTCAGTAATTAAGTACTAATTTTTTACATTAAAAAATGATAGTTCAATTTAAATTTGTAACATATGGCACTCATATTTAAAATAGAGTTATTTTTTTCTTGATGTTTCAAGTAATTACACGAATACATAAATGTGTTGTATTTTGTAAGGAATTAGTAATTAGGAATTAATTAATAACCTTTTCTCATGTTACTTGTAAGAAAAGGTTATTAATTAATTCTTCAAAAGGGGTATAAAAAATTAAAGGTTTTTATTAGTTAATTGGACTGCTTGCAGCTATAAAAAGCAATTACCTACTGACTTCCATATCTTGACTGGGAAATGCTCCTTTGTTTTGTCCAATAGCAATGGACAGATAGATATCTGTAGGCGGATCGTGTGGCTTGACCGTCACGTTTATGTCCACTGCCCCATGTTTATTTAGTATCACTGACAATCTGTCCAAAAAAAGAACATTTTGTATAATATAGTTCAGAGCGAAATTAAAGACATCAGACGTTATTTTTTTTAAATGTCTTTTAGCAATTTCCCCGAGTTGCAATATAACGGCATATAATTATATTGCACAAGCCGTAAAGAAGTGCTTTCGTGTAACATCAAGCAAACATTAAGGGACACATTTCCTCAAACAGTCATAAAAAAGTATATTTATCACAGAGGTGTGACAGTATTAAAAAAAATATTTAGAACTGAATGACAAATACATATGAATTAGCGTAGATGAAACCACCAATGCATGCAGTTGGAACGTGGCAAATGTCTTAGTGGGTTCATTAATATTCGTAATATAATTTTACTCTTTTGATTGTTAGTTAAAAATACATATGTGTGTGTTAGTGTTACATTCACCAATACTTTCAGCCCTCTTTATATTAACTTTGGATGTTACCGAATTCGTCAAAATAACCACAAGGTAAGATATACTCTGATGTGTATGAACATATTTACATGGTGACACATCACCTAGCGTCAACTCTGAAATGACGTAATTTATCGTTACCTCCCAATCTTCATCACTGAACAATTTTATCATATTCTTGTTATTTTTAACACGCTTTTATTAGCTTCACCTGTATGTTTGCTTGCGTGCTTGCTTGTTTGCTTGTTTGTTTGTTTGTAACCGACTCTTTGGACTCGATTTTGACCCACTTTAAACGGACAGATTTAATTGAAACTTTGTACACTTACGAAGAACCGATAACAATACAATAATTTGATAAGTTTATATCATTATCCTGATCAGGATCGCCAGTCCTTTCCTCACGTATCCTCTGCGTGAGAGCAAAGGCTTAATATGTAAGTACATTCCATGATTGTCAGTTAGCTCGGTGGTCCAGCGGGCTAAGGCAGTCGACGCGAAACGACAGACTCCTCGGGCGTGAGTTCAAATCCCATGGCTGAAATAAAAAAATATTTTTTTTTTTCAGAAATATCTGTTGGATCGTAATATGTTATAATATCAGCATCAATAAGCAATATAAATATAGTTTAAAAAAAACTACAAAACACGCTTTCATAGCACATCAAACTAAAAAGTGAAAAATAAATATAATTTAAAAAAACTAAAAAACACGATTTTAAAGCACATCAAACTAAAAAATGAAAAATAATTATTAATATAAACTGAAAACAATAATTAACGAAAAATACTAGTATTATTGTGAAAAAAGCGTGGGGCGCTTTGTGTCATATTTTTCGTATATCGAGCAACCCACGCTTTTTTTCACAATAATACTAGTATTTTTCGTTCATTATTGTTTTCAGTTTATATTAATAATTATTTTTCACTTTTTAGTTTGATGTGCTTTAAAAGCGTGTTTTTTAGTTTTTTTTAAACTATATTTTTTAATTAGTTTTAATTAAATTAAAAACTTTTTTTATTGAGGCATTATTTTTTTAATTGATTTAATCTTTCATTTATATTTTCACTTGCTTCTTGATATGCATGAAACATACTGATATATTTATTAACAGTGTAATATTAATAATAATAATATTTATTTCTAAAAGACCACAAAGGTATAGGATTAGTCACAAAAGAATTTGAGCACAAGGAGTCAAATTATTCTATATAAACTAGATAAAATTACATAATTACATGCACAAATTAAAAAAAAAAAAAAGAAAAAACCAAACATGTATAAATAAGACATACATATGAGAATGCTTAATCTTCTAAATACTCATCAATCGAATAGTAACATTTGTCAGCTAGATACTTTTTCATTGCGTTTTTAAATACTTTTATATTTTCCATGTTTTTTAATGACTTAGGAATCTTATTATAAAGATTTGTTCCTATATAATTTGGGCTTTCTTCATATTTTGATAGATTATGCCTTGGTGTAAGTAAGTTTTCACGTTCCCTTGTAAGACAACTATGGTATATAACTACACTCTCACAAATATTGGCCTTGTGGAAAATATCAATTATATGTAGCTCCAGCAGCTCAGGAGAGCGGATCGTGGCTTCGTAGGTGGAAACCTGATATTTAGAGTTAGGTTGTCACCAACAATTTACTGGGGGCGCCAGATATTTTTATATGAAAAAATATCAAAAGTTAACTCAAAAAAAATATATTAAAGCTAAATAGCTAGGTGAAAATTAATATTCTTGTATACACTGTACAGGAGCCAAAGAATTAAACAAAACACTAAGATTTAACAACTGTAATTCGTTCCAGAGTTTTACAATATTAAAAATGATTTTTTTTCTCTTAATTTTAAATAAAAATATTTTGCAAAGCTTTAACAAATGAGTGAGAAAAAAATATGAAAAAGGAGCACTGGTTTACAATGTGTCTTCTGACCACGATGATTATGCAAACAACAAGAGCTTACATGATTGGAGGGAGCTAGAGTTGGGTGATATCCTGGGAAGATGAACCTTCGAGTACTCGAAGGGATGATGTTCTGCCTTTAGGTTAGAGGTCATATTGAGGGTTTCTCAAACCCATACGATGTTACACTTTCCTAATCCTTATTTATTCCTAGGAACCACCAACAATATTTTCAGAGACCATCAGGTATATCTAGTCCCAACAAACTGCGGCGTATCCCTTGATCTTCAGTACAGATGATTGGTCCAAGGGATTTACATAAAAAAAGGGGAAAAAATGTGAGACCAGTGACGGAAATTTACAAATTCAATTAACAAGTGAAATAAAGTATAATTTTAAGATCTTTGCAAAATGTGACAAAAAGTTCCTAGTCAAAAATATAAGAACTCTTACTGATTTACTACAATAGTGAAGCTATTGCAAAGCGAGGAAAAATTAAAGGTTTCTAAAAATTACAGACGTTAGTTTACATTAGGCCCACAAAACAAATATAATTAGTAGAGTTTAATACTCTCAAAAATTGTGCCTAATTTCCTTAAGTTAATCACTCAAGATTAATAATTTGATTAATTAAATTAACCAACAAAAACAATTTTTTATTAAAAATTAATATTGAAACTGATATTCCAAAATTGTCGTAAAATTTACTAAAAAGAATCTAGCACTGCTAGATTAAAAATGAAGTATGTAACTATTAAAAAATAACAAGAGAAAAATTGTATGACTAATATAGAAACTGAACTTTAGGAAAACTAGTTGTAATTGGTAAGAAAGGTAAATAAGCTGTAAGCTGACTGCTAGACAACTTAAAAGCTGGAAAACTTCAGCTTTCGACAATTAGTGATTATCAGGGTGGTTTCGTGATTAAATAAACTCTCCAGACGAGACAAAAATTAACTAAACTTAGTAAGCAAAAGCAGAACCTTGCAACTAATCAAGTTACATACAGAAAAGCAAAAACTTTAATAATTTGCTAAAAGTAAAAACTACTTTAAACTGATCTTTCTACTAGGAACACCCAGTATATTTAATACAGGAAAATTGCATAGGCTGTAGTACGAGTATGTAGCCCTAATGCTCAGTAAAAGTTTACTGCAGCAAGATACAATTATTACAACTAATAATCATTGCAAAATATAAAACCAAACTTGTTTCTTCATCGAAACAACTGGTATTCGTGATACCAGTTTACCTTCCAAGAGATACCAGCTGATGGAGTGAATCCACTGTGTACCCAGATAAGTAAATTGTATCAAATTACACAAAAGAAAAAACAAGTTCACTTACCTGTTACAAATCAGAGCAGATCCAGTCCTCTGGTTTAGAATCGTTTAAATTTGGCAGGGCCACATGCAACACGTCCAACAGATTCTACTCCAGTAATTGCCTAATAAATCCTTAAAACTTTCTGTACTCTTGTCCTTGCACAAGAAAAACTTCTCTAAAAAAAACATAAACGACAGCAGTAAAAAGTTCGGTACAAATTTAAGTGTGAGAGGTAACCTCTCACATGTCGTTAAATATTAACCAAAACCTGTCAATTGCACAATTGCAGGGAATACGAAAAATTAATAAAGCTATTATTATTGCTTTATTTCGATATATTAATCAGTGTTAGAACACTGAAAACCTAAATAATCATGGATTTCCACCATGTGGAGTCGTCCAAAACTTTAATTGACTTAATTAATTAATATCCATGTAAATTTTGCCGAAATTTATATACATAAGCTACTACAACCTTAACAAAAGATAAAATAGGCAAATTATCATAAGATTACAAAGAAAAACTAAGATAACAGTTTTGCTATTACTTACTCGTTGATTACCACCGTGACAATGGCAATCTAATTGATTTCCGTTCGATCGAACCCTTGGCAAATCCCCACTCTCGGTCACTTATCCGCATCGGTTAAAGCTATTCTACGCGCTGAGGGTAGGTTCACAACGGAGTAAAATAGTGTACACTCAGTTCACTCGAGGTTCACGGAATCATTAGAAATATTAAAAAAAGACAATTAATAACAAAAAATGAGATAATTATAAATAGATAAAATTTTTCATGGGAGCAGTATTAATAAACTAAACAATGTAACGTAATTTGAACAAAATTCCGTTACAGGTTGTAATTGTTCGATAAAACATATTTCAATTATTTTTAACATAAACGACAATATCTAAGATGCTTACCAAAGTCAAAATATTTAGTTCTTTAAATAAATTTCTACATGATGTGTATTTAGATACTCCTATAATATTCCGAATAGCTTTCTTTTGAAGCTTAAATAATCCTTCGGACTTATGCGAACATCCCCAAACAATAATGCCACATATTAACCTTGAAACAAAGTGAGTGTAATAATATGCTAAAACAGTTGACCTACTTGCAATTTTTGTTAACCTATACAACGCATGACAAACGGAAGAAAGTTTCTTTGCTACGTATTCAATATGAGTTTTCCAATTTAACGCATTGTCTATATACACCCCCAAAAATTTTGTTGCGCTTACCTGTTCAATAGATTTGCCAGCTATTTTTATTAAATGACTTTTATCATAATTTGTTTTAAATTGATTCGAAAATTCTGTTAAGGGATTTGTGCCTCAGATATAACTTCTTCATAAGTTTTCTGGAACATAAATAGGAAATATCATCCACGAACGTTATTACAAAATTATCAAAAAAATCGGGTAAATCATTTATATAGAATAAGAACAGCAAGGGTCCCAGGACTGATTCTTGTGGAACTTCAAATTCTATATGTAATTTTTCATATTTAATTCCACTTACTTCAACCACTTGAGTTCTGTTTATAAGACATGACATAAGCCAGTCATTTACTCTACCCCTGTAGTTCACCGTCAATTGTATTGTTCTTACAATTATTAAGAACTGCCATGAAATACGAGTATTAGACATATTTGAAAAAAAATAGTCTTTTTCATGGCAGTCAGTATTAAAGTAAAATCATTTATAAATCTGTGTTTCAGACACAAGTGCCGTTGATTCCAGTTTTTACGAAAACGCCATTATTGCTTTTGTCTATCCAGTTTCATGGCATCAGATAAGTCTGTTTAGCTACTGGATTGTAAAACTCTCAGTGAATATGAGTGCTAATAAATAAACTGTTGTGTTTATTTTTTGACAAAACAGTTATTCAAATATTTAAATGAGTGCTTTCGTTTCATTTATTTTAATATTCAACTCGATTTTATCTGGTGGGTTTAACTTATTTTATGTATTAAGTTCTTGTTTTCAAACACATGTTACAATAAAAGTACAAGTTTGTTATTGTGTTTTATTTTATATTTGGTTAAATAAACAAATTATCCGCTACAATTTCCGGTAATAATTCTATGTCGTCAGTTCGCTGCAAATTGTTTTGGAAGTTTGCCAGGAAATCATGCTCTAATAAAACTCGATTCTTTGACAAAGTTGACCAACTTAACTGGCACAGCTTAGGTCATTTTAAAAATCATGATTTGTGTGTCTGTGTATCGCTGGTCATTTGTTGTGACCGTATTTTCTCAAACACGTCTCAACGTGAAAATCTGAAATTTTATATATTAATATCTGTGACGTCTAATGACGAATGAATATCAGTGCAATTGGTACACTAGGAGGGCACGCCTAAAGGGGGCAAAATTTTTTTGTGTCAAATCAAAGAATGCTAGAAGAGATATTGTTCATAATGAAGAAATATGCCGGGAAAAACTTAAAAATTTCTCGTATACGTAAAATTTCAAATTTCCACGTTGAGACGTTATTAAATATGATGTGAACGAAACAACTACTCAGCGGGCAAATACCCCGACTTGCATTGGATTATACCTTCAAATCATGATAAATCGGTAGCCAATATCTTTTGTCAATTCCTAACCGGTTTCGAACTTATTAGTTCTCCTCAGTATGCCATAGGTTATGGAATAGACAAATGATATTGGCCAACCTGCTAGTCATATACTGACCAAGGTAAATTGAGTAGTGGTGAGAGGTATGTGAAACTTCTCATATGGTCCAAATGCTACTATCCGACCAACATCACAGATGCGTCTGTGGCGGTCGGATAGTAGCATTTGGACCATATGAGAAGTTTCACATACCTCTCACCACTACCCACGTTGAGACGTGTTTGGGAAAATGTGGCACAACAAATGACGAGCGACACAAGCACACAAACTCACAAACGGCATGCCAATTCGGATAAATTTTCTATTTTCCCGTCTCAAAACGTTCGTTTTCATCATAATCTGGAATTTGGTTTTCCTCACGACATCAATACTATCTCTACCAGTATAGATAGACGAGAAAGTAAAATTGAACTAGGTTTTAATGTGATATTTCAACCAGTCCTTGATTGCTTTAAGGAAATTATATAATATTTTCTAAGAACAGCCAGCGATGAAATATTTTTGTAACTGTTATATTTAGAAAAAACTGAAGTTTGACAAATTTCAGTTTTAGGCGAGGTAATACTAGTACGTATAAACGCACTATACTACACAAAAATGTAAAATAGAAATACAAGAAAAACCGTTCATGGAATGACAAGGTGGGGTAGAAAAGAAAATATAATTTTGGTATTTTTGGAATCTTTACTTAATACAAAAGAACAGTGTGTGAAGGATTTTTTCTATTTTTTCTTTTACAAAAGTTATTAAACAAAGTTTGAGTTAGTCTATTACACGCGCAAATACTGCCGGTCGGGCAAGTCGATGCGGTGACGTCACAGGACCTTAGTTCTAGCGCTGAAAGTAGGCAAAGCATGTTGTTAAATGTAAACAAGTAGTGTTATTTGTGACTTTTGTGCAGGTTCTAAGAAACGGAGAATGTAGAAAAGTTTAGTTAAAGTTGGTTAAACGGGATGCAAAGGAATTTTCGAAAAAAACTTGCGTTTTTGCATGCATGGATCTTTTTGATGTGAATAATTAAAAAAATAATAAAATTAAAAATAAATATAAAAAAGGCAATGAAAGAGAATGTGTAAAGTATATGGCACGGTAACAACAGGGATACTGCGTTTCGAATGATTTTCTCATTTTTAACACGCTTTTATTAGCTTCACTTGTATGTTTGCTTGTTTGTATGTTTGTTTGTAACCGACTCTTTGGACTCGATTTTAACCCACTTTAAACGGACAGATTTAATTGAAACTTTGTACACTTATTAAGAACCGGTAACAATACAATAATTTGATAAGTTTATATCATTATCCTGTTCAGGATCGCCAATCCTTTCCTCACGTATCCCTGCGTGAAAGCAAAGGCTTAATATGTCAGTAGATTCAGTAATTGTTAATTAGCTCGGTGGTCGAGTGGGTTAAGGCACTCGACGCGAAACGACAGACTCATCCGGCGTGAGTTCGAACCTCACGGCTGAAATAAAATTTTTTTTTTTTTTTCAGAAATATCTGTTGGATCGTAATATATTATAATATCAGCATCAATAAGCAATATAAATATAGTTTAAAACAACTAAAAAACACGCTTTCATAGCACATCAAACTAAAAAGTTAAAAATAAATATAGTTTAAAAAAACTAAAAAAACACGCTTTTAAAGCACATCAAACTAAAAAGTGAAAAATAATTATTAATATAAACTGAAAATAATAATGAACGAAAAATACTAGTATTATTGTGAAAAAAGCGTGGGGTGCTCGATATACGAAAAATATTGCACAAAGCACCCCACGCTTTTTTCACAATAATACTAGTATTTTTCGTTCATTATTATTTTCAGTTTATATTAATAATTATTTTTCACTTTTTTAGTTTGATGTGCTTTAAAAAGCGTGTTTTTTAGTTTTTTTAAACTATATTTATTTTAACACGCTTTTATTAGCTTCACTTGTATGTTTGCTTGTTTGTATGTTTGTTTGTAACCGACTCTTTGGACTCGATTTTAACCCACTTTAAACGGACAGATTTAATTGAAACTTTGTACACTTATTAAGAACCGGTAACAATACAATAATTTGATAAGTTTATATCATTATCCTGTTCAGGATCGCCAATCCTTTCCTCACGTATCCCTGCGTGAAAGCAAAGGCTTAATATGTCAGTAGATTCAGTAATTGTTAATTAGCTCGGTGGTCGAGTGGGTTAAGGCACTCGACGCGAAACGACAGACTCATCCGGCGTGAGTTCGAACCTCACGGCTGAAATAAAAATTTTTTTTTTTCAGAAATATCTGTTGGATCGTAATATGTTATAATATCAGCATCAATAAGCAATATAAATATAGTTTAAAACAACTAAAAAACACGCTTTCATAGCACATCAAACTAAAAAGTTAAAAATAAATATAGTTTAAAAAACTAAAAAACACGCTTTTAAAGCACATCAAACTAAAAAGTGAAAAATAATTATTAATATAAACTGAAAATAATAATGAACGAAAAATACTAGTATTATTGTGAAAAAAGCGTGGGGTGCTCGATATACGAAAAATATTGCACAAAGCACCCCACGCTTTTTTCACAATAATACTAGTATTTTTCGTTCATTATTATTTTCAGTTTATATTAATAATTATTTTTCACTTTTTAGTTTGATGTGCTTTAAAAGCGTGTTTTTTAGTTTTTTTAAACTATATTTATTATGTTATTTTGGGCACTAACGAGGATATTTTTCATCATGGATTTTGTGTGAGCCTACTGGGTGTTATTAAAAATCGTCGGACACAGAGTTGTCAATTATCCCTTTTGCAGTGAAACGCATTTTTAGCAAATGGTATATTTAAATAAATTTCAATCGCAAACTCACAATTTTTACTTGAAAACGATTGGGACGTCCAAAAATATTTTTTTCTAGAAGTACATACATGCAGTGTGTATATAAAATTCTTACACATATCTAACAATCTCTAAGAAATTTATTTTAAAATGCAAAAGCAAAAATTCGGACGTTTTAGATAAAATTTGTAAAATAATTATTCACGACCTAGTTAATAAATTCTGGCAAAAAAAGAAATTCTCCACCTCTATGTACTGCCTTCCGTCAAATTTCCGATTCTTTTAAAATTATCGAGCCATTATATCCACCCACACAAGAATATGATTTCTTTGATTTGAGTTCTGAATTCCCAGTAATCATCCCCAAATACAGTGAGAATCAGGTAGAAACCCACAGCATTTTTCTTCAAAATTTGGATCGGTGGTCACAGTGTACACAAATATATACAGATGCGTCAAAATCAATTCATGGAACTGGTTCAGCTTATATAATTCCTCAATATAATATTTCCACAAAACTTAAATTAAATAATGAATCCTCAATTTTTTCAGCAGAAGCTTTTGCTATTTACAAAGCAATGGAATATATAGTCTCCGCAAATCTTGGTAAATTCTATATTATCATCTCAGATTCTATGTCCGTTTTGACCTCTCTTAATAACAATCATCCCCCAAATATTCCATCCAATCCTTTCATTGTAAAAATTAAAACATTGATTAACCAATTTCAATTAAATGGTGGCCATGTTACTTTTATGTGGGTTAAAGCTCACAGCGGTATTCACTTTACTGAAAAGGTGGACTTAATCGCTAAGGAAAGTATTACATCTGGAATAGACACCCGAAACCAGTTAAGTTACGATAATTGTGTAAATATCTGCAAACGTGAAGCCAAAAGAAAGTGGTCCAACTTGTGGCAAGAATTCGTTTTTACGAACCCCACAAGGTATTGTAAAATAAGTCCCGAAATCCCTAGCGAATTTTGGCATGATAACTTCAACTTGCCTAGGAAATATATAACTATCATCAGCAGGATAAAATTTGGACACGGCAGTTATCCTACACACCTTTATAAACTGGGACTAGTCACATGGAATTTATGTGACACATGTAATACTGAGGGTGACTTAGACCATATTTTCTTTAACTGTAGTAAACACATAAACGAAAGTAATGAACTATACAATAAATTACTAGAAATAAATATTCCAACACCATTCAACTTACTGACCTTGATGCATCTTAACAAAATCGAAATTTTGAACTGTTTAATATTATTTATCCAAAGAAGCGGCGTTAGAATTTAGGTGTAGATTTGCTCCTTTGTGTTACCTTTGTGTATTTTCCTAATCTACCCGTGGCCGCACCTGTGATGTCTTTTTTAAAAAACAAAATGCCTTGATAGGCCCCTAGGCGAGAAGAGAGTGTCCCTGTATTTTCCCAGTGTATTTTTTCATGTTAGCATTAGTTTACCTTTTAGTTAATATAAGTGCATCTGGCTGTATGGACTAAGTCCTAATGCCAAAAAAAAATAAAAAATATCTAACAAATGTAAATTTTTATATATAAAGAAAAAACATTTAATTATATAGATCTAGGGGTTTTTTATTATATATATATATATATATATATATAGACAAAAATTTAGGAACCTTTTTTTTTGGTCACACGTTTTTCGATAAAACTACTAGTATACGACTCAAATGTATTGAGCCCTCACTTTAACCCGAATATCTCAAAAACGGAGAAGTGGAAAAAAAATACTACCAGAAAATTTTACATAAAACTTAGCAGTGATTTCCGAAAAATAACCACCTAAAGTTTAATGTGATGAGAGTATCGATAAAAATGGATACATTTTTTGGTTATAAATTAAAGAATCTTTTAAGTTGTTATTAAAATTTCAGTGAGTGGCACAAAATGAACACTTATTGTTTTAAATTTTTTCTCCTCCATTTTTGATATATTTGCAGATAAAATGAGGGCCCGATTCATTTGAATTGTATAGTAGGTCGTTTCCGTATCAACATTTTAAATTGAAATAAAATTCACTTTATCATGGCGCATAAATTTCCGGTTTTCTGTGTGGGAATATTTCAATTTACACTGTTACAATAAAAACAAATAAGAAAGTAAAATAATAAGGAAGAGCAGAATTACCATTGAAGTTCTAATTTTTGTAATACGTTCAAGTTAAGCCGGGATATTAATTAATAATGAATGAGAACAGATTATTGTAACAAAAATTTATTTTTGAGTGCGCCACTTCCGTATCTCTCGTCCACGAATTGGCCCAGTGCACGAGCTGGGGTGGGTTTCCTTGAGCCTTTGAAATGATAAATTTGGATACAGTTTTCACATACACAGCATATACCGAGGAAGGAAAGATAATGTTTTATAAATTTTATAACAATTTATTCAGGTTAATAAATACATTCAAAAAATTGATGGTTCAAATCAGTGTTTAACTTCTGAATATTTCTAGATGTCAAATAATATTATTCTTAAATTAACCAAATTTTACGTGATCACGCAACTACTGGACCGATACAAAAATTTAAAAACACAAAAACAGTGGTAATAACTTTTTACTAGAGTTGTCATTTTGATCCGCAAATCATGGACGGTACCAGGTAGAGAAATACCCAGGTCGTAAGCGGAACTTGTTTACTATTTTAGTCTACTGTTATGCGTCGAGGTGTCAATAACATAATTTATTTCTCTCCGTTGTATTGTTGATAATTTTATTTTTTTGTATTTTATTCTTAATATTAATTTAATAATAAATTATATCAGACCTGCCCAAGGGTAAAAAACGGCTATATACTAACAAAGTGAATACATGTATCAGTGAATTCCCGAATTTATTCTACAATGGTGCTATAATAATTTGTAAGTGTGCGAGACTGACGTGATGTGCTGGAACAAACGTGATTGTAAACGTCATGTAAATTCTGTGCAACATAAAACTAAAAAAAAATGGCGTGTCTTCGACAACACAATTTATGTTCGATTTACTCTTAATGCTGATTGCCTGTTCCTGTTCCGCTGCACATACTCGATAAACAACCATTTCAGGAGTTCCGGAATAAATACAACCCCAAGATGACGTTACCAAGTCGCACAACGTTGCGTAACTATGTACTAACTGTAGGCGAAGACATTGTAGATAAGATCAAATGTGTACTAAAGAATACACGGCTGTGGTTATGTGTTGACGAGACAACAGATTGTAAAAAAAAATCTATTGTAAATGTTATAGTACGTGTACTAGACCCTCTTGAACCAACATTTCTACTGTTACTAGCTAGCAAAAACTAAGTGAGTGTACTGGCCAAATAATTACGCGGGTGGTGCTGGAGACGTTAGAAAAATTTGACCTGTCAAATAGTCAAGTGTTGATGTTTGCGACCAATGGTGTCGCAACAATGCGTTTAGTAGGCAGTTATCTTCAAGAATACGGTTATAGGTTAGTACGTGTTACGTGTAAAGTGCATGCTTTACACCTTGTGGCAGAAACTATTCGACAAGGTTTTCCAGAGGTAGATGCATTAATAGCAAGTACTAAGAAAGTGTTACTTAAATCTCCTAAACGTCTTCCCGCATTTCATAGCAAGTGTCCCGTTATTCCCGACCACCACAGCCGATTCTTACACGTTGGGGAACATGGTTGGAGGCAGTATTTTATTATGCTGAATATTTACAACAAATCAAAGCTGTGATACTACAATTCAATCCAGACGAGGCTGCAGCTATTAAGGATAACCAGACAAAATTCGAAGATGTTTCTGTTGAAATAGCTTTAAAAAACTATTCACAAGAACTATAAAGGATTACATGACGCCATACAAAACTTACAAAACAGTGCGTTGTCGTTAGCGGAGTCATTGCAAATACTGGACGAAGTAAATCGACTGTTACACTCTATAGGTGACGCAAAAAATTAGCCTGTTGGAGAAAAGTTCGCAAATGTGTTAAAGCAAGACATCGGTTTTACCAGAATAAGACAAAAATCTAAAGGATCATACGGACTTACCAACAGTCTGAATTCTAGCCGACAAATCCGACAGACGTCGATATTGTGATCGCACAAACAATTACACAACGGCAGGTCACAACTTATGGTACCCCCGAGATAAATCCCAGAAAAAGAATGACGTTTATTAATCTATAAAATATAATTAAATCTTGGAGGCGAGCAGGCTTGAACTAAGGCCTCAAGAAGGCCATAGTGACTTCAATCCTTGTTACGAGCCATCCAGGATAAAAAAACAGAAAAAAGGGAACAGGAGCAATACAATCCATACGCAGGATACTATTTAAATTTACAAAATATACTAGAAAATTACTAAAATCTACGTTCGATTGTTAACGCAACCAACATTACTATAGCTTGTGTATTTAGTTGCCCAACCGATTTTATTTGATTGGATTAATTGTTTTTCTCGAAATTTTTGCACATTACACCACTATAATATATCTGCATATTAGATCTGCACCAAATAATTTTAGTCCTGGAGTAGGTTGGAATCTTTGATGTGAAGTTAACACTGACGTCGTTTTCCACGAGACACCAAAACACTATATACTGCACTCGACGTGCGTTTCGTCAACCAAGTAGGCATCATCTGGAGATGATTAAAACTAAACTTATACTAACAATCTACCATATTTATACCTAAACTATTGTCACGGTTCACCGAACCGCCACTTAAGAAAGAAATTAAGTATCTGTACAGTAAACGAAGTACGTTTGAATTACAAGCATATGGACTTTAAAAAAAGCTTACCTATAAGTTAAATAATTTAGAACATGAACAATGGTGTGACTTTCAGAGGAACATGTTTATATCAATTAACGCGAAATTTATTAAGAAAATGTCAAAAAATGAAAAACTCAAAAGGTTAATCGGTAGTACGTCAAGAGAAAGATTTCCTCAAAAAAGTTCTCAGCATTGTAGAAAATCATTCGTCACAGTCGTTTGATAAAGAATAAATTAATCTCCTTAACAAGGGATTCAATTTTGCTTTACCTGCCTCTGAAGGCATTTTAGATGAGATTGTTGCAAGTGTGGAGAGTTCAATTCAATACCTTCCTGATTCCTCTAAAGGATTTTCAGAGAAGCTTGCAGAAATCAAATCTCGACAAATATTGTCACTAAAGTAAATAAAAAGTCAAAATCTACAAAACAATCAAACGGTAGCGTGAAAAAGATTGTTTTTATTTAAAAAGCTGATAAGGGCAATAAGGTTGTTCTTTTAGATAAAGAGGACTATTATGAAAGGGTATACAATCTGATTAGTAATGGACTTTATAAAAAACTTTCTAGAAATCCATTACCAAAAATAGTTACTGAAGTAAGAAATGTACTTAAATCCTGCAACAACCTTATTACTCCAGCTATAAATAGGAAGTAACATGTATCTAACCCAAGTGTACCTAAATTGTACTGCTTGCCTAAGATACATAAACCAGGAAAGTTGGTACGTCCTATTGTTTCAGCAATCGGATCGTCGACTTACCCCTATCAAAATGGTTAACAGAAGAGTTCGAAAGTTCACCAATTGCACCACCTAGTTTCTCTGTGATTAATTCCAACGATTTCATTAATAAGGTGAAAAATATTCAGTTGCAAGAAGGTGAAATTTTCATCTCCTTTGTTTTCATTGTTTCCAAGTGTTCCGATACCACAGACCTTGGACTACCTTAAGGATCTACTCAAATTAAGCAATCTCAGTCAAGATGTAGTAGAAGAATATCTTAAATTCACTATACTTTGAATGAAACAAAATTGTTTTTGAATCAATGATAATTTCTTCGAACAACATGAAGGAACAACAATGGGTAACTCTTTGTCACCATTCATTGCCAGTCTCTTCATGAACAGATTCGAGACAGAAGCAAAAGAAGAATTCGAGTATTTCCCCACGGTTTGGCTCAGGTATGTGGATGATATTTTTTGCAGTGTTCGATACAAAATTCGATGATATTGATAACTTTGTATCTAAATTAAACAGTCGTTTCGCGTCAGTTAAATTCACAGATGAAACTGAAAGCTCTGGACAACTACCATTTTTAGATGTATTAGTAATTAGAAATAGTGAAAATAAGTTAGAATTTGACATTTACAGAAAAGATACCAGTTCTCTAAGATGTATCCCTAAGGACTCTCACCACTGTGCTCAACACAAAATGGCGAGTTTTAATTTTCTAGTTTTTAGTTTCACCCTCAGTAAGGAGAGGTTTGAAAAAGAAAAGGCATTGATTAAGGATATAGCTGCGAGTAATGGATATTCTGTAAGTTTAATTGATAAAATAATTAGGAAACGGAAGTTTAAAGAGTCGCTTCGAAATTCCTCGACCTTTCAAAATGAAAGAGAAAATCCGAAATTTGTGTCGATTCCATTCGATCTTCGATTCACCCGTGGTATTGGTAAGATTTTTAAAGATGTAGGTATGACAGTTCAATCACCGGGAAACAAACTACAACAACTTTTAAGCAATCCAAGAGACAAAATTAAAACAAAGGAAAAGTCGAGGATTTACGAAATTAGCTGTAAGAAATGTAATCAAAAATATGTTGGGCAGACTAGACGATCAATCCAAACTAGATTCAAAGAGCATATGACCCATCTCAAATATGGTAGAACAGATAAGTCTAGTGTTGCCCAACATGCGTTTGAGAACAACCATAAAATAGATACTAGCAATTTAAGATTAATTAGGAATGTAACAAATACTAGACAGATAGATGCATTTGAAAGCTTGGATATCATAAAGTGTAAAAATAGTATGAATAGTGACAGAGGGCCTATCCCAAATAGCCCGCTTTATTGGTTAGTGGGTCACAGTTCACCGCACCGTGACTGTTCGGTGAACCGTGACAATAGTTTAGGTATAAATAGGGTAGATTGTTAGCATAAGTTTAGTTTTAATCATCTCCAGATGATGCTAACTTGGATGGCGAAACGCGCGTCGAGTGCAGTATATAGTGTTTTGGTGTTTCGTGGAAAACTACGTAAGTGTTAAATAATTTTAGGAAACAAGCACCCATACTTAATTAATGCATGAACTAAGTACCGTTCCGTTCATCACTGGGGTATATTGTCGCGCCAATACGCCAGCGTTTCCAGACACGCTTTTAGCATCTGATATCCCCGGAAGTTCAGTTAGTAATTTAAACACTTTACAGGTAGAAATTATTAAAACAGATTTGATAATTGCTAATGTTAAATAAACAAATTTTGAAATAAAAATAATTGCAACTTTTATAATATATGTTTTTCTCAATATGAGAGAGTACCTCATATCATGTAATGGGTCGCTTTGGGAAAAAGTTGTATTTCATGTAAAAACAAAATTTAATGTCAGTGCCATTTTCATTTCAATTTGGGAAAGGGTAATTCGCTGGTAAATATTTTATTGTATAATTACTAATCAGTATTGAGCGAATATACTCATAATATATTAAATGTTGAAAACGTGTTACAATATCCATTAAATCGTGAATAATTAAAGTCTCTGTATTCAAATATAACATTTCATTTCACATACTGGTATAAAAATGAGCAGAAAATTAACATTGGAAAATATTGGAAATGCTTAGAAATGAGCTTTGATTTCACGTGAAAACATGAATTACGACAGAAAGTAATTTATATATTGCCAAAAATAAACAGACAAGAATGAACGGCGATAATCCTTTAATACGTTTCAAACCGTCCGAGAGCGCAACCGATTAGGCAATTATCTGAATAATATGGACGTTCAGACAACGTACTTTGCTAATATTTGTATTACTATTGATAATTCTCGCCTCAATATCATCAGCCCTCCTCCTTTCATTTTGGTTTGCTGGTCGATCCTATTAAGGATAAAGAAAACTTTATGTACTCTAAATACAAATTGACTGATCCATAACTCGCAAACCAAGTGTCAGAGAACTGATACAAGTAATAAAATATACATACATTTTTCGTCTGCCGTTTGTCTGTCATTAATCGGTCTATTGTTTATTTGTGATCAAATTAGACACGTTCTAACTTTCTAAGGATTTAAAATTTGTTAATATTCATACTCTGTGGTGGTTGCCTTCCACTACTTTTAGTAAGATAAGATAAGATATTCTTTATTTATCCATAGATAGTATGTACATAAAAAAAATAACAGATATAAAAATAATAGTTACAAACTAGTACTATTTACATAATATAGACATATAATATAGAGGGACAAACCAAACCTCAAGCAACATCAATTTGGCTGATATGCATTATCTTTTATAAAACATAAAAGTTGACTCTTAAATTGGTTAACGGTATTATTAGTCTTAATTACGTGAGGAAAAAGGTAGAATTGTACAACTCCTTTGTGGAACAGACTTCTCATTGTACTACTCCTAGAAGTTCTTTTAACATAATAGTTATTTGCACTAGCCGTTCGTGTGTTACACATGTGTACGTCTGTAACAGGCAACAATTGTCGTGTGAGATATTCTGGTAAAATGTTATTAATTATTTTGAAAATAAATGTCATAGTTTGGAAGAAGAGGAACTATTTAATTTTAAGCCATTTTAACGTATTAAGCATTAGCTGACTGCTGGTGAAGCGGTTGCATTTTAGTATTATTCGCATTGCCTTATTTAGGAGAACCGGGAATCTACTAAAATACAGAACACAGAACAGCAATAGAGAAAATGAGGTAGTATTAAGGTATTATACATAGTTAGTTTAGTAGTAGTTGATATAAATGGAGATTTTTCTTTGATATGTATTCGATATGTTTGTTAAATTTCAGTTCACGATCAATTATTAGTCCTAGATACTTTATTTCCTGAAAAATTTCAACTTTTTTTACTATGTAATTCGATACCAAGATTTAGACTAGCAAACTGTTTATGTAAGTAATTATTACCCACGAACATAAATTAGGATTTTAATTCATTTACTTTTAGTCTATTGATCTTAAATTTTTCTGTCAATAATTTTAGTTCTAAATTGACAGTACTTATCATTTCCTCAAAATTTGTACTCTCATAGTAAATAAGAGTATCATCAGCAAAAAGATGGATTTTACATTTTTTGCAACACATTGTCAAGGTCATTAATATAAAGAATAAATAATAATGGACCTAGTACACTGTCTTCAGGAACCCCAAAGTTGTTTAACTTGGCTTCTGATAAATTCCCAATCATTTTTGTTACTTGGTACCTATTTGTTATATAACTTGTAATCCAGTCTATAACGGTGTTCTCAAATTCATATCTCTTTAGTTTTAATAGTAGTATATTACGGTCAATTGTTTCAAAAGCACGCTTAAGATCAATGAAAACTGCGCAAATCCCAACTCTTGCTCTGTCCAACAACTGCTTCCAATCTGAAATTGCTAATTGCAAAACCGTTTCACATAAATGTTTACCATGAAATCCCGATTGATATGTGCACAGAATATTATTTGAATTTATGTACTTGATTACTTGATCATAAACTATTAATTCTAAGATTTTTTCACAAAAAGGCAACATATTTACAGACACTTTCTTTTCCTCTGCTGATAAATTAGATTTAGTCCTTCCACCTTCCTCCATTTGCCAAAATTTTGAAACTTGACTTTCCAAGGATTGTTCCAAATTTGCACTAAAATACCCAACGGATTTTTTAATTTCCTTGCCCGAGAAAAGTGGGAGTGGCCCTGCAGTTATCCACCCAAACATTGTTTTTTGAAGTGTCGGTTTATTTTTCCTAGATAAATTTGTCTCACAGAAAGTAGTTGCCAAAAAATGGATACGCCTAGCAAAATACAATATTTTGATAATTATTAAATGCTGGATCAGTCGATCTAACATTTTGGGGTATGTTTAACTCAGATTTATCAAATGAATGTAAAGGTAAACGTTCTGTGATCTGATTTAAAAGTGTTTTGATTGATTCTATAGATCAGTGAACTTGTATTTGTTTTTTGTAAGCCCAATTTGTTACATAATTCCTCAGTTATAAAGATAGATTGAGATCCCAAGGTAAGCAAGGCATGTGTATTTGGCAATTAGATACAAAAATTTGCACGCAAGCTGTTGAAAGCAAGACATGACTCGACTGACCTTTATTTGTAGTGTGACTTACAGCCGAATCATCTATACCATCTGTCACTGGATTATTTGAATTAAGCGGAGCCGAAGTTGATGGATTATTTTGCAATTTAGAATTTTCTATATGTAATAATGTGTTGTGGCGTTTGTTGCACCATGAACAATTTCTAGTTGCATTACTTTATTAAGTGATTTTTCCTGAGACAATTTATACATAGACCTAATTTTTTAGTTTCTTATATTCGTGAATTTACAGAAAGTTTCAAGGATATTTCATATCTATAGATGTTGTGCGATCCCTTACAAAAGTTACAAAGAAAAACCAACAGTTGAATGATAGGTTGTACGGCTCAAGTCTTTTCTTTGTTTAATATTTGATTTGTCATCTAAATCTAAAGGTAATGTTTCTAAAATATCACATCTGGTTTTCAAAAAAGGTTTTTAAATCTAGAAATTTGGACAACACGTCTTTTATGCTATTGCTCGTATATGATTTACACTCACGCTCTGTTACTGAATATAGCTTTGACACAACTATATGGATTAATAGCCTATCCCATGCCGCTGTATTCTCACCCAAATTATCTAAGGTCCTTAAATGTTTCAAGATATTGTCTAAGAGTTGTCTTAATAAGATATGTGACTCTGTTAATTTTTAGTAAATCAAAAAGAGCACTAACATGATTATGTGTTATCAAAGCCTTATTTTCAAACCTCGCATAGTAACTGCCATGCGATTGCATAATTTGACGCCGAAACTTCGATGGATTGAATTACTTGAGTGGCTTCCTTTTTTAAACTATCTTTTAGATAATAGAATTTTTGAATGTCATTCATTGAGCAATTTGTATGTATTAATGCTGTAAATGTGGCGTGATATTCAGGCCATTGTTCATAAAACCAGAGAAGGAGGGAACGCCAATGGTTGGTAATTTAATACTTGAATTATTAGACAAAACAGTCTGAGTGTCACTGGTAGATATTTGAATGGGTGAATACGATAAGCTACGAGGTCTAATTTTTATAAAATATTTTATTGATGAAACTATATCAAAAGTAGAATTTTCAAACATTGAGCACTCAGAGAATTGTAATACAGAGTCATCATCCCTACTCTTTGTTTCAGTTTCCATTTTAAGTGCCTGATAATCGTCCCAAAGTGGTTCTATTTTATCTAATCTGGTTTATAGGTGACTTAAAATGAATTCCTCAATTTCTTATAATTCTTTTATGTCATCTAGATAGTTTTTAACTCGTGTTAACTAGATTTTAGATCCGCTATTATTAAAATACAAGTTATAAATTAACTCAAAAGGCCGTGACTCAACTAAAGCATATTATAGATAATAGAAAAATACAAGTAAACTGGAACGAATATACTGTTTGAGATGCTCAAATTCTAAAATGATTTATTGTTTTCCTATTAGATAAGTGCGATATGTTATGCAATGTAGCTAACGCTTAGATGAGACTTCTGATTTATATTGCTAGACTGTCAAAGGTTCAGTATTGCTTACTCTTGAAGACTTAATTTCGACACTAGATGTAGACTGGATTTGACCGCTGAATATGGCCTAATTTCTTCTATTATCCGGCTCGAAGGGCCATAAATATGTTCATAAAAGTACACCCAATTTTACTTATTGGTTTTTTTGTACTTTTATCACTTCTTGAAATGATTAATGGACTGTAGTTTTAGGTTTATTTGTTAGAAGAAATAGAAAATGATACAAACATAGTTTTCAACATGTCATTACAAATTTACAATATATTTTTGTCAATCTGACGTGAGCTCACCTTGATTAAAGTGCGCCTTCGTTAGGGCATTTTTGTGAAAAGCCAAACATCATAATGCCTGATTTTCAAAGAAAACTAAAAACTAAACAACAATAATTTGGTTTAAAGCCGAATTCACAATTTGTATCATGTGGAAATAAAATTGTTGTCAGAATTGCTGTCTATTCTATTTTCCAATTTAATACATGTACAGGAATGTACATCTGGATATTTCGCAGGATTTCCTAAACAAAATTCAGTGACTTTGATCTATATTCATAAGATAAGTATAAATGTATAAATTAAGATCACATAACGGAATTTTAGCTGTTATCCACAATTAATCGGATATCGTTTCCTGTTTGGTATCGTTACAGTTTCATATAAGGTGCTTATTCAAAATAAACCTCCATATTATTTAATATGTAATTTTCAACATCTGTATATAGGGGATGGAATTACACACGCATTTGAATATATTAATATCCCACCTAAAACTTACACCTACAACAAACAGTGTTGTTTAATGCCATATCTGAAACCAATTACTTTGCGGATTAAAAGAGCTATTTCCGAAGTTGGGACCAGCAATGCTCGTGGGGAAGGTGAAGCAGAACAGCTAGGGTTGAAGTCTCTCTTTTGTAATAGCGAATGAAATAAAGTCAAGTAAATTCTTGGGTTCCGTTAAACTGCACTACGGAACTCTTGTTTAATTCGACACAAATTTATATGCAGATGTTTATTTATGTTATCGGAGGTAGTAATTCGATAATTGAAAAAAAAAACTTTTTTGTATGAAGAGCTTAATCTTAATTAACCTTCATGACGCGTACTTAAAATTATAAAAAGAAAGGTTAGAAGTTGACGGATAAAAGGGACAAATTGGTCTGTCGAATTAAAATTTCTTTGGATTCAAAGGAGGTCCCTTGATCTCTATATAGACCAGTCAAATTAAGGGTTTTTCAAAACGATAATTTCCAACCATTCCCGACCAATACCATTCGATTCAGCATGTTTTTTGAATTCTCATGGTCAATTTTGCCGTACGTTATATGAGCAAGAATTTAATTTATAAACAATTAAAGTTGTGAAAATGATGAAAATCGATGTTTCTGAATATTCAACTTCAAACGCTGCGAAAACGACAACAGATAGAGAAAAATTGCTCAGAACATTTTTTATAGAGCGTTAAATTTCCTTCAAAAAAGTCCGCGATGGCATATCTACGATGAATACTTAAGGCGTTACAATGAGTTAAATATTTATTACACCGGCACACAAAAAAAAGTTGTTTGTACATTTGACGCCACCTACCTCCCGACATGTATTTATAACCGCTGAATCCGAATTTGAAGTCAGTTTGGACCGTACACCCTCAAATATCGAGTAAATTGAAAAACCGTAAAAAATAACGAAAATTAGGTGTTTCGGTAATAAAAAAATTTTATGGATCTAAACCAAGCCTAATTTTTATATATTTCGATCCATTGAATCCGAATCTAAAGTATATTTAGACCGTAAGCCGTTTTAAATCTAAGTAAATTGTAAAAAACCCTCGAAAATTGCTAAAAATGGCAAAAAATTGTGATTATGTTGATGAAAAAAATTTTGTAGACCCGGATCGAAGAGGATTTTTATGTAATTTGATCTGCTGAATCCGAATCTGAAATATATTTGGCCCATTAATCCCTCAAAATCTCAAAAAATCGCAAGAAACCGATAAAATAGCAAAAAATTGCTGTTGAAAAATTTTTAAAAAAATCTATGAAACACGATTAAATACGTTTCTTATATTTTTTTATGCATAAAATACAAGTCTAGAATCTGAAAATGTGAAAAATTGTAAAATCTATAAAAAATGACGTCGGGTCTACAAAATTTTTTTCATCAACATAATCACAATTTTTTGCCATTTTTAGCAATTTTCGAGGGTTTTTTACAATTTACTTAGATTTAAAACGGCTTATGGTCTAAATATACTTTAGATTCGTATTCAGCGGATCGAAATACATAAAAATTAGGCTTGGTTTAGATCCACAAAATTTTTTTTATTACCGAAACACCCAATTTTCGCTATTTTTTACGGTTTTTCAATTTACTCGATATTTGAGGGTGTACGGTCCAAACTGACTTCAAATTCGGATTCAGCGGGTCGAAATACATGTCAGGAGGTAGGTGGCGTCAAATGTACAAACAACTTTTTTTTGTGTGCCGGTGTTACTTTTCTGCTGTATATCAGTCAGCTGTACAAGTAACGCGCATGCGCGATCAACAGACTCGTACGCCGCGTAATGGCCGCCTGCGCAGAACATTTTAAAGTAGACTTGCTGTAAATCTTTCATAATTTTCTTATTTTTACAACATATACAGCTGACCAGTACGCAGTAGAAAAATAATAAACATTTAACTCATTGTAACGCCTTAACTATTCATCGTGGAGATATGCCGTCGTGGACTTTTTTTGAAGATAATTTAACGCTCTATAAAAAATGTTCTGAGCAATTTTTCTCTATCTGTTGCCGTTTTCGCAGCGTGTGAAGTTGAATATTTAGAAACATCGATTTTCATCATTTTCACAACTTTAATTGTTTGTAAATTAAATTCTTCCTCATATAACTTACGGCAAAATTGACCATGAGAATTAAAAAAAAAAACTGAATCGAATGGTATGGATCGGGAATGGTTGGAAATTATCGTGAAAATGGGCCTGACTGATTTTTACTTAATTTGATTGGTCTAATACGAGTATTGCATTCAGAATTTTATTTTAGAAAAAAAAATTCTGGCCAAAATGAGTAAGATGAAAATGGGTATCGTCGTTTGGGCAAGGAAAAACCAGGAAAAGTTGAAAGGTCGGTCATCGCCATGGGCGAAGAATCATGTCTTCGAAGGGATGTTAAAGGAAGATGATGAATTGTTAGAAAAAGAACCGAAGGATTTCGGGAAAGTTTTTCTCGCGCATTGCGATAGCGGGCGCAGATCGTTGTAGGGAGTTTTCATTTGGACATACGATTGTGCAGAGTAAATAGTTACAGACAAACCAAATCGAGTACATTAATTCACAAGTAGAAGAAAAGTTGGACCTAGAATGAGCGCCATGAGATCTACTCAGGATATTGAAGCCACACTCGATACAATTTTAGGCCACAAGTTGCGAGCAAGACATTTATAAATTAAATTTCAAAGAGAAACGTCATATAGTGGTAAGAACAGATGCGCTCAGTCGGAGAATATCTTTTTTTAATGATTTCATTAGTGACTTCAGATGCGCCAAGTAAATTAATTTTCTACGGTGCACAGTGGACCAGAATTAATTTTTAATAGGACAAAACCTAAATTTATAAGAATTAATTTTGGGAAAAACTCCTTTATTGGTATCTACAGAAATAGTCGGTGCATAACGACATTAATATGAGAATTCCTAAAAACAAATCATGAGTAAGAACACTAATAATGCGCGACCATTCTCAGTTTATTAATTACTTTTGTATTGTATAAAAGTGGTGTCGTGTTCTCGATTGTTCTTGAGGGTGTAAAATTTTTCCTCTAGGAATCTTTCTGTTAAAGATATGCTACTTTTTCCCCTTTTTATTTAACATTTTTTAATGTTGACATTACCTTATTCAAAATAGTAACAAAATAAGAAAGTAAAAAGTGCAGTTATTTTTTAAATTACATATTTACGTAGGTACATACAAAATTGCACGCATATGCACAATGTCTGTTACCAAAAGAGAGTTATTACTTGAATTTTTTAAAAGACAGGGACAATCACATGACCCGAACTGTTTTAAAAACTCAAATAAGTCTCTTCTAGTAATATACATTGTCTCTAAATAGAATAATATGCTGATACTCAAGGCAAAATGAAAATAAGTTATCCCTGTATGTCCCTAATGGGCACTACATTTTATTAACAGTTATTGTATAAGCTTCCTATTTAAACTTCAAATTACAGTGCGCAAATGCGTGGAATTTTTGATAAACCTAAGTAAATATGTAATTTAAACATAATGGCACTATTTTTATTAATATTTTGAATAAGATAATATCAAAAATAACTGTATTAAACAATATTAAATAAAAAGCAAAAAAGTAGCCATATCTTTAACAAAAAGATTCTTACAAGAAAGATTTTACACCCTTAAGAACAATCGAGAACATAACACCACTTCTATAACACTATACAATACAAAAGCATTATTAGTGTTCTTTACTTGCTCACTATTTCTAAATGATTTGTTTTTAGGAATTCTCATATTAATGTCGTTATACACTGACCATTTCTGTAGATACTAATAAAGGAGCTTTTCCCAAAATTAATTGTTATAAATTTACGTTTTGTCCTGCTAAAAATTAATTGTGACCCACTGTGCGGCGTTACAAGTCAAGCTGCCGAAGCTTGTTATTGTTCTGAAGGTTACTTCAAGCGATTGTCTGCCCAGTCAAAAGGACAATTTTTTTGGAGCGATTGCCTTTTGAGTAAGACTTAACTTTTTTAACTTGAAGATCTTTTGGCCCCAAAGAATTTCATAACCTCACATCAATTTGAAATGTTCTAACCTCAAACCGAATTTGTTTTAGTATGGTCCTTCTCATATTTATTGTTAATTTCCGTTGTAAAAAACTGAAGTTTCATAGACCCCTCAAGATTATTCTTCAGGCCTTCTGCCCTTTAGATTGTCTAACCTAACAAAGTTCTACTTTGATGTCAGCCGGTGTCAAAGATTTCAAACTTCGAAGGTATTGATACAGAAATAGTCAACTTCAGAAATCTTATACAACGATTGGACTTTGACGGATAATCGTGTGTCAGCAAATCCTAACCTAGGAGGATAAAATAGATATTCTTAATTGTAGTATAACTGATATAAGAACTGCTTGTTATAATTTAAATTAATTTTTATCATGTCATTGTGTTCTTCTATACTTCTAGATTATTTGTTATTATTTTGTAACTTGGAAAATTGTGTCGGTATCTGTCCTGCTCTGTAATTGGAACTTGTTTCTGTTGAGTAGTGTAATTATAAATAAATAAATAAATACAAAAATATAATACTCGCATGTGGCAAATTTTTACACTGTAGGTACTATAGAGCCTTCATAAATGATCGTAAACCACGTGATCAATTGGTACCCTTTAACTTGTGATCATCGAATTTCTTATTATTATAATCTAAATCTCCAGTACAATACATATTCCAAGTCCCGTACTACATAGCTGTCATTCTGTGGGTATATCGGCTTCATGTTGACCAATTACAGAAGGCTATGAGTCCGCAGAAATTTTTAATTGTATTTACCAAAAGTTAGTCTATTTCCGTGGTTATTGGTACAGATAAGTTATTTTATTATCGTATTCGTATATTACAAATTAGTTAAAACGATTTGAAGAGAAAAAATATTTCACATCTGAGAAGAGAAAAACAACAACTTGATTTAAAATTGTTTTATTATCAAAAATTATAAATCTATCAAGCTATTGTTTACAAAGTGCTTTTATATTTATAATTAAAAATTTTTTAATAGGTTTTAGTTTGATTCTGATATTTTGATATTATCGTGATTGCAAGACACTTAAGCGTATTAAAGCAGAACTAGTTTCTTAACATTTAGCCAGAATTTTAGTCGAATATTGGTCAAATAAATGTAATACTTTAGTTTTATTGATAAGATAATTGAGTTATTGATGGAGAAACCTAATTAATAAATTCCGTTTCTTAAATATTCATCATGATAAATGGGTTAAGCTTCACAAAATATTTAACTCAATGAGAAAGGTAGTAAACTTCCTGATTATTCCAGATTAATGCGTCAACTGCAATGTTTATTTTCTCTAATTACGAGTATTCTAACATTTATTATAATTGACTGTTCACAAGTATTTATTTAAAATAACTATATTATTGCGCATCCTCGTGCAAGTATTATTCTTGAGGTACCTATCTATACCTCTTGTTTCACCTGTCCTTTGATCCTGCTGAAGGGGTCCTGCAAGGCGCAGGATCAGTCGATCTCACAGCACGCTTGATTTTGCGACACGAGAACCAGTGTTACCGACCTTTCGGAACGAGACGCGTTTCGGAGCACCGAGTTTTTCACGGTAATCAGTTCGTGCCCTCGACTGCTAAAAGTATTTCTTCTTGCAATATCCCGACACGTGCTTTGTGATGAAAGACCGATAGTTATCGATGAAGCACTTTCATTAAACATGTATGTTGGGGACATATATTTTTTTCTCATTTTGTACACTTGTTTTGTAAATTTACGATATAACTATAAATCAGAATGAATATTTTATTGCCATTCGGATTTATATTTTTTGGCTCGACGGCATTGAAGGGTAGCTTCTAAATTTGGTGCAGGTTTGATTAACTTTTTTTAAAATTGTATTTCCATATCTGTTGGAGTTTCTATTAAAGATATGAAAAATTTTAGTCTTTTCACGTACAGTATCATTATTATTATAAATACGTAAATTGCTTTTAAACTTTTTATATTCATGATAACGAAAAACGAAAACTGTTTTCTCATTTTTAATCATATGTAGATTTAGTGGGCGACTAATAGTTCTTTTTTTTGATATAACATAAAACATATTTTACTTTGTTTTTTATCACAAATTTATTGTACCTTACTGCAGTTTCTGCACTTAACGTGCCATTTTCGAACGATTCTGTAAATAAATAAATAAAAGCAATTACATCATTTATGACTATTTACTACGTTAAAGATGAGGAAATTTAAATTCCGATTTATGAGTGCAAATTAGGTTGAAAGGGTAGTGTCGCCGATATTTTATTACAATATGAGGGTTATTTACTTTGCTGTACAGGGGAATTTTGATAAAAACAGATGTGTATGGATGATAGGTAAATTAACAAACAGAAATTTTTTTAATCAGGTAAAACTGTCACAATTTAAATATTTCAAAAAGTGTAGAATAATAAAGTCCAACTTGTCTTTCAATATGTAATTTCTTGGATTGCTTGATTTAAAAATTTCTATGGATTCTAGTAAATTAAATTTTTTTCTTTTATATGTAATATGCAGGGAGAGGAACAAGAGCCATTTATGTATAATATTACATACATCTATCCCAGCTTCCTGCCGCAATACTGGTTACCGAGCTGGTGCATATATTACAGGTATATAAATAAACGTATACGTATCAATTAAGTCAATCACATGAATGCTCTTTAAAAATTATATAACTGCCGGTTTTGAAAAATGGGCAAAATTGCATATATTTCTGCTCCCTGGAATATAGTAATATGTTAAGATTGTTTAAATTAGGAATACTGTGACCTGACTCTAAACTATGATTTGAAAAAGTTGAATGGAGTCTAAAGAAACGTAGGTGTTCTTTATATCTAATTTCGAACGTACGACCAGTTTGACCCATTT
This sequence comes from Rhamnusium bicolor, assembly GCA_029963845.1. NCBI lineage: Eukaryota > Metazoa > Arthropoda > Insecta > Coleoptera > Cerambycidae > Rhamnusium > Rhamnusium bicolor. The sequence goes on along the minus strand of JANEYF010004358.1, from coordinate 135,364 downwards.
AAATTGCATTACAATCCGTACATGTCAATTTATAAAATCCTAGTATCTTCAATTTGCTAGTTCTGTCTTTGGCAATAAACAGAACATCTAGGTAAATGTTTTGACTCGATTTAAAACTAACTTTTAGATTGTGGTGACATGTCAAAATTTTTGTCTGAAATTGTAATTAAGTATGTTAAAGGTACACATTTGTTAGTGTCGTGGTTTTTAATGTGGGGGTAAATACTATAATAAGCCAGTTTGAATTATTTTTTATTACATTTTAGTACTTTCCTGAAAGCCATTGCTTATGGCTATTGTTTTAGTCTTTAATTCAATTTTTAATTGCTCTTCTGAAAGGGGAAGTGATAAAGCCCTATGTATCATCATATGATGCCAGTTTATAAGATTTGGGGCTGAGTAAGTAATTTAAAGATGTTATGTTTGCGAATTTAGGTTTTCTGTAAATATTTTAATAATTTTATTATTTCTTTCTGTCTCAACAGTAAATTTAATAATCGAAGGAAGTGTTTATATAATTAAATTTTTTTAACTGTCTACGGATCCCTGTAAATCAGGCTAAAGCCAAGTTTCTATGCAAGTTTTCGTTCAAGTTTCTGTTAAAGTTTCATTAAAGTTTTAATTCAAGATAGCATGTTTGTGGTGAAGTTAGTTATTTATTTGTCTGCTAGTTTCACATTAATAAATTGGCCTGAGAGATTAGGGAAATATATATATAAATATATATATATATATATATATATATATATATATATATATATATATATATATATATATATATATGTGTATCAAGCCCTCGATCATAAGCAACAAATATAGTAAGGTTATAAATGAATAAATCAAAATAAAACAATTAACCATTAATGTTGCACTACTGAAATGCGTTGCAATGCGTAAGTCCAAACGAAAACTTGAATGAAAACTTGGACCAGACATAGTTTACTGTATTCTTTCTAGTTCGAAAATTGAGTAAAATTTTGTTGATTCACATTGTTGAAGTTTTTGTCTTGAAACTAGTTTCTTAATTTAAAGTTTAAAAAATTAATTTTCTAAATGTGACATACTAATTTCTACTAAAAGAGGACTCAGTGGAGATCGCATTGAAAATTTCTGTGTAGTATTTATTATTATATTTGCTATAATTTTGACTCAGGCATAGATCTAACGCTTATATTGTTTCGTCATTTCATTACGGCACTTACATGTGATTTACCTCTAGATGATCTAGAATATGTAACTCCAGTAGGAATATTTGAAATCATATTTGAAACATCAAAAAATACCAAAAAGCTATTTTCTGAAATTTCTGATCTACATAAAAAATTGTGAATTCGATGGAATTTGGAGTTTTATTAAATTTTTCAGGATGTAATTAATTTTGTTATTTAATTTGTGTGTATTAATATATGATACAATCGGTCGTATGGGAGCGTTCTTTTTATGGTTTATAATAAGACCATAAAGTTTGAGTGGATGAAAATTCATATTGACTAATTTGTATTTATCACCACTATTAAATACAATATTGTTCTCTGGTAAAAATTGCTTCGGCTTGGATTGGAAATTGTTAGTCGGATCTCTTTTAATTTTAGTTAATTCGGATTGAGTAAATTGCTGCATTTTTTCATCATAAACTAATCTCGGAACAACTACAGTTGCATTTGATTCGTTTGCTTTGGTTAGTATTAAATTGTTGTCTTTATATTTTTTGTTAATTGATTTAATGGTTTGGCATTACTATTTTTAATTTTTGTACTTTTTGTTTGGTTAATATATTGGAAATTTTTGATTTCATTATATATTTTATTTTATGTATTAGCTATATATTTTTTTTCGATTGTATGAGAAAGTGACGTTTTTTTATTCGAATATCTGGACGAAAAGATCACCTCTTTATAATAGGTATTACTTCTTGTTGTGGTTGCTAGGGTACTACTACTCCCAGCCGAAAAGTACTTTTTGGACAGTAAACAATTATTAACAAAATAATGGATACCATAAATAAGTTAAACAAACTGTCATGCATGATTTTCTTGTTAAATTATATCAAAGTGATGCACAGTGGGGCCTTGTAAGTAAAAAGTTGGTATAAACTAGTGATGAGAAAAACCGGTTTTAAACCAGTTGTAAATCGGTATTTTGTAAATCCGAACAGAACCGGTTTTGAAAATAAAACCGGTCTTGTTAGTTATTATGGCTTTTTACCATTAGATTGTAGATTGAGCGCGAATAAAATGGAAATATGTGGTAAAGCGACTAGCCAGCTGTTATCGGCTTCGGACAACGTGTGTTTAATACCTACACGTGCGCTTTCGACTTGACGCGTAGGCGTCGTGTTTCGAATGTTTGAACATTTGAAAAAAATACTACAACTGTGCTTAACCTCAATACTACTGATTTTGCATTATACAATCAAGTTGTAATTGTTGGGAAATCAATCTATTCTAGTCTAAAGTAAAAAAATAGAACGTTGGAAAAGAAAAACCTGTTCTACCGATTTTTCTCCGTTTTTTTATCTTAATGCATCGGTTTCGAACCAGTTTAAAAGAGGCCGATTTATCCCATCACTAGTATAAACCCAAAATTTAGAAATACAGTAGTTCGATTACTAAGATTACTCATATGTAGGGTTATGATAACTTGGGACCAGCTGATACTTGTTGATAACAGTTCTAATTAGATACATCCAGCAGTTGATAGTTGTCCTTTGCAGTAAGTGTTAGTATTTTCCTATTTAAATTGTTTTATATTTTGGTAATTGTTATCTCTCTTTGATTACTATGGATCATGTTCCTGAAAGTATGTATTTAACTTTTAAGACTTTTGTTTAAATTCCAGCACATTTCCAGATGTGTGAAAACATTCTAGAATTTGTCCTGTTTTTGAGAAATGTGATAAAAACTCTGTGATTAATTATAGACCTATCACCATTATCTCTAACTTTTCCAGGGCTTTTGAAATGTTACTGAATAAAGCAATTTATGCTAGCACTCATGGGTTGATTAGCGATTTTCAGCATGGTTTCATGCAGGGTCGGTGTACCACTACTAATCCTTTTTGCTAAACACAGTACATTTTCGAATCTGTGGATTCTGGTGGACAAGTTGACGTCATCTCTACAGATTTTAGTAAGGCGTTCGACAGTCTTAATCATGGTATTCTTTTGTATAAACTTAAGCAGTTTAGTTTTTCAGATAAACTGTCTAAACTTTTTTCATCATACTTGCAGTGCAGGCGCCAATACGTGGAATACCGTGGTTTCAAGTCTGGCGAATTCATTGCTTCATCTGGTATACCACAGGGTTCAATACTTGGGCCTCTTCTTTTCGTTATTTTTATCAACGACATTGTAGATATGATTGACGTCAATTGTCTTCTGTATGCAGATGATTTGAAAATTTTTGTGATATTAATACTATCTGCGATTCCCTTTAATTGCAAATAAATTTGAATAAAATTAATAACTGGTGTGTAAAAAATAACTTGGTACTGTGTGCAATGTGCAAAAGTGTAACGTTTTGTCTCTCACAAAAAAAAACTGAACCGTAAATTTACAATTATACACTCTAGAGTAACTGAATTTAAAAACTTAGGAGTTATTTTTGATTCAAAGCCGAGCTTTAATCTTCATATTAATGCTGTTGTTATTTCAAGTTACAAAAACCTTGGTTTCGTTATAAGGCATTCACGAGGGTTTAATGACACTGACGTTTTGATTTTATTATTTAATTCTTTTGTTCTCTCTAAGATAGAATGTACTAGTATAATTTGGAATCCTGGGTGTCAAACATATAGTAATAATTTAGAAAGTATTCAGCGCAAATTTTTAAAGTACGTATCCTTTAAGATCGATAGCACTTACCCAGTTATTAGAGCGCCACATCAACAACTATTAACTAGGCATAATATGTTGAGTCTAAAAGATAGAAGCGAAATGCATTCTCTTATATTCTTACGTAATATTATTCATAATAAGATTGACTGCCCTTCTATTTTAAGTCAACTTAATTTTAATATTACTTCAATCGCAACTAGGCACAGTGTCACTTTTTATTTACCAACCCCAAGGACCAATTAACTTAAATTTTCACCTTTATTTTGTTTATGCAACAATTATCATTCAGTTCAAGATAATTTGGATATTTTTATCTGCAGTATTAATTCGATCAAAAAGTTATTTGTAAAAAGTAATGTAAGTGCTGTTTAATGTATTTCTTTTTTTGCTGCCGCAAATGCATTGTAATAATTGTCAATTTTCAATTGCCAATTTATTATTATTTTTTTTTGAATTAATATTTGTTATTTTAATTTTTTCTTTTTTTGTATTTATTATTATAATTTTTATTTTTTTTTTGTTAATTATGCTGTATTCTCATCCTATAATTAGTATGCAAATACTGTTGGATGGTGTATTTGAAATAAATAAATAAATAAATAGAAATATATAAAACGCGATTAGTATTTTAAAGAAAAAAATAGATGTCTCTTTATACATGTTACAGATCTTTGTTAGTTAAATTGTTATATTTCCACACATTTCCACGATTTAATTTTTGCTGTTGGTAGTCAGGTAATTAACCTTCTTTATAAATTTAAAAAAAAATTTAGGGCACATAAGGCATAAACATAATACGAGTACACCTCGTGAAGGTCGAACTCATATTTTATGTGAAAATATACTCATATAAAATTAACTTATAGATTCAAACATATGAGATTGTATAATAGTACGTTAAATGTTTTAAATAAGTGTTTCTGTTGAATGCTTGATTTATTTATAATATTTAAACGAATCATAATGTAAGAAAATGATTGTTTTAAATTACTGTAATACTTAATTTAAAATTGTAGTCATAAATGAGCGACTGGCTTCCTGTTAGTGGTTTCCGTTTGTGTCGTTTTGCAATCCTGGACGACATTGCACCCTCCAGAATCGAATCTGTATGATCTTTCTCGATATTGTAGGTATTTTTTAAGAACTGTATCTTTGAGTTTACATCCCATGATCGACTTTGGACCTCCAGATTCTTAACTAACGGGTAAAACATTCGGGTCTGTGAAAACTGACAAACAGACTAATTATTATGTTTGCGCGTGGGTATTAACCTAAGTTGAGGAGAAGGGCATTTTTTAGTAATAATCGTTTTATGAATGAAAACAAATAAGAACTTAGCATTATCGCCATCTAGAAATAGCCATTGTTTGTCGCCCTGTAAACACGGGATCTTTCAATTTCAACCATAAATGAGCGACTGGCCTCCAATCAGTGGTTTCTGTTTAAGTCGTTTTGTCTAAGTTTCGCACATCTTTTCAACTTGCTGGTGAGATTGAACAAGTCTGAGAAACATGTCCATGGTGTGCATCCTTTATGCGGGCCTTATCCGTGTTATATAACATCCGTCTTAAGATATGCATATTATGTATGTAGGTTACATTGCGCGCCATATTGGGACTGCCATTTGGTATTTTGTATTTTTGACATCAGATCCGGCATCAGCTACTCCATAAATTCCTAACTACCCATTTTTATGGAAATACAACGTGGTGTTGGATTTATGCCAACTTTGATGTAGTTGGAGCCACTGTACGACGTGAGGTCGATTACGATCACATTTTTCATTTCAAATAAATGTAATAAATCAAAATTTATTATTTTCGTCTTACAACTGAATAAAAAATAGTGTTTGACACACTCATACGTCCAGCAATTTTCTGTAATCATACAAAAAACTACATTTTTCGTCGTTGTGCTATAAACAACTATTATAATAGATTGTAATTGTTTTTGTTTATTTATTCACTTCAGATTCAATCGGTTGAAAATGGCACATTACATTAAGTGCCGAAACTGTAGTAACGTTAAGTTACAATAAATTACACTAGCAGACAAAAAATATATTTGTTTTGTAATATGTACCATATCCCACTGGCATAAAACCTTCTGATTATAGAAATGACGAGCAAAAATTCGTAACACGTAATGTTTCCTTGTTATATTAATAAAACATTATGGGCAGGAATAACATTATTGTTAAATTTACTAATCTGTTTATTGCTGTATATCAATGATGTGTATAACATATATTTAGGCTTACATAAATATATCTACAAACATAGAGCATAATTTTTGTAAAACATGTGCTCAGTTAATTTTTTGCTTTTATGGAGGGTCAAATCGTCTGGCTTTAAGATCCATCAGTAATCACCCATCATAGCTGGATCTCATCGTTCTTGTTTCCTAAAAATCCCCTGACTACGCATACAATGAGTTCCAAGCTCTGAGTTCCTGTCTGTTGAGTATTCCTTTAAAATCTGCATCGTCAAGCAGTTTTAACGTGCTTTTTTTGATAGTGTAATCAAGTCATGTAAATCGGCATTCATGAATTTACACTTCAGCTGCTTCTTCTGGATGGAAGCTTTTATAAATTTGCGTGTCATCAGTATAAAAATGACTCTGTGAATGTTTCAGTGAATTATGCAAGTCTGCTGCGTATAATGAAAATAATGGTGGTCCAAGTATGGATCATTGGAGTACTCCGCTTTTAAGATTAGCTGAAGACGAATAACTGATGTTCAAAAATACTCTCTGACTTCTGTTGTTTAAGAAACAGTAAAAAAATCACAGGATATATCATTAAATTCATAAAATTTAAATTTGGAATAAAGTAGATCATGATTAATAGTATCAAACGCTTTCGTGAAATCAAGCAGTACAGCTTTCTGTTATCCCATTCACGAAGTAAATCATCACTTATGTTTAATAAAGCTGATGCTGTACTATATCCTTCCCTAAAACCTGATTGACGGGCAGGTAAAATTGAATTATTGCATACGTATTCATTGACTTGAATATAAACTACTCATTCAAGAACTTTGGACAGTACAGGTAATATACTTATAGGACGCAAATCTGAATAGACTTTAGGATTCGAGATTTTGGGTAAAGGATATACAACTGCCTGCGTCCAGGTACTTGGAAAATATCCCAATTCAAGACAGAGATTAATAATATGTGTGAAGTGAGGGAGAAGATGCGGTAAACATAAATTAAACATTTTACGAGAAATACCGTCAAATCCAGAAGCGTTTGATTTTATACGTGTAAATGTCTTAAACACTATTTCTGGGGTTACATGATGAAATTCGAATTTAATATTCCTGTTAAAGGTGCTAAGACCATAGTGATTGCTCATTTCTGTGCAATCATTGTTAAAGTGACCAGCGATAGATCCGAGATAAGACTTAATTTCCTCACTAGAATGGTGCTCATAGCAATCCTCCTTCATTGTTACTGAATGGGCAATTGGTATAGGTGGTTTAAAATTTCCATTATATAGTAATATATCTTTTAAACTGTATTTGGAGGAATCTAGGAATAAGCACCACTCAGAAGAGGAATGCTCGATAATAAGTTCTTGCATTAAACCATCAATATCAGTACACATGCATTGTGAATTTTCCATATTATAAAATGCGGAAAATGGTGCATTTCTTTTCTAAAACTTTTTTTTGTTTCTTTACAGTTCCACTCCTTAAGCCGGGAACCAAGGAGTCTGATACATTGTGAGGAACAGATCTTAGTTTTGATAGCAAATTTGGATATTTTTTGTTTTTCTTTTTCGGAATATACCTCGGTTCTTGTTACACAAAAATAACAATTATCGAAATGATTGGTGGGTTCTCGCCATAACATTGGAACCACAAAAGGCATGCTTTTTCTTTTCCCTTTCATCCCATGCACAAGTGACACGCTACAACTTATATAACAAACGTGGGGAGCCCATTGCTTGTCGTGACTAAAACTCCAAAATACAGAAAATACGCGTTTTTCACATTTTCAGACATAGGTTCGCTTGTGACTTCACAAATGTAACAAAATTTGTCAGGTGGGGTTTTGCAACTTCGGCGAATTTGACTGGATATTTTTGTCGTAACAGAATTATGTTGACAAACGAAAACAATTTCTAACAGACACAATTGGGTACTTGGAAGGTCAAAATAAGAGTGATACTGAAAATGTCCCACCTTCCTTTAACTGGCTCTTCTAAAATTGCCGATCCATCAGAAAATTTATTACCTGGCAATATAATAGGGTCTATTATGTTCACAAACAAATGGTACGTATTAGAATTTGTTGGATATTTTTTTCAGTTAACAGGGAGATATTAACGATATAAAAACAGTAGTGTGAACTATGTTACAAAAATTGTGTCGGCCAGTGTTAGTGATAAAAAATAAAGTAAAATGTTTTTGTTTACACAATTCAATTTTTCTTTTTTATGTATTCTATAACCTCATCTATTGTGTATATATATATATATATATATATATATATATATATATATATATATATATATATATATATATATATATATATATATACAGGATGTCTCATCAGAAACTGTATCAATCGATATAGGGAAAAGTACGCAACAGAAAATTTTGAAAATTTAGGGAATTACTAATAACAGTGTGGCCTATTCAACTAAAATAATTACAAGCATCTGGCACTTCCGGTTATACTGGAAGTCAATACCAACTTGCTTATTTTAGATGGAATACCCTATATATATTTAGGGTTTTGAAAAGAGCATAAAATTCTGAGTCAAAAACTCTATGCCTGAACCCAGCCGTTTCAGAGATATTTGACATTTTAAAAAATGTTGACAGGTGTAATGGTTTACAATAACCTTTATAACTTTCTTCGTATAAAATATACTCATTTGCTTTTTGGCATGCAGAAAGACCATAAGGTGAGCTACGCTCTACAGTTTAAAGGAATTCAATAATAGTATAACAAGAGTTCAATTTTTGATGTTACATTTTGTCAACTTCAAACCGCGAAAACTTGCTTAAGTCAAATAGAACACCCTATATTTTTTTACATCAAGTTATGTATAATTAAATTCCATTGTGGGGGTTTACGTTACAACTTTTTGAAATCTTTGCGATTTTATTAGAAATTCAAGAATTTTTTAGTAAAAATTTTATCAAATTAGCCATGATTAGAATCAATCAGTAATGTCAGTCAACCTCTTATGTCAATAAATGCCACAGCATTTAAATTACACCCCGAAGACTTTTTGAATCTGTTTATTATTTATGGAGATTGTGAGTAATATCAAGAACTTGTAGTACATTTGCTATTCGATATACACAAAATCGGAAACCGTCGCGAAACACTGTAAAACGCATACTGAAAAATTTTAAAAACTGTGGCTCTATCAAGGCAAGCATTCAAAAGCGGAAGCCTATTGTTGAAGATGAAAACGTAGAAATAGCAGTTCTGGGATATTTTCATGCATTTCAAATGACGTCATTGAGACAAGCTGCTCTGAAATCGGGACTATGCAAGGATTTAGTCCACAGAATCTTAATTAAACCTAAAATTTCACCAGTTTTCATTCCAAATGGTTCAACGATTAAAAGAAACAGATTTCCTAAGAAGAGACAATTTCTGTGAATTTATTCTAATAAGGTCTGTAGGCGACGATTCTTATTTGGAAAACATTATATGGTCAGATGAAGCTAAAACCAAAAATTAACTTTTTAGTCGACACAATTCGCATTATTGGAGTGATTCGAATCCTCTTGTGTTCAGGGAGCGAAATTTTCAAGAAAGTTGGCAGTTTAATGTTTACTGTGCCATAAGAAATGATAGAGTGGTGGCATTAGAATTTTATCAGGAAAATTTAAACTGTAAGTTATAAAGATTTCTTGTTCTGCTAATATGTACAGTTGATTTTTTGTTTTTGCTTTTTTTTAGGTGATAGATATATAAATATTTTACAAAATTTGAATAATAACTATTTAGAAAATGTACCTCTTGCCGAACATAGAAACATTTTTTATCAGCACGACGGTGCTCCCCCACATAACGCGTATTTGAAATAATTTTTTCAAGAATTTTTTTTACGATCAATGGATCGCCAATAATGGACCTTTATGGCCTCCTCGCTCGCTCGATTTATCAATTTTAGATTATTTTATTTGGGGAACTATTAAAAATAATGTTTATGAGAGCCCCTTAACAACTATTGAAGATTGTATGCAGAGAGTAAGAAATGAATTTCAAAACTTATCACAGGATTCAATTAGAAGAGCTACCCATGAGGAAGTAATCCGAAGTACGAAAAATCTGTGGAGGTTCGAAGGCGGAATTTTGAATAATTATTAAATTAAAAAGAATCATGTTTTTAGTTGATTTTATCTTACCTATTTTACTTTATGCAAAGTGTCTTCAATCCAATTATTAGGCATGTTACAGTGTTTAGTGTTATTTTTGGTTTTTATTGATATCTGGTAACAAACGTACTACAAGTTCTTGATATTACTTTATCACATTCTCCATAAATATTAAACAAATCAAAAAAGTCTTCGTGGGTGTGATTTAAACGCGGTGGCATTTTTTGACATAAGAGAATGACTGACATTACTGATTGTTACTAATCATGGCTAACTTGATAAAATTTATATTAAAAATGGTTGAATTTCTAAGAAAATCGCAAATATTTCAAAAGGTTGTAACTTAAACTCCTACAGGCTGATATAAAAAAATGGAATTTAATTTTACATAACTTGACGTAAAAAATATAGGGTATTTTATTTGATTTAAGCAAGTTTTCGCGGTTTGAGGTTTACAAAATATAGAGTGGAATGAAAAATAATATTAACTGAAAATTTTTGTTAATTATTATTTACTAACTTTTACAAATCTTATCACAGATAAGTATAACATATATCCTTTAAAACAATTATTTTCCCGGCTATTTGCCAAAACGCTGAAACTTGAATTACAAAAAAAGATAATATGCACATTATGTTCAGTACTACTGACTCAATAATGTTATTTTTAATTTCAACTATTCTGTCTAATAAAACCAAAAATAAATAAAACACAAGGTACTCACCAGTTGACACTCACTTTAAAAAACTTTAAAATATCTACCGACACGTGTTTCTGCTTGCCTTTAGCTCGTCAGGGTAGCCGGCACATTTAAAGAATCCAAAGTAAGGAAACTTGTAAACCCCAATGTAATAAACATTAATGGCTTCAGAGAACAGAATAATTGAAATTATATAGTGGAAATACCCCTTATTAGGGCCAATGAAATAATTTTAAAACAAATTAAGTTTCTCTTCTTGATAACGTTACAAAATGTAACATCAAGAATGGAACACTTGGTATACTATTATTGAATTTCTTTAAACTGTATAGCGTAGCTCACCTCATGGTCTTTTTGCATGCCAAGAAGCAAATGAGTATCTTTTACACGAAGAAAATTATAAAGGTTACTGTAAACCATTACACCTGTCAGAATTTGTTTAAAATGTCAAATATCTCTGAAACGGCTATTTTGACTCAGAATTTTATGCTCTTTTCGAAAATCCTAAAATATATAGGGTGTTCCATTTATAATAAGCAAGTTGGTATCGACTTCCGGTATAACCGGAAGTGCCAGATGCTTTTAATTATTTTAGTTGGATTGGCCACACTGTAGTAGCTTCCTAAATTTTAAAAATTTTCAGGTGCGTACTTTTCCCTATATCGATCGATGCAGTTCCTGGTGAGACACCCTGTATATAGGTCAACATCAATTTACAGATTTGTATTGTCCATCTGATGAAAACACAACCTTTTATGACCATTAAAAATAAAAACATGCTGTGTTATTACATGCATATAAATAGTATGAACTAACACATAAAGGTTGCATGTGTTGGATATGTACATATCTTTTTTTATCATATTTATTTATGTTATCTCAAATCTGAATCTATCATACGTAAATATATAATTTTTTCAACATTTAGAACAATTTTTCCATTTAATATCTAGAACACGCCATAATTAGTGTAATTGCTTAAATTATTATGTGAAAACTAATTGAAAGAAGACATTATTGCAACAGCAAATTTTTGTTAAATAATAGTCAGATATAATAGAAAAATTATACATGTATCAGTCTATTATATTAATCGTTATTCAGTAACAAGTCACGCAATATTGAAAAAAATTGTGCAGTTCCTGGACGTTATTAGGTTTTAATAAAAGTTACATACACACCGTGTGTCCCAAATTCGATGCCCACCATTGCGATTTCGGAAACCACAGTAGCTACAAGGTCGGTTAACTGGAATAAGTTTTAGCAAATTTTATGCTGATTCCAAATCCGTTAATAACGGCTAATTGAAACCGTTTTTGGAATTTTCCAAAAACAGAAAATTTTTTAATTTCTCTTTTCGGCTGTAGCCAAGTAATCCTTGGTCAGACAGGTTTTAGGCTTTTACATTATTAGTACACTTTTTAGAGACTAATATTTTGGTGTTAAACAAATGATCGATATTCTTTTGTTTTCGAGATATCTGAGCTAACTTTTGTTTTTCTAGTGGTGGCCTTTTTGGATTTTTCGTTTTTCAGATTTCGCCCAAACAGAGCTATCAAATGATGTATCACATGCCGAGGAAGAATTCGTTTTCAAGGGACTAATTTAAGAAAAGCTATCCATTGCTTAACAAAACAAAATAATAGGCCATGGAAAATCAAAAAGTTATTTAGATTTCATGGATGTACCTAATACCAACCATTATGAAAAATAACAGTAATATTAAGGTTACCAGTTTGACATGTTTAAATAATTTTAATTTTCTGTTAAATGAACATAAATCGATACGGAGGAAACTCTTAAATAACAGCAAATTAACATAATAGGAGAAATTATAATAAAGAAGTAAGAAGATTTAATAAAACTGTTCAATATGACCTCTAGCTAAATAGGTATTTGAAATCTACGCCTAACTGAGCTGATTACTCTTCTGAGAATATTGGCATTTATTGTGCCGAAAACGTCCCTAACTCTGTCTTCCAAAATATCGATAGTTTCCGGGCTTTCAAAATCATACACTTCATTTTTCACCGTATCCCACAAATAAAAATCGGGAAGGCTTATATCAGGTGAGCGGGGAGGCCACAATACTGGACCTCTATTTGAAATTATGCGGTTAACAAAATTTTCCTACAATATCCGTCTAACATTATGAGTATTATGTACAGAACAACCATCCTGTTAGAACCACAATTTGTTTATTTCTTGTTCTGTAAAAAGCTGTCTTATCTCGGGTAAAATAGATTTCTAGAAGTTCGCGATAGGCTGCACCTGTTACATTGATGTGAAAAATGAATGGATCAATTAAATGGCGATCTAACAATAATAATTAAGGAAAGGGTTATAGGCAGGTATAGGAGCAGAATAGGTAGAAAAAAGGTAATATCTATCATGCCGCACCAAACATTGAATCCAAACCTAGTTTGGAATCTTCTTTGCGTAGTTACATGCGGATTTTCTGCGGCCCAGTGGTAATAATTATGCTTGTTAAAGATTTATAATTTGTAAATCGATTTTCATCGGTAAATATAACTCTCGACTGCAAATCAAGTTATTCTTTGCATTTGTGATTAAACCAATGACAAAATTCAAGTCTTCTACCAAAATCATTATTGTTTAAAGCTTGAACAATTGTAGGTTTGTATGGATATTTCCTTTGTTTTAATGTCGTGTGTACAGTTGTCCTAGGAATATTTGTTTCGCCTGCAATTTGTCTCACTGTTATTGTCAATAGCTTCGAAAATCTTATTTATGCGGTCAACATTATCAATATCTTACCGATCTCTTTTATTATCAAAACTCCTATAATTTAACAAATTGCTTACAATTCTTCTAAAAATTGTTCTATGTGGTTGCATTCTCTACAGAAATGTTTCTAGATGCGTTTTGCGAATTTGTATTTATTTTAAATAACATTTTTAAATAACATATAAAATTTTTCTTTATTTGAGAATTTGTGCGCCATTTTGCAATAATCACACTCTTGAACAGTAATAATAAGTGTTCTTGAACAATTTACAATAACGCCACTATTATTTAGTGCACAACTGTCAACTAACAGTTATGCTTATTATTTGTTTTAAACCACAGCCTACTAAATTTTACTAAAAGTTATGTGTGAATTTGGTCGTTTTTAGAAAACCATTTTTCAAATTTTACTACTTACTAGCTACCTTACATGCAATAATACCTTTGATGAAGAGATTTCTTTGTTCAAATTTTGAACACGTTATTGACAATTTTATGACAAATAAAACCATAGTGATCGTCTAAAAATTAACATTTTTAGAAAATTGTACAAATAAAACAATTTATAGTAGATTTTAAGTAAATAGATATTAATTAGTCTGAATAAGCAACTTCCTTGTCTCTGGCTTTACAAAAACTTTTTGATTTTCCATGGCCTATTATTTTGCTTTGTTAAGCAATGGATAACTTTTCTTAAATTAGTCCTTTGAAACACAAATTTTCCTCGGCATGTGATACATCATGTGAAATCTCTTTTTAAGCGCAATCTGAAGAATGAAAAATCCAATACGGCTGCCATAAGTTAAACAAAAGTCACCTCATTTATTTCTAGACCAAGATATTAGTCTCCAAAAAGTGTTCTAACAATGTAAAAGTCTAAAACCTGTCTGGCCAAGGATTACTTGGCTACAGCCAAAAAAGAAATCAACAAAATTTTCGTTTTTTTTTTTGGAAAATCTCAAAAGTGTTTACAGTTAGCCGTGATTTCTTAACGGATTTGGAAGCAACATAAAATTTGCTAAAACTTATTCTATTTAATCAATCTTGTAGCTCTTACCGTTTCTGAGATCCCAATGGTGAGCATCGAATTTGGGATACACGGTAAACAATGTGGAAAAAAGTATGGAGACAACTAGACTTTTTTCCGAAAATATTGATATATTTTTTTAAATCTAACTTTTTTTAGCACACTTTTTATGCAGTGCCATACTTCTCGACTTATGTTGTTTTAAAAATTTAAAAAGAACACGTTTTCTATGTAAGACTGTGACTGTATACAAATTTGATGGTATGCATAAGAAAATTTAAAATGATAAAATATGTATTTAATATCAAAATGTGTCAATAAAATGATAAACTTCACTTTTTTGGTAGAAATGCGAGAATACAACATTATAAATACAATTTTTAGTTAGTTCAATTTAAATAATTGAGACTGCCATTCAAAATTTTAGCTGACATTTCCACGAAGCAACTATTGGCCCCCAATATCAGTAATTTAATTATTAATGGAATTCGACGATTAAATTCCTCAGAGGTATTTCGCAACACGTCTGGGATAACTTAAGCAACTGCATCTCAAATTCTTTTTTAAGGTCCTTTAGATTTTATGGTTTCGTTCGATACGCACCTATTTTTAGAAAATTCATAGACTATTTGATTATGTAATTTTTAAATTATTTCAATATGTTTATTACTTATTAGGCAATGATTTATAGTAACTTTATTTTGCTTATAATTATCGTGTATTTCATGACTGATACGTATTACCTAAGATATATTTTAAATCAACACTTAAAGCACCAGGAATGGTCGACATGCGTCCAGATCTCTGGGGACATGATTTTGTTTGTGGATTAAAGTCCAGTGAACATTTGCTTCTCCTCCAAATGCCCCCCTCCCTTAAAACCAATGTACCAATGCATCTTAAAAAAAGTAAGTCGTAGGCCAATAGGTCAGAAGGCAATTTATAGTCTATTTTTTTCATGATCATCATTCAAGACAAAGACGCAGACATCTTAGCTATATGGACTTCGATCTATTGGATATTGTAATAAAATAAATAAATAAATAAAAATAAAATAAATATTGTGGTTTTTAGAAACAATGAGTTACAAGAAAATATACAAACATTAGATGGATAGGTGATAGTTAGTAATTTATTTGTCACGTTTACACAGAAATATAAAACATATCGAACTAGTCATAAATTCAAAATCCCGTAACATAGTACACAATGATATAGTATACAAGGAAGATATATAATGTGGTACATATGCATGTGCACTGTGTAGCATTATATATTTTTGTATATTCGAATATTGAGTAACATTCTAAAGTAGAACCAAGTTCTATTATACTGATTTTTTTTTATTATGTATACGAATATATTATAAAGTACACGAATAGATTAAGACTGGTATATTCATTAAGAATTCATGTAAACACCACTTCTTTTCTATGTATAGGTGGGAGTGGTAGAATGGCTTGCGCGAAATCTCTTTTCTCTCCTTTTATTTTTGCAACATGTTAAACGACCAAACAGATTTAAATAATTTTCCGTTATTAAACTTATTCAGATAACCTAATGCTGTTAATAAAAATCATACCATAATATAATTTACTATCTTGAAAGACCCCTACATATAAAGACATAACATCTGTACAAATATGAATTATAAGACCAACTATAAAGTGACCCTTCTATTTAGTTCAGTTTACATTTAAATGATAGTAAAATCTGTGTATATTTTAGTTTACTTGAAAATGTCCGAATAGGATGAAACTATTTGTAAAATAACAAATAATGTGAAAATTAGACAAGTAATAAAAAGTGTTTATAATTTTTTAAATAAATATATATTTATTTTATTTTATATTATACATATAATACCTTTTTTGCATTTTTTTTGTTTAATGTAAAAATCGTATGAAAAGTGCATCTAACAGTTTATACTAACCGTATTAGAGACCGCCCAAGAGCTTAAATTAAGTTAGAATAATGCATAATGAGTTTACATACAATAGTAATGTCATTTCAACTAATTACAAAATGAAAGAAATCGAGGACGGGCAAAAAACGCCGCCTTGGGTATACACTTAAATTACTTTAGCTTGGGCCTTCTAGGGTTAAGTCGATCTAATTTAACTCCAAGGTACCACTGTTAAAATTTGTCGATGTTTTTAGGAACACCCTGTATATCATTTTCTTTGCCATCTAAAACTTCTACTATATTTTTGGTTAAACAAAAGCATCTTAGAATTTTCAGTTATTGTCGATTCATCTATTTCGATATCTTAATTAATGGTTTAACTTTTTTGAGAGAAACGGAAACATTTTTTAAATTAAACTGTAAACTCACATGACAGTCAGTGAAATTAGGTGCCCAACGCAATAAGTTTTTTTCCATTTTTAAAACAAGACTTATACAACACCTGTGGTTAATTTTAAATAATTTTGTTTTGAAATTCTTTACGTGCATGCACACCAGCCGCATACTTTTATAAACTCAACATCCGGGCTCAAAGTAATGATCCAATTATAAGGGTAGGCATACTTTTATATTATTAAAATGAAAATTCACTGTAGAAATATTTAAGAATGCAAGGGCTGCTTGAAATAAAACCCCTCTGAGCACGAATTATCTTGAAGCAAATTTTCGCTCATATTTGCGTACAACACAATAGTATTATAATGAATAAAAAATGTTATTTTCCAAACAACGAAAATTTACATTAAAGTATAGGTAACTCATTTTTGTTAAAACTAAAATTGAAAGTAAAGTTATTACTGAATTTGAATAATTTATAAAGATAAAATGAAGGAGGTTTAAAACAGGGAGAAATAATTATAAAAAGCTCTTTATAAAAAAACATTCAATATTTAAAGCAAATTTAAAACTAAGCATCTAAAAAGGAAAGATTTATCAATTGAAACTCCACTGGTATATGATTTACTACCACTGTAAATTAATTTTTACATTATGTACAACAATGCATTCACTTGCTCGTGGAATAAACAATCGATATATAGACTCATCGATATCAGAAAACGTGTATCTGCTTTAGAATATCCGGCAAGTGTCTTATTTTCTTTCACGTCACATTGTCACTGCTTGCAATTCAGTCAATGGAAAAGAAGGTCAAGGAAAACTGAAAGCGGTTAAATTCTTAAAAGAAAAATGTGTTCTTTTATTTTCCTTTCTTGGCCAAGCACGGACTATAAACAAAACTTTTTAGCCAACAATGTGAACATATTAAAGACCCCTACCCATATGGGGGTTCTGCAAAATTTTCGGATTAGGGCTGTGACTACTTACACTATTGAAAATAGGGGCAGTTCCAGCAAACCAAATTTATGTTCCTAAAACTTGCTTAGTATTGCATTCTAAACAATTTTTTTAATGGAATCTTGTTATATATTGAAAAATAAAGGTAGTTTATTAATAAATTTGCATATAAAACACCCAGTATAATACCGATTCAACTCATTTATCATATATCACAATTTTATATCAAGCAGGATTGATTCTCGAAAATTCAGAATTTTTTTGTCCATTACGCCTCTTGTTACATCAATCCTGGAACACAGTGTATATGCCGCTGCTTCTGATACTAGATGTAAAACCACTTTTAACGCCAGTATCACATAAAGCATTTACCACTATTTCTTCAACTGTTCGTGCATTGATTTGCAACACTCGTGTACTACATATTAACAGTGGATATGTACTCTGAATAGCACTTTTTTTGCTTTTAGTGCTTGGTGTAAAGTAATCTCGTGTGCTCCTTGATGAAGGAGTATAGTGGGTGGTACCGTTGTTTTCAGAAAAAATTATAGATTACGAATCACGATGGTTACTACCTCATAGGCGCGACCGGTTTTTTTTAGGGGGTTTTGTGTTAAAAAAAAATAAAAAAATAATTAACACTTGCATCTGTCGTATTTTTGTTGTGATACACTACCACTAACTCTAATTAAAGGACATACACAACCAATGGTATTCTGAGTTAAAATGCAATACTGTTTTCCTGCAATTTTATCAGATTTGATTGTGTTTGAAGTTTCATGTTAAGGGCATTAAATTGGGATGCAATTCAAAATATGGACGATAATAATAAAAAGATTTCATTGTGCTATCTATATATAAAATGATCAAATTCAGATTATCTATCAATCATCATTTTCGTCGTCCTCTTCGTCGCTCAAATTTTCTGTTATCTTATTCTCACATAAATCTTCCTGCGCTTGACAATTGCACATTTCCGTACACCTAAGGTTATTTATTGCATATTTACATGGTGTGTTGCATTTGTTTTTTTGTACATGTACATTTAACTAGCTGAAGTAGTTCTAGGGGAGCACAGGGTTTATCACAAACTCCCGGCGACAACTTATCTTCCTCTAAAATTCTCCATCCATAATCAGTTGCCTCCGGTAAATTTGGATGAGGCATACCACATCGTTCCCACTGAATCGTTTGAAAATTTCCAGTTCCTTTGGAATAACGTCAATGTCATCAAAATTTCCGTTGAAATTCTACTTTTTTGTTCTTAGTATTAATTTCCGTATCACAGTCGCGGCAGAAAATAGGGTTTTCAGTGAATCCTCCTCATTTTCTTCCTCTACCTTAATTAGGGCAGCATCCATGGTATTGTTGACAGATACACGCTCGGACTCGTTTTTTCTTTTGGGTGTGGAAAAATTCACCCATGGCATTTCTTCTTCAATTAAATATTTTGGACTTCTTCGCGATTTCACGTGTTGGTTAGTCTCTTCTAATCCATTAGACAAACATATTTCCAAATAAGTTTTATGTAAATCTGCCATAGAAGTAATATTACCAGAAGATAAAAATGTATCCAATATGTTAAAAAATTCTATATGAGCTGCAGTAGACGCCATACTCCGATGTGATTCAGCTGTAGACGTGAAACATCTTCTAAGAGTATTTGTTACATTTCTTGACCAACATGTTTTATGGTATCCAATGTTGATTGCATGAGTATCTTTTTCACTGATACATTCACTGAGTCTTACCCGCCATACATTATTGCCACTGATATCAACTGCTTGTTTGAGATGAGCCCCCCCACTGTCATATGAAACATGGTGCAACTGATTTTTTTTGTGGTTTTTCCATCACAAAGAAACACGCATTTTTGTCATACAACTGCTCATTCTTACCTCTAGTAAAATGACCCAGACTCGGACAACATGCAGCGGACTCTTCAGTTATTTCAATATTATTATTTGTAAGTTGGATTTTTTTTCTCGGAGAGTTCCCTTCTTCTTGTATTAATAATTCTCTTATAACATGGAAGATATCAAAAAATGCCAAGAGATTTTAAATTTTCCACTGAAACGTCGTTTTTCAAGGACAGAGAAATTTGAACAACTTCATCATCTTTCAAGTTAGTTAGAGAACTAATTGTTTCGGATAAAATCTCATATGACGACTGTGCTGGATTTAAAACACATTTTTGTTTGGACTGTTTGGAACAAATAAAACACTTTTTTCTTGCCCTACTTTCCCCAGAGAGTCTAAGTTGTGCTAAAGATTTCATTAGGTATGCCTAATACGGTATCTGGAATAAGTAAATATATTTATAGAGTGGAATAAAAAATAATATTAACTGAAAATTTTTGTTAATTATTATTTACTAACTTTTACAAATCTTATCACAGATAAGTATAACATATATCTTTTTAAACAATTATTTTCCCGGCTATTTGCCAAAACGCTGAAACTTGGATTACAAAAAAGATAATATGCACATTATGTTCAGTATTACTGACTCAATAATGTTATTTTTAATTTCAACTATTCTGTCTAATAAAACCAAAAATAAATAAAACACAAGGTACTCACCAGTTGACACTCACTTTAAAAAACTTTAAAATATCTACCGACATGTGTTTTTGCTTGCCTTAGCTCATCAGGGTAGCCAGCGTAGCCAGTACCTTGTGTTTTATTTATTTTTGGTACCATTCCCTATACTCCTTCATCAAGGAGCACAAGAACCTCAATTTTATTACTTTACGCCAAGGACTATTTGTGATGACTTTGGGTGGTTCCCATTAGCCAACAACACATATTGTAATTTGCCAAGATTAAGAGGAAAATAAATACAAAAACAACCACAATACTTAAAGTATGTTAATGAAAAACATGGAAAGGAACAACACATGGACACACACTTCCCGCCAAGAAGCCATTGAAGGTAACTTAAAAAGAAACAAAATAGAGGGTTACGGTCAAATGGAGAGAATGAGATAAACAAGAGGAAATTTGGCACTTAAAATACACATAATGATATTAATAATTTTATGTCCCTTAAAATTCGGCACAAATCCACACGTACTGATTTTTCATGTACTCCGTGATATTGTCGATATAGGTCTTACTGATATAGTGAATGATAAGTGTATCCCTCTGGTGGTCATTGCTACTACCAGTCAGACATCACTGTGTCTTAGTGACTGATAGCGACTTGCATAGCAGGTAGTACCAAGAGTTTTGACCTCTAACTCTGGTGGGCTAAACTATATACTGAATGAGATTTGCAGGAAACAACTACTCAGCGGAAAAAAACCGCGACCTGCATTGAATTAAACCTGCAAATCTTGGAAATCAGGCTAGCCTAAAGCAGACTAAGCAAAACAGATATAGTTAGTGATAAGTGTATCCCTCTGGTGGTCAGTGCTACTACTATTTGTGACTGATAGCGACCTGCAAAGCCGGTACCAAGAGCTTCGACCTCTTACACTGGTGGGCTAAACTACATACTGACGAGAACATAAAGTTCGAAACTGGTCTAAGTCTAGTGAGGAATTGACAAATGATCTTAGCTACCAAACAAGATTTGCAGGTTTAATTCAATGCAGGTATGGGCTTTTTCCGCTGAGTAGTTGTTTCCTGCTAATCTTATTAAGTGTATAGGTCTTACTGTTTATTTTTATCCTCGCGTCGTCTACGCATTGAAACGTTTGTAAACTGAATAGGGAATAAACATGGTCTAGATTTCGCTATGTATGTATAGTGCAGGAGTTCAGACAGGCCGGTTGGGAAGCCGGTCCGAGACTCACGGAAATTGTGCGGTGTCTAGCCATAATACTTTTTCGGCATCTTTGACATAACTGGAATTTGAAGAAAAATAAGTTCTACCAAATCATAATAAAATCTTGTCGATAGTTCTGAGTATATGCCACAGCGTTAAATCTCACAAGATAAAATATAAATGAAATGTAATTTATTATTTCATTAATAAAGACATTTATTATTTATTATTATTTAAATCCTACGAGATCTTACACATTACATTGTATGTTTCCAAATGATTTAAAAAACATACGTCATCTAGAAACTCGAAATGTAAACCCCACGACCTCCCACGAGATATAATTATTGTGACATAGATGTACAGAGGCGTACTCTTATTTTATAAATCGGTTAATTCCGATAAAATTTTAGATCCTCATTATGGTTTGGCACCAAAATAGTGAACAAAGTTTGTAAGTTTTTATTACTATATCGTTATACTTATTAAATAAATACAAAAAAATAAATATCACGAAAATTAGACAACCACCGAATCCAAAGCCGTTGCTGCAGGAGCGAGTGTTACATTTTTGATAACGCGGATATACATCCATTTCCACCGACATTGCCAGTTTCGGTGGCGGGATTCGAACCCGCCGGTTGATGGAGAGATTATCTAGTCACACTTACCATCGTGCGCTCTAGCCAATTACTTCACCGAGCCGATGAATTTAATTGATAAAGTTTTCACGTGTTTCTAAGTTTTCCGTTTTTTTCTTTTCCCAGGTTGTACAAATTATAATTTATTTATTAGATAGAACTTTTTAAACTATGTAGATTGAAAAAGAAATCATGTAAAAGCAAGTAGTTTTTGGGGGGGGGTTTCCAAATAAACATTGGACACATTGTATAATACAATGTATATTTAAGAAAACGTGAAACTAAAAAGTTATGTCAACGTCTATTTTTTTAACACGCTTTTATTAGCTTCACCTGTATGTATCTATGTATGTACCTATCTATGTAACGGAATTTTTCAACGTAATTTTCGCCAACTTCAAGACGTCTGATTCAATTGAAAATTTGCACACCCAGGTAACACTAATGCTCTTATTAAGATCTCCAAGTTCGCTTTAAAATTATACAATAAAACTTCGAATAAAACCAAATGATCTTCAAGACAAGCTTAGGATCACCATAAAGCAGCTTCTAGCCAAAAAAGGGCCCATCCTAAAAGGGTCTTGAAGACTAAATTTTAAAACTATATTAAAAACCATTTAGTTTTAATTTCATATTCTTAAAGAGTTCTTCAAGGCAACCTTAAATTTATGTATTAAAACGTTTTGCATTTAAAATAAAATTGCAGCAGACTAAATTGCTTTGAGAATCATTATAATTAATCCTAAAAGGGTTTTATTTTGTTTTAAAGTCGGACAACTCTATGCGTGAAATAGTTAAAACAACGGCAAGTCTCTAATGGGGCAGAGTGGTAATATTTTAAACGTAACGCATATAAAGCTGATCAAAAATAATATTCAAATGCAAACTATTCTGGTAAAAATTACCAACGGATGGCACTTTTCTGACAAAATATAATAAAATACTTCTACATAACTCGAGCGCCACCAATATAATGTTTTTTTTATTATCTAAAAATTTTTTTAAAAATATCGTCAATTTTTATTTTGCATCTAAATATCCAAATGCATTTTTTTTATTAAATTGCATGTTTGGACACACCGTTCTTCAGTTATTTAAGAGGATGTAAAGCGCATATATTTCAATAATATTTTTTTTCTGTGGCTATTGAAAATATTCATCATGGCGGGTCTGTATCTTATATAAAAAATGGCGTGGTCTAGATAAAAACTGATTGCAAGTTAATAGAACATTTTAAATCTTACAAGACTTAAAATAGCGTTTTATTTACCACTTTAAGTACAATTACTCTCCCAGACATTTATTTACTCTTCCTTTTAAAACTGAGTTGCTTTAATATGTTCAAACTCGTGGCCTTATTGATTTAAAGGGATCTGGCGCGCGTATAAAATCCTAACCTTAAAATTGTGCCGGTTTTGTGATTACTGGCTTTAGTAACTTCGTTTTAATTTAAAATACTTGTCACTAATATTTTCCATTTTAAATATGTCTTCTAGTTTTCATTCATGCATAAAGTAGGTATACGGACTGCACTGGTTCACTAAATCAACAATCAGTTTATTGAGCAGATGGCGTGTTTTCTCCGATTATGGAGGGGGTAGAATTAGTTTTAATAAAGTCATCAAAAATCCAACAGGCATTTCTTTTAATCAAATTGACTAAATTAAAACCTTTGAACTTTAAAATATTCTTAATTTACTCTTTAAAAAGTAAAAACTATGTTTTAGGATTTAATGTGGAATTTCATTGAGCATATAGGCTTAAGATAAAATAGTTTTCTTAATGAGTTTTAATGACTACATCAAGGATACTCCATAAAACTACATTAAAACCATTTGTTCCAAAATGGATTGTTTTAAAACCAACTTGCTATTTAATTGTTTAAAAAGGCAAATTAGTTTTAAAATAGCCAATATCAAGAGTATTATAAAACTAGTATAAGATCAATAGGGCATTAGGAGCAAACAGTTTTTTTATTTTAATTTAAAGAGTGCATTAAATCCTATGCATAAGAATCAGTGGTCTTTAAGAACTTTTAGTTTATCTTAAGGTAATTTTAAAACCACTATCATTTTATTGAACATGTTAAAGCACGTTTAAAACCTAAATAAATCAAAAGTATCTTAGAGTTGTTACTTGGGCACGTATTAAGGACCGATGACAGTACAATAATTTGAATGCGTATCGACGCATTTCTCTTAAAAAATTTCTTCTAAACGGATGTCAAAGTTGTGTGATCGGCGCATTCGCCAAAATAACGGAATCTTTCAACGTAATTTTCACCAACTTCAAGACGTCTGATTAAATTGAAAATTTGCACACGTATTAAGGATCGATGAGAACACAATAATTTGAATGCGTATCGACGCATTTCTCTTAAAAAATTTCTTCTAAACGGATGTCAAAGTTGTGTGATCGGCGCATTCGCCAAAATAACGGAATTTTTCAACGTATTTTCACCAACTTCAAGACGTCCGATTAAATTGAAAATTTGCACACGTATTAAGGACCGATGAGAATACAATAATTTGAATGCGTATCGACGCATTTCTCTTAAAAAAAAATTCTAAGCGGATGTCAAAGTTGTGTGAACGGCGCATTCGCCAAAATATCGCATCCATGATAAGTTGGCAGAAAGTTAATCACTAATTGAATGAATACCGTTAGGTTATGAGAACATGAATGAAATAATTTTAGGTCTATTGTGACATATGATATATTAAAAAAATCGAGTCTCTTGAAGACTATTACATTTGTTTTCGTTTCATGATTAAAAAATAAAAAAATAAATTATAGTTTAAAGAAACTAAAAAAACACGTTTTAATAGCAAACCGAACTAAAAAGTAAAAAGTAACGTTTAAATATTAAGATTTTGTTCAACAGTGATAGAAAGTCCACTAACTCAATATAATCAAATGATTTTTAATAAGTTTATTCATTTTATTGTAAAAAGCGTGGGGTGCTTGATATCAATTTTTATAAATATTTTATTGGTAGCTATTAATAAAAGTAGAGTTATCATAAAAATATAGTAAAAAGCACCCCACGCTTTTTACAATAAAATGAATTTTTTTTGTCAATCACTTCATTCTTATTTTAAACTTATTAAAAATCATTTAATTATATTGAGTTAATGGAGTTTCTATCGCTGTTGAACAAAATCTTAATATTTAAACATTATTTTTCACTTTTTAGTTCGGTTTGCTATTTAAGCGGTTTTTTTTTTAGTTTTTTTAAACTATAATTTATTTTTGTAATAAAATACTTCTACCAACAAATCAATTTAAGTTTGCATCAAGAAATATAAAGTCGCTATAAAAAAATGGATAGGTACTTGCGTATAAAGTTCTTTCGATAAAACACTACAAAAGTTTTAGCCGCTTGAATAAAAAATCTTCATCGTAAACGAATCACGTTGTTTTCATCAAATTTTGACAACACTAAACAGAAGTAAAATGTTGTAAATAGTATACAGGGTGATTCACGTAGCTCGTTCGTTAGTAAACCTTTGACTTCCCGAAATTGTATTAATATGAAATTTGCTAGCGGGCCATAATCAACTGCTGCAAGCCTAAATAAAATCTTTTCAAAATGGTGCCACTTCTGGAAATACCTTAAATCGACGCCATTTTTGTTTTTTTAAATGGAAACACCCCATTTTGATTTCATATCTGGATTCTATATTAAGAAATTGATAACTCCTGAGCCATTGGAAATAAATAAATGGATTTTTTTTATTCAATTCCTAAAAGTTTGGCCGATATTTTGCATTATTGCTGACAATTTTGTTATGTTTCATGCGATTTTTCAAATGTCAAATACTTCAGTTTTTCAAATGGCAGCTACCACTTCTGACACCAGAAATCAATGTAAAATTGAATTTTAGGGCCACTTTGATTAAACATTGTGTATGCCTATCTTCAGTCGTTTTCGAGTTATTGGCGTTTTTTGAGAGAAATATTATTATCTTTCCTTTAACGGTAGTTAGTAATAGTAAGCTTTGGAAACAAATGCCAAATGTCAAACCTAGCCATTGTTGTGTCATTGTTATCTTATTGTTTCAATTAATTACTGCACTTTTCATCATGGAACATTATCCGAATAATATTGTCTTTGATTTGTTTGTAATATATGATGAAAATAACAGAATAATTGATAGAACATGACTAGCATTTCAAATATCCACATCTACCGCAATTGACGAAAGGAAAATTTCTTAAACTTAAAGATATTTTTTTTCATTATGGGAAGGTAGTTAAGCCTGTTATGAGAACTAAACCTATAACAGGAAATGAAGAAGTTGAAATTAACGTCTTGGGATATTTTCAAGCATATCCACGTGCTTCCAACAGAACAGCATCTGCTGATTTGGGAGTTTCGTATTCCTCGTTGCAAAGAATTCTTTATCGTCATAAGTTCCATCCCTATAAATTTATAAGGCTAAAAAAACTACGTCTCGTAGACTACGTATGCAGGATCCACTTCTGCGAAGAATTTTTGATAAAGATTCATGAAGATCGTAATTTTTGACAGAAAAACATCTGGATAGACGAAGCAAAATTTTGTAACGAGGGGTATTTAATAGAAAAATCGGCATTTTTAGGCTCAAGAAAATTGTATTGTAATAGAGATGGAAAACCAAATTAAATTTCGTAGGTATTAATGTTTTCTGTCTGTTAATGAACATTGAGGTGCGATATTTCATGTACGATGAAAATTTGAATGGCGAGGGTTATTTAAGAATTTTAAGAGAAGTTGTGGAAAACTATCTGGATGATATGACGGTCAATCGGGTTATCAATCGTTGGTATCAAATGGACGGAATTGCACCACATTCGACTAGAGCCGTAGATGCCATCTTAACGGAACCCCTTGAAGATTGTTGGTGGGGAAATAGAGATCCATCACTTTGGCCCTCCCGATCACCAGATATTACCCCTTTAGATTTTTATTTATGTGGTCGGGTCAAAGAATTGGTGTACACAAATCTAATTTTAAATTACGAATCACTTGAGAATAAGGATAGTTGGAGATTTTGATCTTTTGGAATCTTTCTAGATTCGGAAAGCAACGCAGCCTGTTCAGGAACGTATTGTAGACTGTCTCAAATAAAACGGTGCACAGATTAAACATTTATATTATTTTTTAAATCAGTTCATTTGTTGTGATTTTGTTGTTACTATTTGTTATTTTAATATGATTTTTAAATAAAAATTCAAATGAAGCGATTGTTTTGGTTTTAGTTCTCTAACAGGCTTAACTAGCTTCCCATAATGAAAAAAATTATCTTTAAGTTTAAGAAATTTTCCTTTCGTCATTTGCGGTAGATGTGGATATTTCATCATGTTCTGTCAACTATTCTGTTATTTTCACCATAAATTACAAACAAATCAAAGACAATATTATTCGGATAATGTTCGATGATGAGAATTGCAGGAATTAATTGAAACAATAAGATAACAATGACACAACAGTGGCTAGGTTTGACATTTGGCATTCATTTCTAAAGCTTACTACCGTTAAAAAAAACAATAATATTTCTCTCAAAAACTGCCAACAACTCGAAAATAACTCAAGATAGACCCTAAAATTCAATTTTACATTGATTTCTGGTGTCAGAAATGGTAGTTGCCATTTGAAAAAATTAAGTTTTTGACATTTTTGAATTGTCTACTTTGAAAAATCGCAGTAGACGCATGAAACATAATAAAAGTGTCAGCAATAATGCAATATATCGGCTCAACCTTTAGGAATTGAATAAAAAAATTCACTTATTTCCAATGGCTCAGGAGTTATGAATTTCTTATTGTAGAATCCAAATATGAAATCAAAATGGGGTGTTTCCATTTAAAAGAACAAAGATGGCGTCGATTTCCGGTATTTCCGAAAGTGGCGCTATTTTGAAAATATTTTATTTAGACCTGCAGCCGTCGATTATGGCCGGTTACCAAATTTCATATTAATACGATTTCGGGAACTCAAAAATTTTCTAACGAAAGAGCTACGTGGATCACCCTGTATATTCCGTATAAGGGCTGGGGCGAGCGTAGAATAGAAAACACATACTTGTATTTCGATACGAGAGTTAAGCAACGATAGTCACAGTCAGTAATTTCATTTATGCGTTTCTCAAATTATGAAAAGATACGTTGCCTAAAAGTAAACAAAAAAAAATATATTAATATCTTAATAAATTTTAAACTTATTTACTGTTCACAATAAGTTAAATATGTAAATTTATATGTTACATTTATATCAATTTTCAAAGCCAAATAAATAATATTAAATTAAAAATACCTGAAATTATTTATCGCAAAACTTCGGGTTATAGCTGGAGTTTAGATCAAATTTATAGTCCATCAGAAATTCAACTTTCCAACCTTCTATCCCCAGTTTGTGCCTTATTAAATATTACCACAAAATAACTTAATTTGGGGTATAGGACCAAACCATTTTCTTATATGTTACTAATAAAGGTATGCCTGAATATCAGTTCTCATTGTTCTGGAGTATAAAATATTTAAAGAACCCGACCGTTGGAAAGCCTGAATATTGTGTCCTGCATTAATTATAAAATTGATTCTGGCACCTCTGAAATTTTATCGCTAATAAACTTGAATTGAAATAGTTAAAATATGGAATAAAACAATTTGATCGTTCAAACAATGTAGCAACCCGCAATGGAAGATTGTTTTAGTCTGTGTGTGTATGTATTTTAATAATTTTAGTGGCTAAAGATTATGATAATATACTACGTTATGATGTCAATTTCTAATACAAAAACAACTTATTTTATTTTTTATTTACTAAATTTTTTTCATGTTATTATCTCAGATAAATTATAGTAGGCGTATGGATACTGTCGTTTTCGTCCTTAGCTAACAAACATCATCTAAAACAAAATTATTTATACATAAATTTTTTCGTCATTATAGGTGTTGCAAATCAGTATAACAAAGTTTTATATATTCTCTATATTTAAAATGTGGTGTCGGTGTTGTCATGTAAACACCAGCCAAGTTTCAAATCGTTGATTTTATTTTTGACTGCCTGCACATTTCCATGAACTCTTTTATTTTTCTTCTCAATTTTTGCTCTATAAGAGAGTTCTTAGTCAATTATTTTGGACTTATTAGTTTTTTTATATTGTGTTTAATTCCATCATGTTTTTTGACCAAGTTTGTCACCTTGTAAATTAATTAGATACAAATTTATAGAATCTTTTGTATTTTGAATATCTTGGATATTAGAATTAGATAGATACGATTTTTTTTATAATGCTATACATTTTCTACGTGTTTATTTTGTATTCGGTAGGTTGTAGAAAAATGATACTTCTAATTAATTTTGTAATTATTGACAATTTTAAATAAGTTTCTTAAATACTATTGCACAAAATGTCTGCGTTGCTGAAGCAGTGAAAGTTTGAATCGAGCTATTGGCATGTTGAAATGTGGTAAAGAGCAAAGGGAAGTAGCAAGAACATACATATAATGTAAGCCAGTCAGTAATCGCAATCACTAGAGCAAGGAAACGGTTCTTGAACAATAATTCTGTAAATTTTACTTATGGTGGTGAGAGGTGACAAATAACGACCCCCCAGAAGATAGATAACTAATGTACATACGTCGTGACCCATTCCAAATTGCACAATATTGATTCATTCATTATTAAGAAGAAATATTATCTCACAAAGCACGATACAAAGATGTTTATATCGAATTAATTTGAAAGCTCATAGACCTTTCCTACACCCCAAAAGAAACACCGATTTGGGCCACTTTAAGTGGCAAAAGGAAAATTTCTAAAAAAATAGCAAAACTGTGCAAAATCATTAAAATTGATTATAAGAAACCTCAACAAAATATTTAGAAACAGCTTGCTTGTGCCCTATTGGCTCAAAGAAGTCGTTAGTTTGGTGACTTTTGTCAATGGGCCTTTTCACAGATTTTTTTTTATTGCTTTATGTGATAGTGTTTTATAAAAAAACTTGCCGTATTTTTTTTCTTTTTTTGAGCACGATTTCTATCGAAAAAAAAATAACAAAAGTGCGAAAATAAAGCGCGCGCTTTTACGTGACGTCACGCAACCCACCTTAGTGACGTCAAAGGGACTACGACCTTGAACATGACACATCGGTGTATTGCAAAGTTGGTTCTCTGCTTTTTGACAGTTGACGTCGAAATTGACTTTGACAGTCGTTTCTTTTTTAGTTTGGATTATTGTGTGTGGAACATGTTTAAAAAGTGCTTTGTACCAACATACAATACAAATAACAACATGAATTGTCCAATCAAAATTTTCGTTTACGTTCCACCAGATGAAAATAGACGGCAAGCATGGTTTAAAATAGCCAAAGTTGAGAATCAGTTGACGAAAACCAGAAACATTTACTGTTGTGAAGATCATTTTGATGTAAGAAAAGTAGTTGTATTTAGAAATTGATGCTAAATTATTGAAATTTTACAGTTAAAAGAAGATTCAGAAAACTGGTGTTACTATAAAACTTATTGCAACAATTGCATGTTAAAACAATAGTAGTTCCATTATATTTATAAATAAATAACACGAAAATAAGATTACTAATGACTTACCGGTTTGTATTAATATTCCTGACTTCTGCTGATAAATTTGACATGTAAAACTCGTCCACCATAATAAAGTCAACTTTCGGCAGATTTTCTGCATTTCCTTTAGAAAATCCTGGCTCCATTTTCTTCCAATAATGTGCAGAAACAAATTCGTAAATGAACACACAGAACATAACCACAAAACTAACCGTAAATAATGTAAAATGTGTCAGTTGTGGTGTGATGTTAGTTGTATTAGGCGTTCTGGAAAATGCTACCAACATGATTCCGGTTTGTGTGACGTCACCCAGCTTCAAGGTCAAATGAGTGTTCAAATTGCCATTATAAATGTTTATTTTTTTATTAAACAATGGGAGACTTATATTTCAAACTGAGTTGCACAAGGTGAATATCTATCAGTTAGCTTTCAAATAAACATATTTGTTTTGAGATTTAAGAAGTAGTGAAAAGGCCCATTAAGATAATAAAGAATTCTAAAAAATTCAGAGGTCCACTTAAAACAAAATAAACAAAAATTCAATCAATTTTAATTTAATAATTAATTCAATTTGAGTTTCAGTTTGTAATAGCACATAATGCGGGTCACTAACAGAACCGTCACTATCGATAGAGTTATTCTCAAGTCAGCTGTGATGGGAGGTCTTGTTTGTAAATTTCGATTATCTGGGACATTCGTATTCAGCGGACAAAGTAGGGTGAATGATTTTGGTGGTTCAGAGCAACTGGCATAACTCTGGACGAACGCCTACTCTCAGAAAATATTATGTAGGTTGCTACAATAGGTATCTTCTACGTCACTGTCTCCTCGGACTTCAGATTTAACTGTTTGCTTTTCAGAAATACCTTAAAATAAATATAGTTTAAAAAAACTAAAAAACACGCTTTTAAAGCACATCAAACTAAAAAGTGAAAAATAATTATTAATATAAACTGAAAACAATAATGAACGAAAAATACTAGTATTATTCTGAAAAAAGCGTGGGTTGCTCGATACACGAAAAAATATGGCACAAAGCGCCCCACACTTTTTTCACAATAATACTAGTAT
Source organism: Rhamnusium bicolor (assembly GCA_029963845.1). Lineage (NCBI taxonomy): Eukaryota > Metazoa > Arthropoda > Insecta > Coleoptera > Cerambycidae > Rhamnusium > Rhamnusium bicolor. The sequence continues at coordinate 103,388 of JANEYF010004358.1, read as the reverse complement.
TTTTCGTTCATTATTGTTTTCAGTTTATATTAATAATTATTTTTCACTTTTTAGTTTGATGTGCTATGAAAGCGTGTTTTGTAGTTTTTTTAAACTATATTTATATTGCTTATTGATGCTGATATTATAACATATTACGATCCAACAGATATTTCTGAAAAAAAAAAAAAATTATTTCAGCCATGGGATTTGAACTCACGCCCGAGGAGTCTGTCGTTTCGCGTCGACTAAGACTAGCCCGCTCTGCCAACGACCGAGCTGTAAATCATGAAATATACTTACAATATTAAGCGTCTTGCTCTCACGTAGAGGATACGTGAGGAAAGGACTGGCGATCCTGATCAGGATAATGATATAAACTTATCAAATTATTGTATTGTTACCAGTTCTTCGTAAGTGTACAAAGTTTCAATTAAATCTGTCCGTTTAAAGTGGGTCAAAATCGAGTCCAAAGAGTCGGTTACAAACAAACAAACAAACAAGCAAGCAAGCAAACATACAGGTGAAGCTAATAAAAGCGTGTTAAAAATCGAAACTATCTGCAGAAAATAAAAACCCTAGGTCTAGTATGTTTCTTTTTGCCATAATCTGTAACGACAAATAAAATATAATTAAAAACTTTAGAGATAACGGTTTTTATTTTTTGAACACCTTGAAGAACAAAAATTACGTTTTACTTTTATTATGACTTATTCAAGAAGCAAATTCTTTAGACATAATATTTATTTTTCAAGAAGTACTTACAAAAGTGTTTTCAATTTTTACATTTTTTTCTCACTCTGTTATTACTTTGTTATGCTTTAATTTGTATATTATCTAAGCCATAATGTTTTACACGAAAAAAATTAGCTTTAAACTTTTGAAATATATAAAAGAGCATGTAATTGAAGTTGGTTTTTATAACATGGTCCTTTTTTGTCTAAAAAAATAATAATAAACAAAAACTACCCTATAAAAATTTACATAAATTGCCATGAATCAAACTTTCTTCATGTTTGTGGAAGTAATTTGTTTTATTTCACTTCATATAATGTAAAATTGTAAAATATGATACACTGAATCATCTTACGTAATTAAATATAATATAAAGTTACATTTTCTTAACTTGTTGTTTATTAAGAAATTGAAAAACAAAAGATTCTTAACGGACACATACACTAAATGCCCATAAGTTACTATACTGGTCATTTTTACATGTTTTAGAACGCAGCTCCTAGAGTGGTTAGCTGAGTGTAACTTTGGAAATTTAGTATTTTAGTATAGTCTGCATACGATAAGACGACACCGGGACTATATGGTTTAAAACAGCTCGAATTTTTTTGAATAGTGGTTAGTTAAGTGATTTTTGCCGTGTAGGGTAGAGAGATGATGATAGGAATACAAGTATTACATTAAAATATGTCCCTCTTGGAAACAAGGTCGACGTGTTTCACCAATTTTTCAAAAAGAATTTTATCTCCAAAGCTATTAATGGTGCCTACTTTTGGTTGGGACACCCTGTATAGTAAACACGATTTATAATTTTCAAGAATCAAGAATATATTTTTTTGTAAAGGCAAATACAAAAAAGTTTGGGTCCCATGGACCTCCTTTCAGCTGACCAATTTTGCTCATCATTGTCTTTGGCCTTTAGAACATGTGTACCAAATTTGAAAGCTTTATCTCAAAATCTGTGGGTGCTATCGCGATACTACAGACATGCAAACAGATTTTCGTCGAGATTCGTCCAGAAGTGCAATAAATATTTTTAATTTTTTTGTCCCGAAATTGTACATTTTTTCTTCTTTCATTCATTGTGTCTCTTCTGGTGGTACCACATTTACCAAATTCAATGTGTCACCTAAAATGTTGTTGACAATCTTAACCGCCAAATTTGGGAAGTCTCCCATTAGTATACACGCACCGACAGACATCATTCGGAAAATAGTCAGATGGATTCAGAAGGGTTCAAAATGTAAAAATCAATCAAAATCTCGAGGTCGAAAAAATCGCGATTACTATACTTCCTTATATTAGGTATAAGAAAGTAAAAATAGTGAAAAGATAATTACCTAATAAAAAAACTACTCAACTTGTAAGTAATAAATTCTAGTTTAATTAGTTCAATTTAAAGTAAAAAAAAAATACCCGGCAATGAATTTTGAAGCACAATCTAAGAAATATGCTTAAACAAATATAAGAGAAAAAATATGAGTTTTGCAACTGAAATATAATGATTTATTTCAATATCACACCATGTAACAGTATAACAGGAAAGCAGAAAAATACTTTACTTCTTAAATAAATTATATTAATTTATAATTATATATATATATTAATATTATATATTAATTATAATAATTTTTTACAGAAATAATTTTTTTTAATTTTCACAGGAAAGATAAGTGGTATGTGTTACTTTAAGTTATAAACGTTGTTTACGGTAAATATCGGTAGTCTAATAAACTTTAAGAAATTAAGTTAATCTTCTTCAATACTTAATACTAGCCAAGAATCTAGGCAAGAGCCCTTATGAATCCGTAAATTCAAAATATGTAGCTTTGTAATGATAAAGAAACGCTTGTTCATCGGAGAAATATCTAAAGCAAGGACCAACGAAATGCTAAAGCTGAGCAGGAAACAGCTGAGGTGTGCAGTGGGAATATTAACAGGACACTGCACATTAAACAAACACCTAACCAATATAAGGGTGAAAGACAATCCAGATTGCAGGATGTGTGGTGAAGAGGAAGAAACTTCTCACCACATCTTATGCGAATGCCCAGCCCTAACGGCAATGAGACTAACACACTTCGAGGGACCACTTTTAACCCCGGAAGAGATAGCCAGAGCTCCCATAAACTGTATATTCGCCTTCTGGAATAGAACGGGTCTTATGGAGTAATGAGACTATGGGGTACAATAAGCTTAAGCTTCAGTACAGCGGGTAGTCAAAACCGCAACCCGTAAGGAAAAAAATGATAAAGAAAAATGTAATTAACTGACATCAAAATAGACAGACTTTTTCGGTCACTACTAGGCATTGCGTGTTCTCCAGCAGGAAGAAAAAAGGATTTGAGTCCAAGAGGTAAGTGAGGGTAGCAAATTAGCAACAAAAATTCTAATTAACAATGTACGATAAAATAATTACTAATTAGATAAGATAAACGATATTAAATTTCATCTATAGAGCGAATAAGGCGATCCAAACTCAAGAATTTAGTTGAATGTAAAGGACGCGCAAATATGGCGACTAGCCCACGGGCTTTACATTAAACTAATATAGCTCGATAAAAAAAGATATTAAAACCTAGCCAAGGAAATAAATAACTTGTCAAGAACATAGGAATGCCCTACATACTCTAATAAGTTAAAATGAAATTATTAAATATTTTAAATTAATAGTTTAACAATAATGCAATGCTACTCTCACTTTCCTACTTGAAGAACACCCACCGACTCTTCTCTTCGCCCGCACCCTCGTTAAGTAATTGACTCGCGCATGAACGAAAATCAGGACATTTCGATTAAAACACCAGGACAGCAAGGTGTAACCATAATTTGTTAACATTATCGTTACACTAAAATGTGATAAAACTTAGCTATTGCCAGCAACCTCCTAAAGTTAAGTATAGTAACAAAAGCAAAGGCCACCATTAATAAATTCAGAATTTGTTGTATTTTTTATGTACATAGATATAAAATAATCTTATAGAATACCATATAAACCTCAATTTTTAACACGCTTTTATTAGCTTCACTTGTATGTTTGTTTGTTTGCTTGTTTGTTTGTAACCGACTCTTTGGACTCGATTTTGACCCACTTTAAATGGACAGATTTAATTGAAACTTTGTACACTTACGAAGAACCGGTAACAATACAATAATTTGATAAGTTTATATCATTATCCTGATCAGGATCGCCAGTCCTTTCCTCACGTATCCTCTGCGTGAGAGCAAGAGGCTTAATATTGTAAGTATATTCCGTGATTCTCAGTTCGGTCGTTGGCCGAGCGGGCAAGTCTTAGTCGACGCGAAATGACGGACTCCTCGGGCGTGAGTTCAAATCCCATGGCTGAAATAAAAATTTTTTTTTTTCAGAAATATCTGTTGGATCGTAATATGTTATAATATCAGCATCAATAAGCAATATAAATATAGTTTAAAAAAACTACAAAACACGCTTTCATAGCACATCAAACTAAAAAGTGAAAAATAAATGTAGTTTAAAAAAACTAAAAAACATGCTTTTAAAGCACATCAAACTAAAAAGTGAAAAATAATTATTAATATAAGCTGAAAACAATAATGAACGAAAAATACTAGTATTATTGTGAAAAAAGCGTGGGGCGCTTTGTGCCATATTTTTCGTATATCGAGCAACCCACGCTTTTTTCACAATAATACTAGTATTTTTCGTTCATTATTGTTTTCAGTTTATATTAATAATTATTTTTCACTTTTTAGTTTGATGTGCTTTAAAAGCGTGTTTTTTAGTTTTTTTAAACTATATTAACGTTTAGTTTATTTAAATTTCCTAAATTACAATTTATCGTCTAAATTTGACAGTCATTTATATCTAAACTCAATTCCACCAGGTCACAGTGACTAACTAGTCACGTTTTAGGTATATCCATTTCTTTATCGTCTCGGTGGCATCAGGGTCAGTGGTGCGTGCTTTTATCCAGATCGTCTGGACCGGTCAAATCGATGAGATACAGATACACGTTACCGTCCTTCAAAAGGGGCAAAACTGTGGTTCCATGTATCTGCGATGTGAGCACCTTGAATATACCCAGGACAGAATTTCCAAAGCGGTAGAAGTATTTACTCAAGCACTGACCTCACTGTGTGCGTAGGTAATAGGCCGTGATAGATGAAATAGGCCGACGACCTTAAGTAAGTTATAAAATAAGTATAGATTTTTTTGTTCCTTACAAAAGCGGACAGATGTGCCAAACATAACATGCCATTTATTTCTTCAGTGAAGTTAGAAGCTAGTGGTGAGTTTCAAATCTGGAATGCTCTGTATTTAACCAAATAATGATGAGATTTCTTTAGTAAAGTTAGAAGCTAGTGGTGAGCTTCAATTCTGGAACGCTCTGTACATAATAAAATAATAATGGTATTTTTGATTAAAGTGTCTTCCGCGTTCCTAATAAAATCTTCTAAGTACCAATTAAGACATTTGGTGTTAGGAATAAAAATGCGCTCTGTATAAATCAAGTTTACCTAACGATCTCTTATTTGCCCTTCTTCCTTTTCTCCTACTTGTTTACCTCTTACCTTCTCCATTATTCATCCATAGAGACCCTTCACGTAGTCTGTTCTAAAATATTAATCGTGAAATGCGACTTGGAAAATTGTGTGTGCTTTGTGAGTGAAATTAAGTCAATATTAAATAAAACATTTAATTACCAATAAAGCCATTGTATCTGTTTAGAATTGGTAATAATCATTATAGGCTTATTTTTATAAGAACAGTTATTTTATTTATCTTATGATTAATTTAAAATGAGTATTTATGAGGAACAGTCTAAAACTGTAAAAATAAGGAATGAAGAAAGTCTAATCAATTTTTAACTACACTACTGGAAATTTAAAGTCAGTCACTTAAAATTTGGGCCAAGTTCAAATCACTACAACAGTGCAAAAAACTCGGCATAAACGAATTGATCAAGTTAACTTATTTTTGTTTTGTTTGAATAAGGAAACATTAGAGGCCATAACTATCAGATCTATCTAAAATTTATCTTAGAATTGTATACAAAATAAAATTTTATGATTTTTACTTTCCTATACCTAACATAAAGTATAGTAATCGTGTTTTTTTTACCTCGAGATTTTATTTGTTATATGTGTCTTGAATCCTCCTGAATCCATTCTGACTATTTTCCGAATCATGTCAGTCGGTGCGTGTGTGTGTATTTGCAATAACTCAAAAAATACTAATGGGAGACTTCCCAAACTTGGCAGTTCAGATTTTCAACAATATTTTAGGTTACACACAAAATTTGGTGAATGTGGTACCACCAGAAGAGACATAATAAATGAAAGAAGAAACATTTTTTAAAAATTTTTATTGTATTTCTGGACGAATCTCGACGAATTATAATGAAAAACATTACTTATGAAAAAAAATCTGTCGGCATGTCTGTAGTACCGCGATAGTAACCACAGTTTTTGAAATAAAGCTTTCAAATTTGGTACACATGTTCTAAAAGCCAAAGACAATGATAAATTCGGTGATGAGCAAAATTATCCAGCTGAAAGGAGGTCCACGGGAACTTTCTTGTATTTGCCTTTACAAAAAATATATTTTTGATGAAAGATTATAAATCATGTCTACTATATCAAGCCAATAAAGTATATTTTTCAAGTACCTAAATAAAGCTGATGTTAACAGAAATCTTTTACACTTTTGACCTCATAAAATGAGGCTAGGGTAAATTTAACAGTTTGACATTCGAAATATCTAACTTAGTTACAAAAATCTCAATGTCATAAGAAGAATTATTAAAATATATGACATGAATTATTATTGACAGATAATTAATTATTTAAAAATTTTAATGAAACGTATCAAAGTACCCTATTAAAATTTATTTGAAGTAAGTGAAGAATTAAATAGAATGATTTTCTTAGATCAGGATGATATATATAAGTATAAGAAAGTTATGTGCTGGCCACATCAGATATTTTTTTATCAAATTTCGAACGATTACCTGATTTGAAACACTAAAATTCTTCCAAATGATACTCATGGGTAGCATTTTTGTTATTATTTCTTTTAGCTACTGCTGTTACAATCTATATTTCATGGGACTATTCGTCTTCTACTGTTGTTTTTACCACAGAAAGCTTCCACCGTAGGTATTCATTTAATGTTAAATTTATTAAATAAACTCGCAATTTGAAGTGAAATACCCAAAATATATATAGTTTGGATAGCCATATCGTTTTTAAATGTTTTCTTAACCGCTTCTGAAGCAGAAGTAACCCACTGAAATTCCTAGGATATTGTGTTAATTAAAGAGGGATGAGGCCCCACAGTTTATTGTGGAGTCCGAATCACATATAGGGCATCGACAATCCCTCTTCCATCTTAGTTCGAAACCAATTACAAATAAAATTTCCAGCTTGCTCCAGGCTATCCATAATCGAGCCATCGGTCTTCGGTAATGAGTAAATACCTATAAGCGTGTTACTCATTCGGCTACCATGCCCACCTTGGCAGATTTATAATTTATTGGCATCGTTACATTGCTCTCTTCTTTCTCTTTAAACTGATGTATAGATATATCCATATATCTATGAATTTTATATAGGGCAATATATGAAGGTTTATTCAGAACTGAAGGGTGACAAAATCGGTTTTCCTAAAAAATGCAGGGTGTTCACCTAGTGCGTATTTGTTCCATAACTATGTAACAATTATAGATAGAAAAAAAATGAACACAAAAGTTGTTCAGCATTAATTAACGTTTCGTTTTGTCAGGGTGGTAGTCAGTTGCTAAATTGAATGAAGTACCAAATACATTGTTGAATATTTGGTTAGTGAACGTCAAGAGCTTTTCAATGAACTACCATAACACGTACTTTCTTTGAACGGTTCAGGAATTATTTGAAATTATATAAAAATTTTGACGAATGTACCCCCTTATCATCGGTATTATTGCATATAGAAAAAATAGTTTTAAATAAAAGTTGTGTGGTTATGATTGAATTTTGAAAAAATGCTATCAAAAGTAAAGTAGCGTGCAGATTTCAGGGGATACAAAGAATAATATATTTTTTAAATGGGATACCCTGTATATTATGGAATTTATGGAATGATCCTTTGTTCCTATTTTCAAAAATATGCCATATGTTACCCCTGCCATATACCGTTTTTGAGTTATTAAACGTCGAATATCATAATTAAACTAGTTAATGTAAAGATGGAAAAGTTAACATTATTAAAGTGAGCTATGAAAATGACAACTATTATGTTTGATAAGATCTGATCTTTAATGAAATAATCAAAATGGTTTACAGTGAGGAAGAAAAAGTCCAAATATTTACTTGTTATATACAAAATAACAAAAATAACCGTGCAGCAAAAAGAGTATATAGGGTTTTGTATCGAAATCGTCCAACACCATCAGAAAATACGTTCAAAATATTTACTGAAAGGTGAATAATACCTTCAGTTTTAGTAGAAAAAAGCGTGTAGTTCAAGAAAACTAGGAAGAACAGCTAGATATAGTGCTTTATTTCGAAAGTAAGCCCATCCATATTTATTCATGAATAGACTTTTTTGAAACATTGTGTTATTTTTTATAAATTTCTGAATGTAGTATAAATAATGCAGTCGATCAATTAGGTAAAAGTTATTCCAAAATCCAACATACGTTAAAAAGTAACAGCTACAGACCATATAAAATTTTATCCGTACAAGTTTTAACAGAGGCTGATAAAAGGAGAAGTCTGGACTTTTGCCGTCAGATGATTCAAAAGTTGGATGAAGATCCCGATTTTTTTTTACTAAAATATTATGGATTGATGAATCATCCTTTTCTACGGCAGGAGTTTTTAATAGGAAAAATCGAAAGTCGTGGAAAAACAGGCACAACAGAAAAAGATTGGTAAAACAAATAAAAAAATCAGGAAGAAAAACTGTTAGCATTTGGTGTGGAATTTTCAGAAACAAAACTGTTGGGCCTACATTTTATGATTATACTTTAACTGGAGTTACCTATCTGGAAATAATTATCCCAGAAGCAGAAAATATTCTTTTGCAGAATTTTCCGGAGCCGAACTTGATGATATGATGGTGCAACTCCGCATAGTGTCCTACCAGTTCGAGATCATTTGAATAATATATTCCTAATATGGATAGGGAATAATGAACCTATTAAATGGCCACCTAACAGTCCGGATTTGACCCCTATGGATAAATTTTTTTGGGGATTTATAAAAGACACAAATGTGTAAAATATTTCAATTTACGTCAGCTTTATTTAAGTACTTGGAAAATATATTTTATTTTCTTGATATAGCAGACATGGTGTATAATATTTCATCAGGAATATATTTTTTTGTAAAGTCCAATACAAGAAAGTTTGGATCACGTGGAACCTATTTCAGCTGGCCAATTTTGCACATCATCGAATTTTTCATTGTATTTGGCCTTTAGAACAAGTATACCAAATTTGAGAGCTATATCTCAAAAACTGTGGCTGCTATCGCGATATTACAGACATGCGGATATGTTTTTTTCATAAAGTTATGTTTTTTCATTATAATTCGTCAAGATTTGTCCAGAAATGTAATACACATTTTTTTTCCCAAAATTGTACCTTTCTTCTTCTTTCATTTATTATGTCTCTTCTGGTGGTACCACATTCTCCAAATTTAATGTGTCACCTAAAATGTTGCTGACAATCTTAACTGCCATATTTGGGAAGTCTCCCATTAGTATTTTTTGAGTTATCGCTGATACACACATATACACTCACACACATCCACACACACGCACCGACAGATATCATTCTGAAAATAGTCAGAATGGATTCAGGAGGGTTCAAAACGTATATATCAATCAAAATCTCGAAGTCGAAAAAAAATCACGATTACTAAACTTCCTTGTATTAGGTATAAGAAAGTAAAAAATAATGATGGTTCTCCAATCATTCATGTGGAATATAATTCAATATCTAGTAAAACCTGCCAGGGGGCTCAATGACTACACTGCAAATAAGTGGTTAACTTAAAACAGTGATAACAACGCATGCCCCGTCAGATTATTTTTAAAAGTTTTATCAAAAAGGGGCTCAAATATTAAGACAAGCAGATTATTCTTAAGACCAAACTGCTACTGGAAGACTGAGAATGACAACTGGTATGACAATATGACGCTCGGAAAAAATATGATTAACAATAATTGGATTAGAAATTTTGCTGAACTAATTGGTTTGGACACAAAAGATAAAAAAATAATCTACCATTCAAATAGGTCGACTGCGGTCCGTCAATGTGCTAAAAATTGGGTTCAAGAACAACAATTATTGAAAATTACAATGCAAATTCTATAAAAACTTGTCTAAATATTGATTGCGAACTTCATAATAATATAATTAACAATATGCGTGAAAACGCCTCAGTAACAAAAACAAATACTTCATATGCTCGTTCGTTTAATATTACAAATGGTTATTTTGATAACTGTACCTTTAATTAATAATATTATATAAATAATTGTATTTTCTTTTTCGTTTTTAAAATAATATTTTTTTTTATAAGAAATAATGTACTTTTAATTAACAATATGGATTAAACATATTAATTATTAGAATTAAAAAAAAATGTTCTCACCGAATGAACCACGTGCAAAGATAAATTCTTATAATTTTTTCAAATATGACTCTTAAGCTTGTTGTTTTAAGTTACGAATCAACAAGCTATCGGCTCATTATTAGAAAAAATTATCGCGTGATTATCATTGCCGTTGGTTCATTATGGCTGAAAATGACCCACCGAAAGAGTAAATATAACAATAATTTTTATCGTTGTTAAAAGTGTAAAAATGTTTTTTTTTTCGAAGTAATAAAATTTGAATTCTTTGAAAATGGTTTTAATTTGTCAATTAACTACCTACATACACAATAAAAATACACTTTAGTATTTTGTCCCTCTAGAGTGGACAAATCTGACTGTGTGACATTCCTACTTATGATATGGATGTCTTTAAAAGGTAACTTATTATATTTACAATGTAAGGTATTAAAATACTGCCTAAGAAAACATATTCCAAATTTTTTAGTTACAGAGAAACAATAACAACAGATGGAATAAACTGTTAACATAACATCATATGATAGGTTGACGTAAATATAAATACTGTTTGGGATCTTGAATAAAAGTAAACTCTGTTTACCACAGCTTTTAACTTGACAAGCGTGGAATTTTGAGGACCCTGTGATCAACCGGAAATTAAAAAAACATCAAAGCTAAAATATCCTTTGTAATCAATATTGTAAAACACTTAAATCGTCCCATTAAGTTGGAGATATACCTCAAAAATAGTATTTTTTATAACAAGTGGCTAAAATGGTGTTTTTTTTTCATAGGTGGGGGCATTTATAGTACAAGCCGAAGGCGAGTACTATAAACCACATGAGTAAAAAAAACATATTTTAGTCTCGAGTTATATACAAAATTTTTTGTATCGCCATTCGAAATTAGAAAACAGTATAATTTTGTAAAAATACGGCAAATTGACAAAGTTACTTTGTCGTAATGACTAAATTCTATTGCTGTTTCCATAGAAACCAATAATAAAACAACTAAATATTCAACGATTTAAACGTCGCATTTGCCACATTCTACTTTACAATAATTATATTTAGAACAAAATGAGTGATAGTGAGGAAGATTTTATTCCTGGTATTCCTCCGGAAATCAGGGAACAAGCAATTGCTATAACTTTAGATTTGTTACCAGCGAAATCTAGAAAATTGTACAAAAAGAATATGATTTATTTATGCACTAGTGTAAGCATAAAACGGTGAGTAACATATCTGTCTGTTATTTTGACTTATCTATCTAAAAAAAGCAAAAACTTTAAAATGTTCAAGTCTCTGATCCAAGTTTTCGATGCTTAAAGCAGTTTTGAATGTAAATAAATATAGTTTAAAATAAATATAGTTTAAAAAAACTAAAAAACACGCTTTTAAAGCACATCAAACTAAAAAGTGAAAAATAATTATTAATATAAACTGAAAACAATAATGAACGAAAAATACTAGTATTATTGTGAAAAAAGCGTGGGTTGCTCGATATACGAAAAATATGGCACAAAGCGCCCCACGCTTTTTTCACAATAATACTAGTATTTTTCGTTCATTATTGTTTTCAGTTTATATTAATAATTATTTTTCACTTTTTAGTTTGATGTGCTTTAAAAGCGTGTTTTTTAGTTTTTTTTAAACTACTTATATTTATTTTTCACTTTTTAGTTTGATGTGCTATGAAAGCGTGTTTTTTTAGTTGTTTTAAACTATATTTATATTGCTTATTGATGTTGATATTATAACATATTACGATCCAACAGATATTTTTGAAAAAAAAAAATATTTATTTCAGCCATGGGATTTGAACTCACGCCCGAGGATTCCGCCGTTTCGCGTTTACTGCCTTACCCCGCTCGACCACCGAGCTTACTGGCAATCACGGCATGTACTTACATATTAAGCCGTTGCTTTCACGCAGAGGATACGTGAGGAACGGACTGGCGATCCTGATCAGGATAACGATATAAACTTATCAAATTATTGTATTGTTACCGGTTCTTCGTAAGTGTACAAAGTTTCAATTAAATCTGTCCGTTTAAAGTGGGTCAAAATCGAGTCCAAAGAGTCGGTTACAAACAAACAAACAAACTAGCAAACAAGCAAGCAAGCATGCAAGCAAACATACAGGTGAAGCTAATAAAAGCGTGTTAAAAACTAAAAAACACGCTTTTAAAGCACATCAAACTAAAAAGTGAAAAATAATTATTAATATAAACTGAAAACAATAATGAACGAAAAATACTAGTATTATTGTGAAAAAAGCGTGGGTTGCTCGATATACGAAAAATATGGAACAAAGCGCCCCACGCTTTTTTCACAATAATACTAGTATTTTTCGTTCTTTATTGTTTTCAGTTTATATTAATAATTATTTTTCACTTTTTAGTTTGATGTGCTTTAAAAGCGTGTTTTTTAGTTTTTTTAAACTATATTTATTTTTCACTTTTTTAGTTTGATGTGCTATGAAAGCGTGTTTTTTTAGTTGTTTTAAACTATATTTATATTGCTTATTGATGCTGATATTATAACATATTACGATCCAACAGATATTTCTGAAAAAAAAAATTTTTTTATTTCAGCCGTGAGATTTGAACTCACGCCCGAGGAGTCTGTCGTTTCGCATCCAATTTTCCAATTCCAATTTAACAAGCTTTATTTGATATTTATATACATTGTAGAAACTTAATTAAATGCCTATGTTGGCTTACAATAAACATAAAATACATTTAAAATAAACAAAATACATTTAGCCAATCGGCTTACAAAATCATCCACTGCCTTAACCCGCTCGACCACCGCGACCTAGCTGACAATTGTGGAATGTACTTATATATTAAGCCTTTCCTCTCACGCAGAGAATACGTGAGGAAAGGACTGGCGATCCTGATCAGGATAATGATATAAACTTATCAAATTATTGTATTGTTACCGGTTCTTCGTAAGTGTACAAAGTTTCAATTAAATCTGTCCGTTTAAAGTGGGTCAAAATCGAGTCCAAAGAGTCGGTTACAAACAAACAAACAAACTAGCAAACAAGCAAGCAAGCATGCAAGCAAACATACAGGTGAAGCTAATAAAAGCGTGTTAAAAACTAAAAAACACGCTTTTAAAGCACATCAAACTAAAAAAGTGAAAAATAATTATTAATATAAACTGAAAACAATAATGAACGAAAAATACTAGTATTATTGTGAAAAAAGCGTGGGTTGCTCGATATACGAAAAATATGGCACAAAGCGCCCCACGCTTTTTTCACAATAATACTAGTATTTTTCGTTCATTATTGTTTTCAGTTTATATTAATAATTATTTTTCACTTTTTAGTTTGATGTGCTTTAAAAGCGTGTTTTTTAGTTTTTTTAAACTATATTTATTTTTCACTTTTTAGTTTGATGTGCTATGAAAGCGTGTTTTTTAGTTGTTTTAAACTATATTTATATTGCTTATTGATGCTGATATTATAACATATTACGATCCAACAGATATTTCTGAAAAAAAAAAATTTTTTTATTTCAGCCGTGAGATTTGAACTCACGCCCGAGGAGTCTGTCGTTTCGCATCCAATTTTCCAATTCCAATTTAACAAGCTTTATTTGATATTTATATACATTGTAGAAACTTAATTAAATGCCTATGTTGGCTTACAATAAACATAAAATACATTTAAAATAAACAAAATACATTTAGCCAATCGGCTTACAAAATCATCCACTGCCTTAACCCGCTCGACCACCGCGACCTAGCTGACAATTGTGGAATGTACTTATATATTAAGCCTTTCCTCTCACGCAGAGAATACGTGAGGAAAGGACTGGCGATCCTGATCAGGATAATGATATAAACTTATCAAATTATTGTATTGTTACCGGTTCTTCGTAAGTGTACAAAGTTTCAATTAAATCTGTCCGTTTAAAGTGGGTCAAAATCGAGTCCAAAGAGTCGGTTACAAACAAACAAACAAACTAGCAAACAAGCAAGCAAGCATGCAAGCAAACATACAGGTGAAGCTAATAAAAGCGTGTTAAAAACTAAAAAACACGCTTTTAAAGCACATCAAACTAAAAAAGTGAAAAATAATTATTAATATAAACTGAAAACAATAATGAACGAAAAATACTAGTATTATTGTGAAAAAAGCGTGGGTTGCTCGATATACGAAAAATATGGCACAAAGCGCCCCACGCTTTTTTCACAATAATACTAGTATTTTTCGTTCATTATTGTTTTCAGTTTATATTAATAATTATTTTTCACTTTTTTAGTTTGATGTGCTTTAAAAGCGTGTTTTTTAGTTTTTTTAAACTATATTTATTTTTCACTTTTTAGTTTGATGTGCTATGAAAGCGTGTTTTTTTAGTTGTTTTAAACTATATTTATATTGCTTATTGATGCTGATATTATAACATATTACGATCCAACAGATATTTCTGAAAAAAAAAATTTTTTTATTTCAGCCGTGAGATTTGAACTCACGCCCGAGGAGTCTGTCGTTTCGCATCCAATTTTCCAATTCCAATTTAACAAGCTTTATTTGATATTTATATACATTGTAGAAACTTAATTAAATGCCTATTTTGGCTTACAATAAACATAAAATACATTTAAAATAAACAAAATACATTTAGCCAATCGGCTTACAAAATCATCCACTGCCTTAACCCGCTCGACCACCGCGACCTAGCTGACAATTGTGGAATGTACTTATATATTAAGCCTTTCCTCTCACGCAGAGAATACGTGAGGAAAGGACTAGCTATCCTGATCAGGATAATGATATAAACTTATCAAATTATTGTATTGTTACCGGTTCTTCGTAAGTGTACAAAGTTTCAATTAAATCTGTCCGTTTAAAGTGGGTCAAAATCGAGTCCAAAGAGTCGGTTACAAACAAACAAACAAGCAAACAAACAAGCAAGCAAGCAAGCAAACATACAGGTGAAGCTAATAAAAGCGTGTTAAAAATAATGTAGATGTAGCCAATTATCAAAAAGGAAAAGCTTTTTTGAAAAGATAATCCACTGGGTATAGGTCTAAGAAATCTAAAGTGTTTGACACAACAGATGTCGAACGTTTTTACTAGAAGCACCAGATGAAAAGTTTTAATGTTGAAAGTTGTATTAATAATGGGCCTTAACTTATTTAATCCTGAGCAATGTACGGGTCACAGCTTTAGGAGATCTTTGGCATCACTATTAGCCGGTTCTGGAGCAGATATTCTTACCTTAAAACGTCATGGGGAATGAAAATCCTCAACAGTTGCTGAGGGATATATAGAATATAGCATCCAGAACAGAAATGAAATTTCAAAACAGACATTTTCAAACAATACTACAGAAATGACTATGGCTGCCGATGCAGTCGTTGGTGAAAATCAGACCAACCACCATATTAATATAAATGATTCAAATATTTTTCGCATTTCTGAACCTATAATTCCAGGAATAAATATAAATAATGTTAGTAACAGTACTATTCATATAAATTTTCGTTAAATTATGAATAAAATGGTTCATGAAATTTGTATCGAAGTGATTTTATGTTATTAAGTTAAGTTAGGTAGCTAGGTGTTATTTGTCTGTTTGAAAAATATTTTATCCATTATAGTACTGCGCTTGTAAATCATAACAGTTTAATTGTTAATTATAGATAGGTAGTAGTGATGTTTTTATGCACATTCCACATAGGCCAAGTGGCCGGCAGTAAGCGAATCGCGACGCACGCATTGTGTCCCCGGCACCCTTATGCCCGCGCTAACTTGAAGGGGCCCGAGACTGAAAATAATTAAATTAGTTTCCGTCCAGCTCCCAACCGAGGAACCACGCCGGCCAGCACAGTAAGTAAACTCGTGAGTATAAGGATACATTGGTATTTAAATTTCATGCGGAATTATTCTAAGTCGATGAACGGGTGATGTAGTTGTAATATACCGCGCATGACTACCGTATCTCATCCTACTTCTGCGTTTAGCAGTGTTTAGTAGCATGAGGATTTTTACAATTAAATTAGTCTCCGTCTGACCGCTACCCGAAGCACCACGCCGACTTGGATAGTAAGTAAACTTGAGAGTATAGAGGTACATAGGTATCCAAAGGTAATTGCGAATTTTTCTAAGTCGATAAACGGTGACGTAGTTGCAATATTTCGCGCATGACTACCGCGCTCATCCTACTTCTGCTTTTTGGCAGAGTTTAGTAGCTTGAGGATTTTACAGAGTATCCGAGAACAGTCCGTTGCTGCCGCCCGTACCGTCCAGACGTGCTGACACCGACCGCTCCAGAGAGGAAGCCAGCCCAGGATCCGGAAGTAGGTAGCAAGGTTTGATAAAGGTTTGGTAAATAATCGGTATTACTTGGCTGGTGAGTACTTTCCGGGCTTTATTTTTTTTAGAGTTAGTGAACCGCGAGCGCTAAACGTATCCGCCTCATATCCTTCCTTAGAACAGGAGAACGGCCGAAGGTTGGAATTAGAACCGCGTTCCACCGCGTTACACCGCGTGTTCTCCAGGCCACCTGAGCACGTAAAAATTCTGCAGGGTGACTTGGAGATACTAGCATTTGATACCGTGTGTCCTCTAGGCCACCTGCGTCCGTTTTTTTGGCAGGGTGATTTAGAGGGAATTCCGTAACCGCGTGCCTGCCAGGCCACCTGAGCACGTAAAAATTCTGCAGGGTGACTTGGAGGTATCGTCCGTAATCGCGGGTCCGCCGGGCTACCTGAGCACGTAAAAAATTCTGCAGGGTAGCTTGGGAGCTTTGACCATACCGACGCCGTCTTAGATTTGCAACCGTTCGGCTTGCCACTCCTTCCCCCCCAACTTGAACCGCGTTAAACCGCGGGTCCCCCGGGCTACCTGAGCACGTAAAAATTCTGCAGGGTAGTTTTGGAGTTTGACCATCCCGTCGTCATCATCAATTCGCCACTGTTAAGGCTTGTTACTCCTCCCCCCCTTTACCGTAATCGCATTCAACCGCGTGCCCTCCAGGCCGCCTGAGTCCGTTTTCTTTGGCAGGGCGCTTTGGAGGTACTAGTTGGCATATCATAAGACCGGAACCATCCATCAGCCAAGCGATAATAAGTAACCGCGTTAGATAGGCATAGTTTGCTTGTATTGGCGCTTGCTTCCCCTCCTGGTATCCGTCCGCCGTCTGCTTATGACCGATTGATTTATCGCTGCTTATCGTTTCACCGCTTCATTCACCGGCGTACCGTATCGCACCGCTTGACCGCTCGCTTACTGCCCCGCTTGTCCGTAGTTAAGACCGTAGTAGTATAAGACCGCTTGTAGAATAAAACCGCTTTAGGTAAGACCGTTGTAGTATAAGTTGTAGTTACTAAGGTGTGTATAAAGTGTAAATAATAATTAGTGTGTAGAATAAATGTACATATATTGAATGAGAGTCTGTCCCTTAACTGTAGTATGTAAGTTCCCTTTTTCCCGACCCCTGGCTTAGCCTTATCTTCACTGCAGTTGCCCGGCCTCTATCGTCCCGCCGATAGAGTAAAGTGGTGTTTCTGCACTCTAAACAGAAACTGGCGCCCGAGATCTCCGTACCGTGTGCACCTCCGTAGTGTTGGGCGTCAAAGTGACACTTCTGCTCTTGGGTAGAGCAGAGAAGTACGTCACAAATTTGATAATAATTAATAAATGTTTGATGTAAGAACTTTAATTTGTTGTCTGTTGACTATTAAGTTTTATTTCACATTGAAAGTAAAATTTCTTTATTCCACATTTTTTTCTTTATTCTTCACTTGTCAATAATGACATTGTTTTGAAGCATTGATACTGTCCAATAAATGTTATTTTAGAATATGGCGTAACAAAAAAGATGTTAAGTGATTAATTGATTTTGAAACGAAAAAATAAACGCAAGAGAACGTTTTAATACTTTCTATATTTTATAACAGGCAGACAGAGTCAAAATTAAGTGAAATATTTGGGGATATTAATTTTATACAGGGTGGCCCATTAGTGCAAGAAAGTTCAATATCTCGCTTATTATAAGAAATATGAAAAATAATTGTTTTAAATAAAAGATATAAGGCTTACTTTGTTGCCCATTTCTAATACTGTGAAATACATAGGGTGTTTCATTAAAGCGGGACAGCTTAAAGATCGAATTTTTTAAATGACATATATTATATTAACATATATATTTTATATTTTTATACCATTGATTTCAGCGTAAAATTTTACGTCCAGTAGAAAATTTTTATTTCAAAAAGCTGCGGCGTAGTTATTGCGAAAAATATGAAAATTCACTAAAAAACAGTTCATCACAAATGTCATCAAAAAAACTTTGTTAATGACAGCTAAGGGAAAACATTTGGTAAGTGTAAAGATAAGAGGTAACTGAAATGTCTGAGAGGAGCGAATGTTTATTTTATTGTACAGGGGATTTTATATAGGGGGCATCACCGTGCCAATCTTCAAACATCTGAAATCTCATTTTTTCAAATGGAATATCCCGTATATTACTTCACCATTTTGTACAACTATTTTATCCCTTCAAATTATGTTATTATGATATAGTCCCTAAAATGGATAGTTTTTGATAAATTCTAAATTTAATTGATAACTTAAAAATAATTGCGTTTTTTCACGTGAAATTTCATTGTTTTGTTTTCGTAATAACTTGGCAACGCTGCAGCTTTCTGAAATAAAAATTTAGTACTGGACGTAAAATTTTACGCTGAAATCAATGATGTAAAAATTTACAGGGTGTGTCGTGTAAAAAAATTCGACCTTTAAGCTGTCCCGCTTTAATAGAACACCCAATGTGTTTCACAGTATTTTAGAAATGGGCACCAAAGTAAGCCCTATATCTTTTATTTTAAACATTTTTTTCATATTTCTTATAATAAGCGAGATATTGGACTTCCTTGCACTAATGGGCCACCACTTGTTAGTTTAATATTTTTAATACAATTTAAACGATTAGTATTAATGTTAATCAATTTCAATATTGTACAAAGTAATATTTTTTTATTTTTAATTGAAGAAAAGCAGGGCTCCAAGAGGGCTCTAGGATTTTTTTGTAGTGTAAGTACAATAACAGGACCTACAAATTAAACTTTTAAGAACATATTTTCCAAATTCCATGTCTGTGAAGAAGTTCTCGTAAATTAAACGTCGACGATAGAATAAAGTTGTTTTACTGTCCTGAACTGAAAATTATTTTCTTCTAAATTTATTATCAAGGATTTATTTTAGATAATAAAACATGGTTCATTTTACGGCTCTGGCTTAATTCATTTTCAATTAATTCTTCTCGCTGCTTGGCAGAATTTTTCTTTCCATTGCTGAAAAATCTCCTTGAAATAGATATGAATATATTATATCATACTCAACTGTTAGGTCACAAAAAAATATAGCAAGAAAGATGGGTGAGTGCATTTATGCACTTAATTCAGCATTTTAAAGTTTTTGGAAACAAAAAAAAAAGAGAGATGGAAGGGGTATAATCTAGATAACGTCTAGAGCTATCAGATCTGTTAGGATTGGACTTCCAAACATTCAACTTAGTTGAGAAAGTTCAGGTGATAAAGTTGTCTCTCAATATGCAGTACGAAGCTGAATTTATCAGCATTAAGTTTTACAGTAGTTCAACCTTATAGAGTGATTGCAATTAATTATGAGCACGGTTAATTTTAAATATTTTTATGGTTTTCGGCAGAATACAAATTTTTGGAATTCATTTTAATACGGATAATAGTAATTTAATAATATCTCAATCATTTTATATCAGAAAATAGCATTTTTTATGATTCTCATGATATTAACATTATTAAGCACAAGTAATAAAACTCCATGTACCCCAACAGTAACCTCCTACAGGAGCTACATATTTGGTAACAACGGACATACACCGCTGCAGTTAATTTCTGCTTCTGAAAAAAAATCCCGTCTTCTTGGCCGGGAATCGAACTGGGAATGGTCCGTTGAGAGGCAAGTGTCTTTACAGCTCAGTCATGAACTTTTAATTCATTATTAAAATATCAAATTATTAGAAAACAACAAATTTCATAAAAAATTGTTTTATTTAGACATGGAAAATAGGTTAATTTAGAAAGCGAACCCAACAAATTTACAATAAATGTTAAAAGTGGATACTAATATGATTAATACATAACAATAATAGTAATAATAATAGTAGCTTTATTTGCCCAACAGGTTAACCCCAATTACAGGACAAGTTTATAATATTTAAAAATAGTACATAACATATAAAGTTAATGACAATACAATACACTAAAATATGCAAACAGTATTTAAAATTAGCATAAAATATCCGATTTTTATATACAGACGAGAATATTAACATATACAAAAAAAAAAAATACAAATATAAAAGATAATATAAGATATAAAATGTAACAGTTTTTACAGACTATAGTAAACAGAACTGATATACTAGGAAATGGTCTAATTTGGTCGTCTAGTTTTTTATTTTCAAAGTAAAAGTTCAATATCTTTGAATCGCATAGTAGTGGTCAATCGCAATTAAAACTTAAATATTTCTTCGTACAACACAAGTTTTTAAATTATCAAGAAGTTTATAGTCTATTACAGATGTAGTAGCTATGCGTGGCTACTTTATTTAATTTGTAATTAAATTAAGTGATAGGATTGCGCCTTTATAACTTTAGGTATAACTTTCTGTAGGTATTTGTTTCATCACCTCTCTATTGGAATATCTCGGTATTTTAGTATAACTTTACTAGTAAAGTTGGCTGTGTCGGAGCATTATCTCCAATTTATTTCTATTGATATTGACTATTGGTAGATAGAGTTACCTTATAAGTCGTTAGTACTCTACTGTCACATAGACACGTATAGTACTGAGACACTTACATCGTACTGATGAAAGTAACAACCAGAAGCCGGTCTACGATTCTACGAATACGAATGACGTTCGCGACGGCCACATGAAGCAGCATATCTTTTCATTAGGTAAAAAATCCTTTACTAGTGGTCTGTCCCAATGAGGGCTACCGTTTTTATTCTCACCAGTTGACGCCACTGGCGAGTAAGGTCGCAAGTCGCTGTCAAAAGTTATTGTTAGGCGCGCAACAAGTTTATAGGGTTTTATTATAATTATCTCGTACACCAGTAAAAAAAAACTTATTAATTATGCCTCAGTGTTGTGCAGTTCCATTTTGTTCGGAAACAAAAGGCGGACATATGCTTCCGAGAGACAAAACTCGCCTAAAACAGTGGTTGGTAGCAATTCGCAGGGATAACTTTACTCCTTCGAAACATTCGTGTGTTTGTCAGGAACATTTTAATCCTGACGATTATGCGTTACCAAAGGAGTCTACTACAGAAAACTGTAAGTAATAATCATGCATATTCGTTGTTTTCATCATGTTCATGCTTGATATAACCTAACTTTAATGACATAAGACACCTCTGATAGGTACAATAATTTCCCTACTGGGCAAGTAAATTACTACTTACTCCTTCTGTCATCATTGTGTTAAATGTTTTTTAGCTAATTTTTATAAAACTCACTAAGAACTCGAGTTAAAAAGCCATAGTAAACATTAAAGTTCAGTGACATGGACCTTAACCTACACTAGCGCCTCTCGTGGTGAATTCAAGCGCGGTAGTCCTCATTAAAGCTTAAGAATTTCTTACCAGTTTATAAATCATCGTGATTATAAATACACTGATATGTCAATGCTCATGGAGCCGTGGCTTTCGATCATACCAAAGTTTCGTAATCGCATTAAAACGTTCTACACATAATAATTTAAAATAATATAGGAAATTTAATAGATAAATTTTTATTTTAAATGAGTTGTATAAATATCAAAATATTTCAACTGAACTTGCTTGCGAACATAACCTCATAATTTATCTATGTTTAGCGGAAGAGATCTCTTAGCCGTTTTAGCTGCGATTTTCACAGGAAATTGTGCTGTAATGATGAAAATTGAAGATTTGTAACTTCTTGCAGCCTCAATAAGGCTGACAAAAAACGATATAAATTTTCCTGATACCGTAAAGTGGGGTCGATAGCTTTTAAAATCAGTGTTGTATATGGAAAAGACAATTAACACACTAATATAACAAATAGTGTAAATTAATTATCTTGCCAATGACATTAAATGATCATATTTTTAAAAAGATTGAAAATTGCGAATATATATCTTTTATTCTTTTTTGGTTGTATCTCTATTAATCGGAGGGAGGCCTCCGATTGGGGCCAATGGAGACAGTAATTTATTTATCACTATAAATTATATTTGACCAAAGTAACGGCAATAGAGACATTTCAAATAAAATGATGTGGCCAGCACATTACTTTCTTACACCACAATATATCATTCTGATACAAAAATTAAATTTTAATAGGGTACCTTGAAATGTTTCATTAAAATTTTTAAATAATTAATTTTCAGCTTTATTCGATACTGTAAATAATAATTCATGTCATATATTTTAATAATTTTTTGTTATTGACTGACATTTTTGTAACTAAATTAGACCTTTCAAATGTCAAACTTTTAAATTTATCCTAACCCCATTTTATGAGGCCAATGTGTAAAATATATCAGTTTACATCAGCGTTTACTTGGAAAATACATTTTATTCGCTTGATATTGTAGACATGATTTATAATCTTCCATCAAGAATATATTTTTTTGTAAAGTCAAATACAAAAAAGTTTGGGTCCCGTGGACCCCCCTTTCAGCTGGCCAATTTTGCTCATCACCGAATTTTTCATTCTCTTTGGTCTTTAGAACAAGTTTTCCAAATTTGAAAGCTTTATCTCAAAAACTGCAGCTGTTATCGCGATAATACAGACATGCGGACAGATTGTTTTTCATAAAGTTATGTTTTTCATTATAATTCGTCGAGATTCGTCCAGAAATGCAATAAAAACTTTTAAATTGTACCCTTTTTCTTCTTTCATTCATTATGTCACTTCTGGTGGTACCACCACATACACAAAATTTAATGTGTCACCTAAAATGTTGTTGACAATCTTAACTGCCAAATTTGGGAAGTCTCTTATTAGTATTCTTTGAGACAATTTCCCTGATTGAATTAGTGAAAAAAATCAGAAATATCTTTATATTTCTGATCTTATAAATAATAATATAAATAAAATTATTAAATAAAAAGAAAAGGAAGTGAGAAAAAAACAACAGAAACGACAGCTATCTAGTCTTTTAGTAGATTCTAAACAACCATCGTGGTGAACCTATGTCTGCAAAAATAATAGATTACACTTTTGTTCATATTCAATGCACATCACAGATGCCCCAAATTTTGTTTTCTTTTAAATTATATTGTTCAGGTATGCTTCTACATTAAAAAAAAAATTAATTCTTTTTAATTTTTTAACTGTTTATAAGGTCACATTGAATAATTGTTTTTTGTCTTTGATTTTAACTACGGTATATATATATATATATATATATATATATATATATATATATATATATATATATATATATATATATATATATATATATATATATATATATATATATATATATATATATATATATATATATATATATATATATATATATATATATATACATATAAATGATATTGGCTATCGATCTATCATGATTTGAAGGTGTAATTCAATGCAGGTCGGGGTATTTGCCCGCTAAGTAGTTGTTTCCTTCAAATCGTATTTAATAACATTAGTTTAGTCCACCTGGGCTAGGGGTCGCCGCTTTCGGTACTTGCTGTGACGTAAGTCGCTATCCGCCACAGAGACATCTAGGATGTCGGTCGGATAGTAGCATTCAGACCATATGAGAAGTTTCATACCTCTCACCACTATTCACTTCACCTTAGTTAGTATATAACTAGCAGGTTGGCCACTATCATTTGTCTGTTCCATAACCTATGGCATACTGAAGAGAACAAATAAGTTCGAAATCGATCTATGTCTGGTTAGGAATTGACAAATGATATTGGCTATCGATCATGATTTGAAGGTGTAATTCAATGCTGGTCGGGGTATTTGCCCGCTGAGTAGTTGTTTCCTTCAAATCATATTTAATTATATATATATATATATATATATATATATATATATATATATATATATATATATATATATATATATATATATATATATATATATATATATATATATATATATATATATATATATATATATATATATATATATATATATATATATATAGATAGATAGACATATTTTAAATCTAAATTCACATTTTGTGTAATTTTATTAAATTTTATTCGTTTTAATCAATTATGTTATATCAAAAAAAACCAATTTAATTGTGTCTCGTTTTATAATTATAACCTAATTATTGTAGAGCTCTGAAGAAGACTAAATTATAGTCGAAACGTTAACAATTGAACTAAATTAGTTTATTTCTTTTTTTGTCTTATCCCGGCGAACTTTCCATCAATAACTTTCAACAATTATTAACTTACGAAGAAAATTATTCTGACTTTAACTATAGATATTAAAACCTATATTGTGGGCACGGCCACTACGTCACATCCTAAACTGAATTACCTCTATTGACAGAAAATTACAAAATTATAAACTTCCACAACATAACTCAGCAATAAAACGCGTCAATAATTTTACGGAATTGAGATTGAGAGATAATAAGTGAAACAAGGAAAATGCTCATTAATTTTTCATAATTAATGATTTCAGATAGGATTCTTTATGAATTCTTTATCAGAATACAGAAAAGTAATAAATTTAAATTAGTTCTCTATCTATGAAGATAACGATAGTTAACAATGTTGAGTCTCCAATTTGGAATACTCTGTATATATAAATAAGTATATATTAGTAGTAATTATATATATTCATAAAATAAATACATATTTACAATCTATCTTCTTCAGACTTTATAAATTGTCATTAAATATAGTTATTCAAAACAGCAAATCAGTTGTAATAAATACCACCCCTTCTATATTAGTTCCAAAGACTGAACAAACCATAAAGCATCTGCAACCCTCTACAGCAAAATAATCGTTAAGCAAATTTAAGGGGTTACAATTACATTACAAAACGGTCCGAATATATATAGGGAGGATTAATGATGTTAATTATACAATTATGGACATTTTACTAATATATTTGCTTTTTTTGTTGATTTGTTAAATTATAGTTCGTTTGCTGCTGATTTAATATCGTGTGTTAGTATTATATAGCTGTTTTGTTTAAAGTTACTAATCCGTTTAAAAAAAATACAAGGTTGTTTCATTCTTTACATGCTGCCTTTACACAAATGTTCAGACAATCGTTTCGTAAACAGCTAATTTTAATTTAGAAACAATTACTGGATTAACTCAACTAGGCTTACTTAAGAAAACTCTTCTTCACCCACCTTTACTAATTAATGTAAAAATTGTTTTAGATAATTTAATTTTTGAATAATTTAAAAAATTTGGAAAATGTCACACGTAAGCGGGTCACGCGGTTCCTGCCTTTATTATTACAAGGGAAAAATTAAATTCAGTCTTTTGCATTTTTTGTACGGAATCAGATTGGGAAAAAAATAGTTAAAAATAAAGAAAACAGTTAAAGATCAATCTATCAAGACTATAAGAAGTATAACCTAACAATTGATGTTTATTACAGAAAACGATATAGCCTCGATATTGTGATAAGAAATACATATCTTTGTGAACCATTCAACTTCCTGTTTAGATAGAAATTACACTAAATTTAAAAAACTGGTTACAGCTCACTTAATTTTTTTACATTTTGAAAGAAATTACCTTCCTGAGTTCAGCAGTATACAACACTTGACACTAATCTTTGACAATTTTCGAGATATTGGCAATATAATATATAGTCTAAGAGCTGGCTACATAAAAAAGCAAGGTATAAGGTACATGAAATGTGAATAGCTAGAGAGGTTCCATTAACGCTCCCGAACACCGAGTGGCCAGTCTGCCAGCTCGATTAGGAAGATTAAGGCGGGGGGCGGACGGTCAAAAATGACAAATTTTACAATGACAAAAATGATAATGCTCATGGATAAAAATTATTGGGAAGTGAAGTATTTGTTGCTACGAAACGCGGAAAATTATTGGCAGACGATTTCGTGGCCGGCAGACTTCAACAAAGCGGCGTTATCTTTAGTGAGAAAAACATGATAAGCCTCATGATTAAAAATTTTTGAGAATGATTGTCAAACTGTTGAGGAAGCTATGTTGTCAATGGCAGACGAAAAAAATGGAAGACAACATCGAAGCAGACTTATTGAAGAGCGCGGTCTCGATCGCGCTTATCGAGTTAGTTCCGTACGATGCATTATAACGATTTATTATTTTGTTAATTATATTATGAGGACAATAAGTTAACAATTCCTATATTATACAAGTGCTAAAATATATGTTTACTATTAAAATAATTTTTTTATTAACAAATAATACAAATAAATTGTAGACTTATTCTATTTCGCTGTTTGTGTCGGATTCATCGTACTGCATATCTTCTTCGCTTTCGCAATCGATTTCATCCTCAGATTGAATTTCGTTAACATCTGTTGAAAAACAAAATTAAAAATTAAAAATGGCTATTAACAAATATAAGAACGAAAGCGTGTGGAAAAAATATTTGTATCTTCAGGCTGTTCTTGATCGATAATAACGTCTTTAACGCTAGATGGTATCTGAGGTCCATCGAACCATTGGAACTGGTATTTGGAGTCGACTATTACCCATCCGCAGTCTTCTGGCAACAAATTAGTCGGAATTTTCTTGTGAGCGTGGCTCCACAATCTGGCGATATACATGGATCTTAAGAATTATGGTCTTAATTCAGCTGCACAAGGAGGTATCGATGAAGCATCAAAATTATGTAGTTTTTTTTTTTAAATGGTTCGTTGACATTATTGACTGTAATTTTTTAAAAAAAGTGCAAAACGAGCATTATCTACGGAATCAAGTGATGTCATCGTATAAAGTGAACAAACAAATTTTTCAATATTTCGAAATACAGTAAGTCTATCACAATCTTCATTGCTTAATTCAGCAAATGCGCGTTGAAATTGTTCGCTTAACAGTAATAATTTTAAAGGACGCTGTTTTCCTTTTCCAAAAAAGCTGGATTGATATCACATCCAGTGAATGCATGAAACTCTGATAAAGATTTACAAAATAATTCTCCGTGTCTATCATAAAGTGCTGACAATTCAATTATACGCTGTTTGCTTAAAATACCCGTTTGAATCCAAACTTTACTATTCTTTTTAGCTTATCCATGTTGGCTAGCATCATAATAAGTATGTCCGTGTCGGAACATTTTATTATAATGTTAGCTTCCTCCGGAATATTGCACGCGTGAAAAACTATTTTCGTATCAGCTTCTTCATGAGCTTCTAGCGTGTAGATATCATTTATCGAAAATAAATACACCGTCAATTAAAGATTACGAAAGATCTCTACGAGGCGGTAACTGTGATGAGCGTATGTACGTGATTTCTGGACCTGATCAAACAAGACCCGCATATTTTCTCAAAGAGCTTAGAAATAGCAATTTCAAGGAAGCTCTTGTGCGTTTTTTAATTGTGCATTGGCAGAGTAGTGAAATAATACCATTTTTTGAAAATAAAAAGTCTTACTGAACTTCGATAAGTGTTACGAATATAAAGTTCACAATGACACTGTTATTTTCGATATTATCGATCAAGAACAGCCTGAAGGTACAAATATTTCCACACGCTTTCGTTCTTATATTTGTTAATAGCCATTTTTAATTTTTAATTTTGTTTTTCAACAGATGTTAACGAAATCCAATGTGAGGATGATATCGATTGCGAAAGCGAAGAAGATATGCAGTACGATGAATCCGACACAAACAGCGAAATAGAATAAGTCTACAATTTATTTGTATTATTTGTTAATAAAAAAATTATTTTAATGGTAAACATATCTTTTAGCACTTGTATAATATAGGAATTGTTAACTTATTGTCCTCATAATATAATTAACAAAATAATAAATCGTTATAATGCATCGTACGGAACTAACTCGTTAAGCGCGATCGAGACCGCGCTCGAGACCACACTTTTCAATACAGTCTGCCCCCCTGTTGTCTTCCATTTTTTCGTCTGCCATTGACAACATAGCTTCCTCAACAGTTTGACAATCATTCTCAAAAATTTTTAATCATGAGGCTTATCATTTTTTTCTCACTAAAGATAACGCCGCTTTGTTGAAGTCTGCCAATAATTTTTCGCGTTTCGTAGCAACAAATACTTCACTTCCCAATAATTTTTATCCATGAGCATTATCATTTTTTTCATTGTAAAATTTGTCATCTTTGACCGTCCGCCCCCGCCTTAATCTTCCTAATCGTGTTGGCAGACTGGCCACTCGGTGTTCGGGAGCGTTAATGGAACCTCTCTAGCTATTCACATTTCATGTACCTTATACCTTGCTTTTTTATGTAGCCAGCTCTCCGTCTAATACATAATGAGGGATGTTTTATTTAAGTTTGTTAAAGTAGGCATGAAAATGATTTCTATTTTGCTGTTCCCAGTTAATCAAACTGATATAAAATGGTTTAAAAATTGTGAACATAGTAGTAATATTCGAGCCTAGATCCATAAAGTTAAAACATCTGTCGGGGTATGTATTGTATGATATATTATTACAACTAACTCGAAAACCGTAAAGTATATTAAAATTATATACAGGGCGATCTACAAGTAGTATTTCAAATTTCAAAGACAGCTAATTTATCAAAAAATAAGTTCACTTCGCTATCACAAATATGGTTTAATCGAATTGAAATAAAACGGTTCAATATTTGTGAAAATACTTTTAAGACTAAATCAATAAAATTAGTATTTTTTATTTCAATAAAATTAGGCAACACATCTACTGGGGTACGTGCTAAATGTTATATTACAAATAACTCGAAAATTGTTGAAGTGTCAAGATCCACAACACACTTTGTTATCAAAAATATGGTTTGATCAAATTGATTCAAAATGGTTAAAAAATTGTGAAAATAATAGTCATTTTCAAGCCTAGATCATAAAGTTGCATAAAACATCCGTCGGTGTTGGGTAAATTTCGATGTTTGTATAGGGTTACTCGGTAACTGTAAGAGATACAAAAAAAATGGAAGACACATTCTCGTACTCAAATTCACTGGCGAAAAGAAAAATTTTCTATCGGCTTTGGTTTTCGAGTTATAAAACAAAAATTCGATTTTTCAAATTTTAGACACATGTCAATAATATCTTGGTTGTTTGTAAAGTTATGAAAAACAACTTTTATATTCTTCTGACACTTTTTCTGTATAATACTGTGGCGTAGAGAATTTTTTTTAAAAACGGTGCAATTTCGAGTTATGGCATAAAGTTGTATTTTTTTAAATGGGAGTCATAGTTTGCTATGGTTTAGTTAAATTAAAAATATTTTTCTCTTTCAAACTATACAGGGTGATCTACCACGAGTGTGCCAAACATCAGAGGCTGGTAATTTATCAAAAAATAAATGAACTTTCATTAATCAACATATGTCCTAAAACGCATAATAAGGGAGCTACAACCCCTTGAAGGGGGTTGATGAATATCAATTTTTCGATTATAAGTCCAATATGGTGGTGATTAAAGAAATGAAATTTTCATGCATTACGGCCCCGATGTAGGCGCATAAAAGTACAAATTTCGTAATTAACAGCTTGCTTTATTGAGGTAGTTTTGAGGGGTAAGGGGTAGTTTTTTACCCTAAACTTTTTTTTGACATCACTTTCGAAGCAAAACTTTTAAATAACATTATTCCCATGCAATAACTCAGAAAAATGTATTTTTCAAAATTTCTGTCACACCAGCCGTTTTTGAATAATTTGCGTTGAACGGCAATAAGGTTTTTCACGTGAAATAAACAAAATTTTTATTACAAAATTAAAAATCAATGTACAACACAGAAATAACGTACTTAATAGCTAAAAGAGTAACTGTTCAAAATGACCTCCTTGAGCACGAATACACGCCTCACAACGACGAATAACTGAATTATTAATTTCAGCCATGTCACCATTGTTTGTGATATAAGCTATACTATTATTGATCCTTTCCATCAAGTGCTGAATATTATTTATTTCCTCAAAATAAACTAACTGCTTCATATGCCCCTAGAAATAAAAATCTAGAAGTTTGAGATCGGGAGAGCGAAGAGGCCATAAAACAGGACCACAGTTACCAATCCAGTTATTTCCAAAATTCCGATTCAACCATTCATTCACATGTCTTATTGCCGTTCAACGCAAATTATTCAAAAACGGCTGGTGTGACAGAAATTTTGAAAAGTACTTTTCTCTGAGTCATTGCATGGGAAATAATGTTATTTAAAAGTTTTGCTTCGGAAGTGACGTCAAAAAAGTTTGGGGTAAAAAACTACCCCTCACCCCTCAAAACTACCTCAATAAGGCAAGCTGTTAATTAGGAAATTTGTAATTTTATGCGCCTACATCGGGGTCGTAATGTATGAAAATTTCATTTTTTTAATCACCACCATATCGGACTTATAATCGAAAAATTGGTATTCATCAACCCCGTTTAAGGGGTTGTAGCTCTCTTATTATGCGTTTTAGGACATATGTTTATTAATGAAAGGCCATTTATTTTTTGATAAATTACCAGCCTCTGAAGTTTGGCACACTCGTGGTAGATCACCCTGTATATCGATGGTTAAAGTGCAAAACCTAGTAAATCGATATTTTTTCATTTTCGTGTTCTTGTAGCAAAAATTTATAAATATCGATATCTTCACAACTACAAAACCATAAATCGAAATTCACATTTTGTGATTCCTAACTCCATATTTCAAAACCGAGTGAAACTAATTTAGTAAAATATTAAAAAAGAAACAATGACTTTTTTCTGAAGTCATTAAGTAGAAACTTTACAAATCTGATTTATGAGGTTTTGATATGAAAGAAATTAAGTATATCTAGGAAAATCAATACTATAAAATAACTCATTTTGAAAAAAAAAAACAAATAATGTTAATAATAATAAAGTAATACTAATAAATATCCTAAACATTTTTTCCTTCTCCTGTAAAATTCAGAATAATCGACTTACTAGGTTTTACACTTTAACCATCGATATCATATGTGGGGTCGCTTTTGATGTGTAAGTATTTAATAGCGAAAATAATCTTGTAGTAGATTATTTTTTGCGTTTTTTTATATTTATTCCAATTAGGCGTGTCTCGTTTATGACAATACAAAATACTTACACATCAAAAGCGACCCCACCCACATATGATATATAGTTTGAAAGAGAAAAATATTTTCATTCTAACTAAACCATAGCCAACTATGATTCCCATTTAAAAAATATAACTTTACCATAACTCGAAATTGCATCTTCTATTAAATTTTCTCGACGCCACTGAATTACACAGAAAAAGTGCTCAAAGGGTAAAAGTCGTTTTTTCATAACTGTACAAATAACCAAGATGTTTGTTTATAACTCGAAAACAAAAGACGATACCAAATTTTTATTTTCGCCAGTGAATTTGTCTCAAAAAAAGAGATCGAGAATGTGTCGTCCATTTTTTTGTATCTCTTACAGTTACCGACATCGACATCGACAACATCGAAATTTTCCCACCCTGTATGTACTGTACATATTATATGTTATATTATTACAAATATCTTGAAAACTGTTAAAGTATCAAGATTATACAAGGTGATCCATAACTGGTGTGCAAGGACAGTCACGATGTTTCCATGACTGACCGGATCGTCGTTACCGGTCAAGATGAGTTACGAAACCGGTCATTTTTAAAAATGAAAAATAAAATTCAAGATTATACAAGGTGATCCATAACTAGTGTGCCAGGACAGTCACGATGTTTCCATGACTGACCGGATCATCGTAACCGGTC
This sequence comes from Rhamnusium bicolor, assembly GCA_029963845.1. NCBI lineage: Eukaryota > Metazoa > Arthropoda > Insecta > Coleoptera > Cerambycidae > Rhamnusium > Rhamnusium bicolor. The sequence goes on along the minus strand of JANEYF010004358.1, from coordinate 71,189 downwards.
AAGATGAGTTACGAAAGCGGTTATTTTTAAAAATGAAAAATAAAATATCCATTGGTTGTATCATAATTTTTTTATTAAAACGGTGTGTAATAATTGTATAAATGAGGCTTGTGTTGAAGGAAATTATGCAGATTAGGATATTTTGGCATTTCATTTTTCATGCCCATCGTCTAAACTGAGCTCACCTAAATATTTCTTCATCGCAGATGTTCCCGTTGCGCTCTAGTTTTGTTACGAATTTATCCAACATAACACTTGGAGCTGCGCCCTCTTTGGTAATGAATAATTGCTTTACATTTTTGGGACTTTTTAAAAATATTTAAATATGAGTTTTGTCAGGCAAGTAGCATGCAGTGGCAGCTAGTGATATTTAAGTTATGTCATATCTTAGTGAATAAATAGCAATGGACCCAAACGTTACTATCAAAACTAAATAATGTTTTGCAGAAAACAAATTGCGATTGAAATTTGCCAAAAAGTTGAAAAAAATTGTGTGCCTCACTCACTCACATTTGTTAAACAATTTGTAACATTTCTGGAAGGCATTTTTTTTTCAGAAACGAGAGAAAAATATATCGATAGATTTCATATTTCATAAGAAAATGTAATTTTTTATGACCTAAAGTATTGCCTGGGTTCCATGCTCCAGTACTAAGATATAACAACCTAAATTTCACCAGCAACCACTTGTATTATGGCGATGATACCTCTTTCCACCAAATTTTTTTCAAAGAAATCCCAAAGGAGGTTTTTTTGCTAACTTTTGGTATGTTTTAAACTAAAAGAACATGAAAAAAGTTTACTGGTCACTCTTACTGAGGATTTATTTCAATTTCTTTGTCCGAAGACAGGTGATTCACAGTTACACATCAATTTTCAAGTGTCATGATAAAAATTTCAAAGGAAATGGCAGGACATTTAAAATTTTGGACAAGTTGACTGGTCAAGTTGACCATGTCTGTGACCACCTTGGACACGTTGTTATTTGACCAGTCAACTTAATCGTGACCTGACCGGTCATGGTGATCGTGATTGAATGACTGGCAACATTGCTTTGCTATCAAAAATATGCCCTAAAATGCTTAATAAGGGAGCCACAACACCTTAAAGGGTGATGATGAAATCAGTTTTTGAGTTATAGGTCCGATGTAGTGTTGACTTGAAAAATGAATTTTCTTACGGTACTTACTCGAATATTGTTCCAGATCTATTCCATTCAAGATCCTACTCCTTAAATACGATGCGTTGATGAAACAATACTTTTTTTTATCGTTTCTTTTTACCCACGAACTTTTACTCTATTGTACTTTAATTCTACAGTTTAACATTTAGAATTTGGTTTTGATTGCAAAGTTGTTTTGTGAGGCAAATGGGCGATTTTCTCTCCTCAATCATTTGCCCCTACTCTTTATTTCGATGTAAGAAACGATCAGAACTTCCTTACCGTAGCAAAACTCGACGTGTGATGGAGTCTATAATGAAAGTAATTTTTGACGTTTTAAAAACTTTCATGTTTCAAAGAAGTCACATTTTTTGACGTTTCAAATATTGGGACCGATTTTGCTCATCAACGAACTAAATCACTTCCTTGACCTCTAGAATGTGTGTACCAAATTTGAAAGCTTTATCTCAAAAACTGTAGCTGCTATCGCGAACCAGACAGACAGCAAATTTTTTCTGTCTGAAATTTTGTATATCGTCATAATTCGTTGAGATTCGTGCATAAAAGCAATAGAAATTTTAAAAATATTTCTCACGAATACAAATTCCTCACGTTGAGGGATGAGGAAGTAATTAAATAGTTAAACATTATTCTTATTACTAATAATTTCATTGAAAATAAATAAATAGAAATTTCATTCCCGCATGTGCAGTTTCGTTGTATAAAATTTGTCTTGACATTCAAATATGCGCTAAACTACACAACTTAATCCTGTAATAGAATTGTAGAGTTGAACTGTAAATGCAAAATTGTGATAATTCTGTTCCTGAATATCAAAGTTGGAGGGATTAGAGGATTTATAATTTTAAGCTGCAAAATAGCCCATGTTGGAATGTGCTTTTATACATATTAATATATTAAAAAATAATTAAATCCCTACCTAATATTGTTGTTAAAATTATGCGTACATAGTAATATAGTCTAATTTGAAACTGTATCATAAATACTAAATTCCGAAAACGTTTACGTCAAAAGTATAAATCGATTGAGAAGTTTTGTTAAGAATAATTTTTTGCTTTGAATTTTTGAAGAAAAAGGGAAATTCTAAATGGTTTAACAGTATTTAATCAGGATGCATTATTTAAAAGATGTTTCCCTTCTGACAGTTACATGCATGGCACATATTCTGGAATAGTAAATGTTACAAATATACATTAGCTAAGTGATTTATATCCTGTAGTTGGCAACTTAGGGCCTTAAGGTGCGTTTACGTTGGTACAATTACTTGTACCAGTTAATAGTACAAGTAACTAGCCTGGTTAATCAACTTTCCCAGACTCAACTTGTTTTCGCTGCTATGCTGGTACAAATACTTTCTCATTTGGTTTGCATTCAGTTAGTAGGTGTCTTTCAAGTTAGTGGTACAAGTAACTATACTTAAACTGTAAACTATACCAGTTTCAATAAGCGTAGACAGTAAAGGAATACGAGTTGGGGCGCTATCAAGAGTATTATTGGAACTAATACAACCCATTTATTATACTAAAGTAAACGCGCCTTTATAGTTGAATTACGCAACATCTTGCAGCCAGTGGCAACCGTCCATCCTTTGAATTAATTAACAATATTCAGCAGTATATAAGGCGGCGGGGGGAGGGGGTGTTCGTACGAATTGTTTTTGTTAAAAATTTTTACTAATTTCAGTTTTTTAAGTAAATATTTTATATACATTTTTTAAATTTTAAAATGGTGAGAAATTTTCTTGAAATTATTAAAAGTTTAAATATTCCCAAGGATGTGTCAAAATACACGAAACGTCGACTTTTTAAAACCTGGTTTTCTCCTTTCTGCCGACCCACTAGTTTAAAAATTATATATATGAATAGGAGTTACTAGACTATTTCAATATAATAATATTATTATGTAAATGTAAATGTTGTTATTTGGGAAATAGCTTATCAAATATATTTCATGTTTACAATTTTGTATGAATAAAATTGTATTTAAAAAATTCAAGATTTGTTGCTTGGTAACGTTCCTTGACAAATTGAGTTGCAAAATACTTCGCCCTACGGACTCGTGATTTTCATCACAAATTTGTCTCATGATGTTACAACGCAACAAACTCATAAATAAAAAATTCAACAAAATATAAGCCTTTGGTATATCTTACTATTTATTACTGACAGTTTTTGTTAAGTTTGTTACGGCAGGATTTAGAATGATTGCCATTTTCACAATTTTTGAAACATTTTGTATGAATTTATTAAATTAAATAAGGAGAAACTTTACTTTACTTTAATAAACCTGCGTAAAACATCTGTCCAGGTATTCTATTATACAGAATGTTTTTGAAATACATACATAGATTCAAACTGGCAAATATTCGCATTATCCTGGTACTCGCAAAAATATTTATTTATCAAAATTTTGAAAAGCAATCAAGAAAATAATGTTGACTGCCACCGCCCATGGTATTTGTCATCGCTTCCGTTTGACAAATTCGTAAATGGTACGAAGCGTTGCCATACAATTTACGTCTCACTATGTCAGTATTTTCTAGACCACGTTAAGTGGTGCGTATCTAAATAAAATCATGTTATTGTTGGAAAATTTTATGCTCAAATTTGTTAGTGTATTAAACGGTTTATGTATTTGGATTTTTTTATTGTAACTGTTACAAATGGCGAATTTTTTCGATGATTGATTTGACAAATATGCTTTTCTTTATGGAAAATAATAATTTATTATTAATAATGTCATCTTTATGTGTGGTGAAGTGATATGAGGACTATAATTTATTTTTCATGATTTCATACAGACTTGGCAGCGCTAGAAATTCAGTAAATAGGCGCTCTACATTCCTAGCAATTGGGGGATGTGGGTCTAAAATTATTTATATTTTTCTGAATTTTTGAATTTCAAATATGGGGTTTGTCTCACATTTTCATAAGGGTCCACAGATTTGAATATATGCATGCATTTCAAAAACATTGTAAAATTTTTTAAAACCTGTGACCCATGCCTCGATCATTTAAAGCGAGCGTTTTAAATTTCACCTTTTTTAACAAAATGAATTTTTCATTGAAAAAAAAAGAGTTTGATGTTATGTCATTATTATAATAATATATTAATTATTAAATAAAAATGTTAGTTTATTATTTGGACAAGTCCATTTTTACAGAATTTTTATTCTTAGATCAAAAAAAGAAATATTTCTAAATATTATATTTCTCCTAAGTAATGTCACAGTTTATCTTTAACCCAAAGTTATATTCTGGAAGATATCTTTGATCTCACGCCTACATTGAAAATACTTTAGTAGTATGTTAATATTTTACGTCTATTTAAAAATTTGTCAGCTTGTAACCACAAGAGTTTTTATTTTTATCTAAGTAGTTACTTGAAGTTACATTTTGACGTAATCCCATCATTAAAAAGACTCTGGTGGAGCTTTTTCTCTGTGTAAGGTATCGACTAGAGCAGACCATATGTGTCTGACGTAGAATATGTGGGAGAGACATAAAGGACAAATAATCCTGACAGCTCGATATTTTCTTTTTTAAAGTAAACCTGTTCTCTTTCCACCATTTTTATTAACTGAATATGTAGTTGTGTTGTCGGAGGGATTTCTGTTTATTTTTAGGACTTCAATTTATCCTGTTAATCCATTTTATAAACAAATGTTAGTATTGTCCTTCCTTTATTCACCGTATTCTTAGTGAATAACTGATAAAAACAGTTGTTTATATTTCGCCTTAAATATGCTCTATACTAGAATACAAACCGATTTCATAATATTGTTACCATTAACTGAAATTAATAATTTTTCCATTACTTCATATAAACTGAAATATTTACAAATATTTTAAGCAGAGGTTTGTTATGAAAAACCAGTAGCATGAGTATATATCTGAGTTATACACAAGAAAATCAGTGAGACCATATACCCGCTTATCTGTAACATTTCGTAACACATACACACATGCAATTAATATTATAAACAGTAGTGATGTAAACTTTAGTTACTTTTGAGTACTTTAACGATTAATTACTTTTTTGATACAAATGTTCATTACTTTCTACTCGTTATTCTGTACTTTTCCTTTTTTAGAAAAAAAAAAATTACGCTACGTCTGACGTATAAAGCGTTGACTTTGAAATCATTTACTTATATTTTGATTACTATATTGTAAAGAATGAGTCACACATTAATATAAACAAATAAAATTTTTCAAAACAAAATATTTTTCTATAGTATCAAATAGTTACAAAAATATACAAACAGTTCTGTTTGGAATGAGAATATATTATTTTGATAAAAAATATATAATAATAAACATAACAAAAGAATTTCTCATCAACAAAATAAAATGTAATAATATAAAAACATAAGAAAACTTCAAATACTCGGTCTTTAGTCTCGATCGGTATCTATCGTTGAGGTTAGTTAGTTAACCCAAACCAAAAGTAAGACTGCTAGAATAGATATTGATACAATAATAACGAACGAATAATATAAGTAACGAGTATTTTAAACAATAAGTAGTCGTTATTTTCGATAGTCGGAAAATACCCGTTATTTTGTAACGAGAAGTTCTTTTTTTTTTTCATCACTAATAAATAGCCCAGAATCTAGTTTTTAAAAAGGCGCTTTCAAAATGACTAAATCGTATTGCGGGCATTGTGCACTGTTGACTACACGACAGTTACATGGAAAATGAATTCTTTGCTATCCTAATGCTTACGTTGACGAGCGCCGGCTTACCTGGCCTCGAGCTTCTATTGTAACGTTGCCATATAATATAAGAGACCTATGTCTAATAATTCAGTATACAACCTGTATATCGCAAACCCACGACGGACACGGTAATTCACAATAGTTCCAAACAGTCCCTACAAACAAATCTCTCACATTTCCATAGTTTCATTAATCACCTATTAGAGATTTGAAAAAGGAGTAATAATAATTAAAAACGTTGCCGATTGATGATTTAATAAATGCGAAACAAAGGAAAAATATTCTTAATGAGTTTTATCCTATTCATTCAGAAGACATCAACAGAAATTATAAAGCTCGGTTTTTCATTTGTGGGTTAGCTAAACTCACACTTTTAAAATCGAATGTTTTTAATTTTACATTTGTTTTGAAAGTGGTTATAACAACAAATACTTTATGCATAAAATAACTTTTAGTTGAAGTGGTTTGTATTAGAATCTCTTCGATTTTTATGAAAATATAGTGCTATTTAACCTCCAACTTATAGTTAACTCACGGACCTAAATGTGTCAATTATAGACCTTAGATTAGTAATAAGTTAAACAGTTTAGTATGTAAAACTATTTATGTAAATAAAAATGACATTGGAAGAAATCAATCAAATAATAAAGACAAACCAGATAAATTGCATAAACCGGAGTTTATGAGCTAAAATCTTCTGACTGTGATGCTGTATATATTAGACAAACTGGTCGAAATGTAAACAAATGGATTGAGGAGCATAAAAAATCTATTTTGAACAATATACAGAGTCAATGCACACAGTGCACTGTGTAGAAATTAATCATTTCATAGATTTGGATAATATCGACTTGCCTCATTTAGAAAATAAAGGTTAAATTTATTAGAAATATTAGGAATTAAAAAAACAGTTTGTTGTATTGTACTGCCCAAATGTGATACATAAGTAAAGAACACGATTTAAAATCTAGTGTAATCAGTACTCTTGAGGAAGACCTAAGGAGCCAAAACACGTGTAGAGTTTTAATAAAATGTTTTTCAAGCCTTTAAAAGCAAACGGTTTCTTTATTTTTAATAATATAATTTGCATAAAACACATAAAACACCACTTAAATTAGACAAGATTTTTTATTTTGATTTCTAAAAGATCTCGTCTGATTTCGCTGAAAGCAATAATATCAGTCCTCAATATTTAACCGAGACAAAAATATCTTCAACTCACAAAATTGCCTTCGAATTAGTGATAATTTCATCGAACAGCATGAAGGAATAGCAATGGATAACTATTTGGCACCATTCATTGTCAGTCTCTACATGAACAGATGTGAAGCAGAAGCAAAGGAAGATTTCGAGTATTTCCCTATAGTTTGGTTTAGGTATGTAGATGATATTTTTGCAATGTTTGATACAAAAGTTGCTGATATGGACAACTTTGTTCTAAATTCACATATGAAATTGAAAACTCTGGACAACTACCATTTTTAGATGTATTAATAATTAGAAATAGTGAAAATAAGTAAGAATTTGACATATACAGAAAAAAATACCAGTACTCTAAGATATATCCCTAAGGACTATCAGCATTGTGCTCAACACAAAATGGCGAGTTTTAATTTTTTAGTTCATCGCCTATTAAGCTTTTCCCTCAATAAGGAGAGGTTTCAAAAAGAAAAGGCATTGATTTTGGATATTCTGTAAGTTTAATTGATAAAATAATTAAGAAACGTAAATTTATAAAGACACTTCGAAAATTCCTCGACCTTTCAGAATGAAAGAGAAAATCCGAAATTTGTATCAATTCCATTCGATTCACCCGTGGTATGATTAGATTTTTATAGATATAAGTATGACAGCAGTTATTTCATAAGGAAATAAACTACAACAACTCTTAGGCAATACAAAAGATAAAACTGAATCAAACGAAGAGACGAGGATTTACGAAATTAGCTGGAAGGATTGTAATTAAATGTTTGTAGGACAAACTAGACGATCAATTCAAACTAGACTCAAGGAGCACATAGTTCATCTCAAATATAATAGAACATATAAGTGTCATGTTGCCCAACATGTGTTTGAGACAACAATGTAACAAATACTAGACAACTGGATCAATTTGAAAGCTTGGAAATCACAAGGTGTAAAAATAGTATGAATAGTGCCGGAGGGTCAATCCAAAATAACCCAGTCTATTTGTTAGTGGGTCACTGTTCACCGAACCGTGACAATAGTTTAGGTATGAATAGGATACATTGTTAGCGTGAGGTTAGTTTTAATCATCTCCAGATGATGCCAACTTGGTTGGCTAATCGCGCGTCGTGTGCAGTGTATGAAGTGTTTTGGTATTTTGTTGGAAAATACGTCAGTGTTATCTTCACATCAAAGGTTCCAACCCACTTCAGGTCAATCCCTTCAATTTTTGAATGGAACATTAAATTCTGACTGCGACAATGTAAGATACTTGTGTATTGTCTTTTGTTTTGTTTATTAATGGCGACATTATTCATACAGAAAACAAAAATTTTAAACATTCTTTTCCGTTTCAAATCGGACTCTATTATTACGTTATTTACTGATTGTTGTGTTGTGTATAAAGATGGTGCAATGGTTTTAAATTTGTTATTTTCCTCTATTTCCATAATGTAACTTCTGGGGTTCTGTCATGTAAAATTGCTACTTTATTAAATATTTCCATTTTATTACAATTAAATTTTCCCAGTAAATCAAAATATAATAGTAAAACCGAACCATGGTTTATATTATACAAAACAACAGAATTATCTGCAATTCCTATAAAAATTGAAAAAATAAATAAATTTAAAGCTTTACAGTTATTACCTCTATAACGCAACAAGAATTACTCAACCCCCAAATTCATAAATAGAAGCTGTGCAGGAAGAGGTTTACAATTTGAAATAACGTGAAGAACCACTCCCTTCGACACATTTCTCTCTGTCGAACCTGGTAATCGGACCTTTGAACCAATAGACACTGACTAGTTCCTAACTGTGCTATCATTCCCAGTATCATCATTTTTAATAAAAAAAAAACGAATATGCGAGATTGCAGAACTCGGAATTTAGTGAATTATGTAAAAATATATGAGGCATAAAAAAACGAGTTTACATTATTGTGAAATCACAAATGGGTATGATTATAATTTAAAAAGGAGTGAGTCTTGCCTTCTTGACACCTGCTGTTTACATGTGTCACTAAAGTTTGTTAATATAATCTTGTACATATGTTGTGTTTAATAATAATTGTATTTTCAATTAAACTTGGTATTTGTATATTATCTTATAGTATAATTAAGACTTGCCTATACAAATTTGAAGCGTTTTACACAAACCAAAGTTTTGTTTTAGTAATTATAAGATGTCGGCGTCGTCTTCTTATTATCTTGGTAAATTTTACTTTGTAGGCACTCGAGCATTCTTGCCTTGTGGCAACAACACACAAATATTACTCCACACTACACGTAAAAATCTTTCGCGCCCAAATACTTTCACTTACATACGGTGTATTCTCAAAGCAACAAAGGATTCCTGGATGTAACCAAAATATACCAACAAAATCATAAGTTCTCGTTATAGTGCCATAAATAGTCGATTAAAAAGTTTCTTTACTTACTTCGAACAATCAAAATTTTGAATACGTACATGGTGTTTGCGTTTCTTAAGGTCTATACAATGCATTTTGACGGGTTCAGTTTACCGGTTTGTATTAAATGAGAATGTACCTGCTGTGGCACCGGATGGGATAGAATATATAATATAATAGACTTCAGTACTTTCAGAAAATAGAAGTACAATAATGTACAGAGTGGGGCAATAGTGTGTCCGACTTCGATATCTCGAGTTCTATGACAGCACACAAGCTTTGCAGCGTTAACCAGGATAGGGAACAAAATGCGCGCAGATGACTGGTGCAGACGGCAGGCAGATATACACAAGTGCAAAATTCCGATAGCGCACAGTGAACGGAAACGCCAAAAAGCTGGCCAAAACTAAAAAAATGAAGATTTTTTTTTTTTGAAATGGAAACGTTTTAAATCGTTGTAGTGGTACCCCTAGCATTAGAAACTACCATTAATACCGGTCCGGGTTCACTACCTGAGCGAGGAAATTACTTATTGTGCGACCGTGCAGCGCATCACTTCGGCAGCTCGCAACGCTTCAAAAATTTTGTCTGCAGCGTAAAAATTCTCAAAGTGCAGTTTTCTGTGTCATAAAAATCGATTCTACATCAGAAAGTAAGTACAATTAAAATATCTCAGTATCAGATCAGTTTATTTACATGGTAATTAGTAAATAATTATCGAAGTGGAGTGCATTTTTGTACATGCAACGATTCATAAACTCCACAAAAAAAGCCATAAGTTACGCGGTTGGTGATGGTTGGTCTTGAAACTTATTCGAATGTGTTCAATGAACATTTTTTCGAAAGTGTATAAAAAATTACCTGCACCTTTTTGCATCTTTGCGAGATATTGACCAAATTGTGCGCGAATGCACGGATGCATGCACATTCGTGCACCATAAAGTGGGCTCCTTTTGAATGGACTAATGAATGTAATTCAGATAGTAATTGAATAAAATTAATTTTCAAAGTCATTACACATTTTTATTCCATTCCCCAGATCCTAATTTTCCCGAAACAAATGAAACACATGAATTCGCTTCAATTCAATAATAATTTTTGAACTATGTATATATTTGTGACCGTAATTTTTTTGAAATTCTATATGGGATTCTTCATCAGCGACCCAAAAAAACTGTATACAAAGTTTTGTAAAAATGCAGCGATAATTGGCGATTTTTGGTAAGTTTTGGGGGGATTTCATGGCCGCCATTTTGTTTTTTCAAAATACAACTTCGGATTCTTGATCAGCGACACAAAAAACCCCTGTATGCACAATTTCAGTAAAATAGCTCAATGCCTTTATATTTTGGCCAGCTTTTCGGCGTTTCCGGCCACTGTGTAGCGGTTAAATCAATTTTCATTGTTTATTTTATTTCATAGGCATCGGTGGTAGTTGGACGTTTGTAGATTGTTTTAATATAAATTGAATTGTGTTTTCGACGACTAATATTAATATGTAAGTATTAAATTTCATTGTTAATGACCAACATATTCCCTTAACATTACCTAAAAATAATATGTGTTATATTTAAGATAGATGGAAAGGGTCGCTCTGCGAGCCCAGGTAAACAGTTTTTTATGTACTCATATGAATGAACGCAGTATAATACGGTGTATATTTTAATCACTTTTTTACACAGGTCAGTTCAAATGCAGTATTTTGCTTTATATTAAGATAGAGAGAAACATAACATTGTTTAAAGCAGAAGTATGAAAATTGTCCAGCAAAAAATTTGGTCCGCTCTAAAGCAGGTAATAAATAAGTAACCCACAATGATATATTTATTACGCCTGGAAATAAGCAATTTACAATACACTCGCTACTTTGCCCATTGTAAATCGGGCTCACTAAGTCCAACCCACCACTGCAAAGTTTAAGTGAACAGACTTTAGAAACTTGATTTAAAAACATAAGTAAACTAAACAAAAAAGTCTATAACCGGAAATTGTTTTTGAATATACAGGGTGAGCCAAGACGATTCTACAGGGTCAAGTAACATTTTTTAAATGAAATGCCACGTACATTTTTTGAAACCTCTTTGTGGCCTCCTTTCACTTCTGTATTATTATTGACTTTCTCCCAACCATTTGGATGTAACGATTTATTTTGTTGAAATTATACCATTTACATGTGTATATTAAAAAAATCATTACAGTCACAATTATCGATTTTAAGAAATAAATATAGTTTAAAAAAACTAAAAAACACGCTTTTAAAGCACATCAAACTAAAAAAGTGAAAAATAATTATTAATATAAACTGAAAACAATAATGAACGAAAAATACTAGTATTATTGTGAAAAAAGCGTGGGTTGCTCGATATACGAAAAATATGGCACAAAGCGCCCCACGCTTTTTTCACAATAATACTAGTATTTTTCGTTCATTATTGTTTTCAGTTTATATTAATAATTATTTTTCACTTTTTTAGTTTGATGTGCTTTAAAAGCGTGTTTTTTAGTTTTTTTAAACTATATTTATTTTTCACTTTTTTAGTTTGATGTGCTATGAAAGCGTGTTTTGTAGTTTTTCTAAACTATATTTATATTGCTTATTGATGCTGATATTATAACATATTACGATCCAACAGATATTTCTGAAAAAAAAAAATATTTTTTTATTTCAGCCATGGGATTTGAACTCACTCCCGAGGAGTCCGTCGTTTCGCGTCGACTAAGACTTGCCCGCTCGGCCAACGACCGAACTGAGAATCACGGAATATACTTACAATATTAAGCCTCTTGCTCTCACGCAGAAGATACGTGAGGAAAGGACTGGCGATCCTGATCAAGATAATGATATAAACTTATCAAATTATTGTATTGTTACCGGTTCTTCGTAAGTGTACAAAGTTTCAATTAAATCTGTCCGTTTAAAGTGGGTCTAAATCGAGTCCAAAGAGTCGGTTAGAAACAAACAAACAAACATACAAGTGAAGCTAATAAAAGCGTGTTAAAAATATGTTAGTACCGGTTATGAAACATCTGTGATGACAATCAGCCATTTTCACTTCATTAATAATTGTCCTTGGTAGCGGAAATAGGTCGCCGTTACATAAGTAATAAAAAGAACTAGCACTAATAATTAGTAGAACCCGGATCCGAATGACGACATATTCTCACAAATATTGCACAGAACTTCTGTGGCATCAAACTCGAACTCCTAGAAATCGTTTGTCCAGTACTTCGAAAGAGACATGGACGCGATATTTTCAACATTTCTACGACAATATTCTTAATCCAATATTTGGATCCGGGCTCTAGTAATTAGATACATAAGATAAAAAATACGATAAATATAACAAATGCCAACTCTATCATTTTCATTTATCATTTATTCTTTCGATAAATTTTGGTTGTACAATATTTAATTTCAATGGATTTATATGCTTTGTTGTCTAGGAGTACATGGAAACACAATATTGCATTCAAATAAATATCCGGAGCGCCTTAACATTGTGAAATTACATTAAAATGTCAGAAACTTTACTTATCTGTCAGTTTTATCGAATTTGAGCATTTATTTACAATAATTCTCTTTCAGAGTGAAAGTTGTTAGGCGTTCCTAAATAAACCAGGAAATTACATTTTTCATTGAAACCAATGTATTTCGGTTGTGCCCATATGAGTCTGTAGGCGTCTTTCATGAATCAATATGTAAATGTCATCGTCTTTCTTGATGCACCTCCATTTCTCTTGCTTCATTCCCAATGGGGTAATATCTTTTTTGTGTAATATACCATTTCTCTGTTATTTATTGCGTAGGGACTAGCAATAAAGGACCGTACACGTAGAGGTTTAATTAAGTGTCGTTGAATCTCGCATGCTGCTGTTGTATATTTTATGTAGGTAGGATGCACGCACAGGTGTACTTCTCTATGTACGGTTTTTTAATTATCGAAATTATTTGTTCGTGGTGTTAATAAACAGCAGATACATTATTAGCCAGATAATATTCCCCTAAGTGGAAGTGTTGGTAATGAAGTTACCAAATCGCGCTGCCATTCCGGTGCGTCGGACAGGGGGCACAAATAGACGGAGTACCGACCGAGCCCACATGTCAATTAAAATCTAGACGCCATATGAGGTAAATGCCCGATTTCTGTATTGTATTTTTAATATGTGGATAGGTATTCAACGTATCTTAAGAGCCCTTTACAGGACACTTAAAATAGTGATCTTTTTAAAAAATCATATTTGCCACATCAGTTACACTAGAACTACCAAATTTAGATTGATCTTACAATTAGATAAAATGCTACTTGAGCGCGTGAGCATGCAAAATTTAAAATATATGTATAATAAATGGATACTTGGACAATTCCTCAATGTTGGTGTTTAATGTTGTGTCTCCTAAGAATATATTTGCCATAATCATATGCTCACGCAACTCTTTAAACATAAATTGTAAAAGTTATACGTAAAATGTTAATAAGTTTCCTGTTAAAGCTTTATAAAAAAGAAACTTATATTCAGAAATAGTTGCACTGGAGAGTGGTGCGCTCCCTAGAAATTGACGAAAACTGTGTAAATATATCTTTTACTACATGTCCATTTTCCAGTATGTAAATGTAATATACAGTGTGGAAATTAAGTAACGCATAAATTCAGTAATTGCGTTGATATTAATTTTTTGGAAAAAATCTCGAAGGGGTATAGCGATTTTAACTTCGGCAAATATTTTCAGTCTAGTTTCAGTTTCTTATGTCATTTATTTTTTAAGTTATGACGACATCGACTTTTTTTTTAAATAACAACCTATATTTTTTTTTATTGATTTTGGTAGTAGATTCTATTCTGGTTCCGACCGTATACAAATTTCAATATGTTATTATTTGAAAAAATCGAGAAAAACAGTCTTAAAGTTCAAATAATAAAAATTCATTAAATTGGGTAAATTTATGTGGTTGCCGGTGTATCACATTAGTTACGGCTGTCAGATTTAAATAATTTGTAAATGTCACAATAGAATAAGTGTTATTATTTTGCTATTTCTAAATTAGAAAAACTATTTTATTAATAAGAATGGTAGTTGAGCGACAAACAGAGAATTGAAGTGTTAATAATGATTGGTTATGGCGACAGAGCTAGAACACATCAAGAAGTGTGTCATCTTTTTAGAGAAAAAATACCCGGATCAGCCCATAAATCAATCAACAATTAGTAGGATTGAAAAAAAAATTTCGGGAACATGGCGTTGTAAAGAATATTCCAAAAACTGGACGTCCGGCGACATTAAATGAAGATGCACAACTTGATGTGCTACTAGAAATTGAAAACAATCCACATTCAACTAGTAGAAGCATTGCTTTGAACCACAATATAAGCCACACTACAGTTCTAAAACTTTTGAAAGTTCAAAAATTCCACCCATATAAGGTGCACTTGGTTCATGAGTTGACAGAAGATGACTTTGATCGTAGGCAAGAGTTTTGCGAACAAATGATGGAAATTTGCAACCGCGATCCAATTTTTTTCAGCGTGTTTTATTTTCGGATAAGCAACATTTTGTTTAAATGGCCATGTCAATAGACAGAATTGTAGATATTGGGCTAGGGGCAATCCCCATTGGATGCAGGAAAGTCATACCCAATATCCTCAGAAAGTTAATGTTTGGGCAGGAATTATTGGTGACAGAATTATAGGTTCATTCTTTTTTTGAAAACAATTTGACTGGAGATAGATTAGCTGCATTATTCCCCAACGCAAATAACCCTGACCTACCAAATAATACCATTTGGTTACAACAAGATGGCGCTCCGCCTCATTACGCAATTATTGTGCGACGATACTTGGACCAAGTTCTCCCAGCAAGATGGATAGGGAGAAGAGGTCAGATAGAATGGCTGCCTAGGTCTCCTGATCTAACGCCATTAGACTTCTTTTTATGGGGGTACTTAAAAAGTAAAGTGTACAACAATCGACCCAATAATTTAGACGATCTCAGGCAAAGAATTCAACATGAGATTAGGTTAATATCGCCTCAAACTATTCAGAATGTGAGAAATGAATTTTATAACCGTCTTGGGTATTGTCAAATGGTACAGAGTCGTCAATTTGAACATTTAGTGTAAATGTAATTTAACAACTGTTATTTCTGTGCTTATTTTTGTGTTTGATGATATTGTTAGATTTTTTTCTGGTTAAGCAATTTAGTTTCTTTTTATACTAATGTTTGCCTCACGAAGTTATCGTTATTACTAACTTTGAATTGAGCAGATAATAAATTTCTACTTCGATTTTTCAACTATTTGTATTATTTCAAAATAAAAACGAATGTGCCGTCGATAACTTTCCGTCAAACTTAGGCAACTAGATAAATTTACCCAATTTAATGAATTTTTATTATTTGAACTTTAAGACTGTTTTTCTCGATTTTTTTCAAATAATAACATATTGAAAATTTTATACGGTCGGAACCAGAATAAAATCTACTACCAAAATCAATAATAAAAAATATAGGTTGTCATTTAAAAAAAAAGTCGATGACGTCATAACTTAAAAATAAATGACATAAGAAACTGAAATTAGACTGGAAATATTTGCCGAAGTTAAAATCGCTATACCCCTTCGAGATTTTTTCCAAAAAAATTAATATCAACGGAATTACTGAATTTATGCGTTACTTAATTTCCACACTGTATATTTAGGTTGCATTCTTTATTTAACACACTTCCTGACATAACCAATTGATGGAATTTTGCACAGTTATTAAGATCGGATGACAATAATATTTTACCGTTACTTGTGCAAATATCCCCACGTACGGGGCTGGGGGGTGAAAATTGAAAAATCTGCAAAAGCATGATAATAATTTAATGTATCATAATAATTTAATTAAAGTACGACTAAAAAGTAGAAAATAAAAAATATGTATTTTTTAAAACTTGCGTTTCTTAGTCGTACTAAAAAGTAAAAAATAATGTCTAAAAAAAGTGAAAAAGCAAGGCGTGCGCACTTTGTAAACTCTTCGTACAATCATACAAAGTGCGCACGCCTTGCATTTTTTGGTAATGAAATTATTTTTTATTTCTTAGTACGACTAAGAAAAGCAAGTTAAAAGAAAATTTTAATTTTTTTTATTTGGAAATGTGTCTGAATGTTATTTTTCAGTGAATACTAGAAAATGTTTTTCTTTTTTGTAAAATAGAGAAACTAATTATCTGGAAAATATGTAATACCAAAATATTTTTTGTTTTGTTAGCATTGTTGCAATGTGTCTGCATTGGCAATTGATTTAATTGCCATGACAGTGTATACAGTTTTTTTTATATAGGAGGACGTCGAAGGCGACAGTTGTACAGTGTACCCGATAAATATATGATATTTGTTTTATTACCTATCATTCGTACGTGTCAGTTTATTCCTTTATCAATGCCCGGTATTGCCGCTTTTTATACTTAATAATAAAAATTCTCGTATATCTATTACACTTATATTAATTTGACGATTGAGCAGCTTAGGACTGTCTACGGTTTTCCATGAGTTAAAAAAGACTATTTAGCTTTAGCTACTCTATTCATAGAACATGAAATGTATGAGGCAATCAAATTGAGCAGTTAATAAAAAAAAATCTGAGACCAAAGCGAGAAAAGTGCTCTATTAAACTGTAATTAAAAGATTCCGAAACTAATGCGCAAAGACTACAGTTTTAAAAAACTACTTTATTTTTGAAAAAAACTTAATTTATGCAACACTTCTATGACTCTACGAGCATTGATAAGTGTATCTCCCGACATCAGTAATTAGACTTGGTGACAGAAATAAGTCGACATCAAACTAATGTGATTTAAAAAAAAATTGCTAATTTCTCAAGTTAAAACAATACGTCATTTGTAGAATATGCAAGGTGGTATTGCAAATATGGCAGAATTTTTTTTAAACAATTTATGTCCGGTGGAAAAAACTTCATATTCTTATTTTCATTATAAACACTTTTATGATTCTACGAGAACATCTTCCACCTATATCATGTAATGTACCTACTTGGCTAATTAAGTTTTTAAGAATGTATTTATTTTATTACTTATTATGTATTCGTGAAAAAAAATTTGATATTTTCTATTGCATTTCTGGATGTGTGTGTGTGTTCGTGTGAGCGTGCGTGTACGCGTGCTGCGTGTGCGTGTGCGTGTGAGTGTGCGTGTGCGTGTGAGTGTGCGTGTGCGTGTGCGTGTGTGGTTCGCGATAGCAGCTACAGTTTTTGAGATAAAGGGTTTAAATTTGGTACACATAAGGAAAATATTGAATTCGTTGATGAGAAAAATTAGCCCCAATGTCTAAAACAATATTCGTGATATTTCTCTAATGTGACTTTTTTGAAACGTGACTTCTGAAACGTAAAAAAATGTGACTTGTTTGAAACGTCAAAAATGTGACTTCTGAAAACGTGACTTCTGAAAATGTGACTTCTGAAACGTAAAAAAATGTGACTTTTTTGAAACGTCAAAAATTACTTTTATTATGAACTCCACCACACGTCGAGTTTTACTACGGTGAGGAAGATCTGACCCAAGTAATTGGTAGCGGTTTTCTTCTCAGTTTTACTATTTGTGTCTATTAATTTTTAATTATGAGAACATTTAATAGCGTGGCAAAGTAGGGATATGAAAGATATATTTAGAGGGGCGGCAAAAGTAAATCTGCACACGGGCAGCAAACATACTAGTGGAGGCTCTGTATAATTCGGTGTTGCCCAAACCATACGAAACTCTATTCTGGCACTTTTTTATAGCTCACGGCATAATCTTTAATTTAAAATCAAAGGGCCGATTTCTTACGTAAATAGAGAATTTTATTGTACATATTTTGTATATGAATGACTGAAAAACTGCAATAAAATCAATTTGTGAATGTTAATTCAACCTCTTTTTTTAATTATTTAGCACTGTAATTGCTGGGTTTTCATTATTAGACCTACCTATTCATGTATTAATGAAACATATTCATTATCTTCCAAGTGCTTGGGGGTGGCCGCTTCCCTTGGCGACGTCCATGGCCAACAATTATTTGAAACCGCTGTTCAGGCAGATCTGCAATAATTACGTCATAGTGCAGAAAAAGGCAATAGCGATACACAGTCTTTTTCTGTCGCATACATGACTGCAATTTTTATCCTTTATGCACACACATAAAGCAGGCACTCTAAGTAAACTTTTTCCGATACTGTATATATTTAATTCGCTGGTTTTTGTAAAATCAATCCCTGAAAACTTCATTCAGGCCCGAGATGGGAGTGCTCGTTATGGTCGCAGGGTAAATAACAATATAAGTTTACTACATCACCGGTTATTACTGGTTGTAAACGGCTCTACTGTAATGGATATTAAACTTTTTAATAAGCTCCCTACCTATTTAAAAATCTGGAAAGATTAAATGAATTTAAAGCTGCTGTCAGGAACTTATTAATAAGATCTAGTTTCTATTCTATAACAGAATATTTTAATGCTAATTTTAATAATTAATTTCTTTATATTTTACAGTTGTACCTGTTTTATACATATATATATATATATATATATATATATATATATATATATATATATATATATATATATATATATATATATATATATATATATATATATATATATATATATATATATATATATATATATATAAAACATAGGGTGGGGCCTGTACTGAGATTTTGTTTTCTACAATTCGTGTCTTGCAACTTATATGGTTTTGATGTTTACTCCTCAAGCAGTTACAATTAAAATTTATAAAATGCTTGTGCACATCATAAATGTCTGGAATATTTCTTTTGATTCTACATTTACTTTCTTATCTAAAAGCAAACATTACTATGCAAATACAATTAAATGTTCCACTCTGCTTTACGTCCTGTACTTATTTAAAAACATTCATATCAGACGGAATTATCCTATTTCCAAGAAAGCGGTAATAATAACCGATAACTTCCCACTTGCGAATACTATAAGGTTAAATGACTCGAGCTTAAATTGTCGGAAAACCAGCAAATTCGTGTATGTTGACATTTCTCATAAGTAAATAGGCCAATTTCCTTCTGCTGAAAATGTGTTCTAGCCGTTAGCCTTTATTTGGTTTTGAAAGTTATAAACCCAGATAATGAGAAAGGCAATAAT
The DNA here is from genome assembly GCA_029963845.1 of Rhamnusium bicolor. Classification (NCBI taxonomy): domain Eukaryota; kingdom Metazoa; phylum Arthropoda; class Insecta; order Coleoptera; family Cerambycidae; genus Rhamnusium; species Rhamnusium bicolor. The sequence continues at coordinate 51,538 of JANEYF010004358.1, read as the reverse complement.
GTTAGCATATTTTCATCCTCCTTCGGGCAGAAACTTATTATGTCTGGTCACAGACGGAACAGCGTCAAAATCCCTTAATAAATCCAATTTCCAACGTGATGAAACGAACCTTGATGGAAAACAAGTGGCGTTAAGTCATTAAGTTCTAATTATACCACCACTATACGAGATCAACAACTCACGAGCTGTTTTGACCAAGATCTACGCATAAAACAGTCTTAATGCTAGATAATGAGATATTCTTGATATATAGTATGTATACTATTTCTTTATAAACCTAGTAAAATAACTGCACATGGATATTGCCGATAGTGAGGTCTAAGTAATAAAACGAGAGATTTGATCGTGTAATTATTTTTTTTTTACTTTCTTATGTTTAATAATAAGGAAGTATAGTAATCGTTATTTTTTTTCGACCCCGAGATTTTGATTGATATATACGTTTTAAACCCTCCTGAATCCATTCTGACTATTTTCCGAATGATGTCTGTCGGTTCGTGTGTGTGTGTATGTGTGCGGCCTCAATAATTCAAAAAATACTAATGGGAAATTTGGCAATTAAGATGTTCAACAACATTTTAGGTGACACATTACATTTGGTGAATGTGGTACCACAAGAAAAGACATAATGAATGCAAGAAGAAAAAAGGTACAATTTTGGGGAAAATTTTTTTTATTGCATTTCTGGACAAATCTCGATAAATTATAATGAAAAAACATAATCTATCTGCATGTATGTAGTATCGCGATAGCAGCCACAGTTTTTCAGATAAAGCTTTCAAATTTGGTAAACATGTTCTAAAGGCCAAAGACAATAATAAATTCGGTGATGAGCAAAATTAATCAGCTGAAGAAGTTCCATAGGACCCAAACTTTTTGATTTGTCTTTACAAAAAAACATATTTTTGATAAAAGATTATAAATCATGTCTATTATATGAAGCCAATAAAATATATTTTTCAAATACTTAAAGAAAGCTAATGTAAACTGAAATTTTTTACACATTTGACCTCATAAAATGGGGTCAGGGTACATTTAGCAGTTTGACATTTGAAGAATCTAATTTAGTTACAAACATGTCAATATCAATAAGAAGAAATTATTAAAATATATGACATGAATTATTATTGACAGTATTGAACGACGCTGAAAATTAATTATTTATAAATTTTAATGAAATATTTCAAGGTACGCTATTAAAATTTAATTAAGGTAAGTGAAGAATTCAATAGAATGATTTTTTTAGATTAGAATAATATATAATGGTATAAGAAAGTTATGTGCTGGCCACATCAGATGTTTTTGCATATATCACGATAGATAGAAATCGATCACAATAAAAATAAATAATGATCGAGAAAAATTTTTCTAATCACTTTATTTTCCAAATTTTATGTTTACATCTATTTAGTTTATATTTTCATTTAGTTATTCCCAGGAAAAATATAAACACAAATTATTTGTTGAATATTTATAAAACAAATTGATAAAATTTTACCCTGCAAATATTTAAATTCAATTTAAGCTTTTAAAAACTTTACAAAATGATGTGTCACATGAAGTTGTTTGACATTCCGGGTTTTCATACTAAGGATAAAACCGCTCAACTTTGTAATAACACTATTCATTTCCAGTTTATTGTGTCAAAGATATATATCTCTAACATTTTCAGCGTTCTAAGCAAAATCCGAAATCCACAAAATATGAAAATGGCATGAAAACTGAATTGAGATGTAACAACATTATACAACATATAACCCAGTGATGTAAATTATCATAGTAAATAGCCTTAAATGTTTGCTGTTTTATATACAGAGTGTTCGTAAAGTATGGAATGAATTCATTATTTCTTAAACCAAAAATATTCAGAAAAATTCCTCGGATTGCTTCGATTTTTAATTTCAGTTGCGCTCCTGATCCTTTATTCTTTGGTTATGACGTCATCACGATTTCTGTTATGAAGTCATCTATATATTTTTTAAATGGAACACTTCTCCATTTTTGGAATCTGAATCAACAGCTGATTCCAAAAATGTATCACACTTAGGGTCTAAAATTGATAACTTGAAAGATACGGCCATATTGAATTTAAAAATTTACTAATTTTTCATGTTGGTCTGAACAAATAATAGTCACTAGAACTAACGGTTAGTTAATAATAAAAACAATTTATGGTTAATGTTCTAACTGTACTCCTTGTTGTAGCTGACAGTACCCTAAATGATAAATAAAGTGTTGCTGAACCTTGTTTATAATTTCCTGAGAAATGTTGTTCGGTGACCTTGGTGGCCATTCAATGGGTCCATGTCTACCAATCTACCTGTTCAGAAATATTTGGTCAAGATACCTTCGAACGTATGCTGCATAATGAAAAAGATTCATTCTACTGGGGAATAAATTTAATAAAGTTGGGATGAGATTATTAAAAATTGGAGATATGCCGGTCCGTTTACAGTTCCATCGAAAAAATAGGTTCCAATGATTCTGTTTCTTAAAATTTCCGCCCACACACTTACCTTTTGTGGATAGTGTGTGTCCTGCTTCCTTCATTAATCAAGGGTTTTCCCTTGCTCAGTATGTACAATTTTGACGATTCACTTCACCATTTAATTTGAAAGTGAGAAAATAATATTTTTTATCAGAAGAGAATCACGATTGCACATATTTATCATTGTTTCACATAATTGTATCCTCCGATCTGGATCATCATCACTTAGTTCTTGCACAAGCTAAATTTTAAGGGGACATCATTTTTTCTAATTTTAATACTGTATGTACTGATGTTTTAGTAACATCATAATCGCGACTAACCTGGTGAACGCTGGTATGTGGATTTCTTTCTACAGCCAGTAAAATATTTAATTTTGTAATCTCTTCAACACCCGGGTGATCTGTTTTGGGTAATATCTTTCACCGTACCAGTATCTCTAATTTTTTTTTTCAATTTTACTCACTGTCGATTAAGTTATAGGTCGTTCAGGATATTTAGTATTAAATAAATTACATACTTCTTGTTTAGTTCGCATCCTATCACCATACCCAATCATCGTAAACATTTCAATTCTCTACTTTCCAGATACACTCATGTTATAAATTAAAATAAATCGACAACAATTATTGAGAAACCAAAAAGGAGAACGTGGCAAAATACAAAATCACAGGCCTATTATTATAGTAAATAATTTCTCTGAAGTTTATGAAATTCTGGTGTATGAATTTATTTTCTTTTGCATGAAACATCGCATTACGCCTTATCAGCATGGATTAATGAAAGGGAGATCAACTGTTGGCAATCTGTTTTGTACCACGCAGTATTTAGCAAATTATTTAGATGCCGGGCTTCAAACAGATGTCATTTATACAGATTTCTCAAAAGCATTCAACAGATTGGATCACAGTATTTTATTAATAAAATTGCAGAGTTATGGATTTTCGAAAAATATGTTAAACTTTATTATATAGTACTTATCTGACAGGAAACAATTTGTGCAATGCTGTGGAGTCCAGTCTGTTGAAATACATGCCACTTATGGAGTTCCTCAAGTCTCGATTTTAGGACCCTTACTTTCTAATATCTTTATAAATGACATTACATCTAAATTAAATTGTAAATATTTATTATATGCGGGTGATATAAAGATTTATTCTATTATTAAAAATATTGAAAATTGTTTTACTCTGCGGAAAACCTTAATAATTGGTGCATTAAAAATAAATTACCCTTAAACATGTTTCTAAAAAAACATGCTTGTTTCAGAGAGGATGGAGTATATCCAGCTACTGGATATCTAAATGCATATATGCTGGAAAGATTTTCTTTAGATAGCCTCGAAAACAGACGGATGAAATCTCAGTTAACCTTCTTGGACAAAATAATAACTAATGACATTGACTGTCCAGATATATTACAAATGTTAAATTTTCGTGTTCCCAGAGTAACCGCATGGCAACATATGACCTTTACTTTGAGTATACCTCGTACAAATATTGGTAAATTTTCGCCTTTATATCAAATGTGCAATAATTATAATGAACACCAACATACTCTTGATATTTTCTTCTGCAATGTAGCCAAAATTAAAAAATCGTAAAACAATTTTTCTTCTTCAAAAATTTGCATGTGTTAGTTATAAATATGTAATGTATAATAAATTTGCATTTTATGTTAATTATAGATAAGTATATGGATGTGTGTATGTGGTTATGTATGTATATATGTATATATGCATATATGCATATATGTATATATCTGTATATATGTATATATGTATATATGTATATATGTATATATGTATATATGTATATATGTATATATGTATATATGTATATATGTATATATGTATATATGTATATATGTATATATGTATATATGTATATATGTATATATGTATATGTGTATATATGTATATATGTATATATGTATATATACATATGTATATATGTATATATGTATATATGTATATATGTATATATGTATTTATGTATATATGTATATATGTATATATGTATATATGTATATATGTATGCATGCATATATGTGTGTATACATTTAAAAAACCACTGTCAATTACTTGGGGATCATCGTAGTAAAATTCGACGTGTGGAGTTTATAATAAAAGTAGTTTTTGACGTCACACTTTTTGACGTTTTAAAAAAGTCAAATTTTGACGTTCAAAAAAAGTCACTTTGACGTTTTAGAAAAGTTACATTTTTTGAGGCTCAAAAATTGGGACCGATTTTGCTCATTAACGAACTAAATCTCTTCCTTGATCTGTAGAATGTGTGTACCAAATTTAAAAGCTTTATCTCAAAAACTGTAGCTGCTATCGCGAACCAGACAGACACACAGTCTGAAATTTTGTGTATCATCATAATACGTCGAGATTCATCCAGAAATGCTATAAAAATTTTCAAAATTTTTTTCACGAATACATAACTTCCTCACTTTGAGGGGTAAGGAAGTAATTAAGTTTAAAGTTACATTCTTAATGCTCTATGTAATATTGTTTTTTTTACTTCCGTCTTTTTAAAATATTATTTTATATTACATTTTTGTAATTCTCCTTCTGTAAATGGTTTCCCGTTGAATGATGTAAATAAATAAATAAATAAATACATAAATAAATAAATAAATAAATAAATAAATAAATAAATAAATTACCGAAGTGGTGAAATATAACAGATAGTTTTCAGTATATCAAAGAATATATCAAAGTTTTCGATATGAGCTTTTTCTGCCAATCTGCTGTTAAATAAAGTGTATTATTATTTTAGATTTATTCGTTATTTTTGTAAGATATGTTTTTTCTATCAGAATAAGAAATAATTTTTCTGGTGTTAAAACAAACATTTCGAAGAAGCTTTGCGACTAAAAATTACGTTTCTTTAATATCAAAAATTGTTTACATTTCATTTAATTCAACCCCGTTTACTTATTTCTTTAACCGAACGGTATCTTATCTTTTATTAATATTTTTAGGGAAGATAAATTGCCTACCTCGAATGTATGACAACTAACTGGTACGCATCATCGGTCTTTTCACAAGGGTCTGCCTACGTCACTTATATAAACTTAATAGAGAATTTTCTTTTTATCGACTGTTTTATATAGCTAATGCAATAATTCCAAAATGACGAAAAAGTTGATATTGCATATTAATTAAAAAAGAGTTATTAAGGTACTGATTGAAAATTCAAATTATTTCAGTGAGAGGAAAAATATTTTACAACTTACCGAAGTGATACGAATAATTATGGGAAAGCAATGTGAAAATGCCTTAGCATATATCAATATTAAGGATCAAAAAGGCTATTATGGCGATGAATGAGATATTAAAATAGGTACGTTTTGTTTGGAAGTGTAAGGCCTTTCTGTGATTTTGTTCTGTACGTTTACTGCGTTATAGATACTTTTATTAGTTTTATTTCGTTTTTATTGCGTATTTATATAATTTATTTATTTTTTGTATGTTTTTAATGTGATGTGATAGAAACGGTAAAGAAATAAGCAGGTCACGTTTGTTGTTATATAGAACGATATTATGGGTAACATATAACACCCTTATTATAATACTTTCTCTTGAATTATTTGAAAAAAACCCTCATTTTTAATTTTTATTGCTGAATTTTGCAGTTATTGTTCCATAAATTGAAAATGGTCACAAATAGCCATACAAAAAAATGTTCGTTTTTTAATCCTACATCACATCGTCCAATAATATATAGAGTGTTCCATTTGAAAAAATTGAGAATATATATTCAGTTCAAAATGTTGTAAATTTAAAAAATTCTCTTTGTATACTTTTAGGAAGTGAAAATGGCCGAGTGTCATCACACAGATGTCTCATAACTGGTACTAACATATTTCTAACGTAGGTAGGTTGATCCCATATGAGTAATTGTTCATGATAAATCAAAAAGAAAAATTCTCATAAAATTCCTTTATTACTGTGACCGGTTTCGTGAACAAATTAATGTGAAGTAATTAATTTGTTCACGAAACCGGTCACAGTAATAAAGGAATTTTATGAGAATTTTTCTTTTTTGATTTATCAATAACATATTTCTTCTTAAAATCGATAATTGTGACTGTAGTGATTTTTTTTATGCACGTGTAAATGGCATAATTTCAACAAAAAAAATCATTACATCCAAGTGGTTGGGAAAGAGTCAATAATAATAAAGGAGTGGAAGGAGGCCACAAAGAAGTTTCAAAAAATGGTCTTCTTTAAACTGTAGAGCGTAGATCACCTTATGATCTTTCAGCATGTCAAAAAGCATGACGAGTATCTTTTGCACGAAGAAAGTTATAAAGTTTATTGTAAACCATTACATCTGTCAAATTTTTTTTTAAATGTCAAATATGTCTGAAACGGCTGGATTTAGGCATAGGGTATCCTACATGTGTTTGACTCAGAATTTTATGCTCTTTGGAAAACCCTAAAATATATAGGGTGTTTTATTTATAATAAGCAAGTTGGTACCGACTTCCGGTATAACCGGAAGTGCCAGATGCTTGGCTTGGCCACACTGCCGTTAGTAGCTCTCTAAATTTTCAAAATTTTCTGGTGCTTACTTGTCCCTATATCGATCGATGCAGTTCCTGGTGAGACACCTTGTATAGTTGTTATATTTTGTGCTATTGCATTTTTATATATTTTTGTACGCTATTGTTCACTATTTTGGATATTTGTGTATAACTGTTGTTAATTTAGCCTGTTACTGGGTTTTATCACTCGTTGGATAAAATATTGCATATAAATAAAATAAATAAATAAATAAATATTAAATTTTGAATGAAAAATAAATCATTTTATTTCGTTTCTCTCGTTTGTTTGATTTATGTGGTGTGTTTTATATTTTCATGTTATGTTATATATCTCGTTCATCTCATTTGTCTCATTTTCCTCATTTGTCTCATATATCTCATTTATTTCACATCTCCTTTATCTCATTTATCTTTTTTAACTTATTTATCTTATTCATTTTGTTCATTCTGTTAATTTTATGTAAGTAACTAAAATAAATGGAAATGATATCTCCAATTAAAATAATTTATTTCTTTTATGTCAACTTCAATATGATGAGAAAGTACTGTCGAGGAGCATCTAGCCACGCCCGATTTTTTTAAATAGTATTCATATTGTATGAGTTTTTGTTTTAAGAACCAATAAAAATATCATATTACTAAGCAAGTGAAATGCTAGGCGGTATATCTGCATACTTCATTTATTTGATTAAAATTGTTAAGTAAACAGTTTTCTTATTTAAGTGTTAACATGTAGAGATGCCCACGGGCATCTTTATGACACTCTTAGGAGCGTAGTTTCCAATATACTTAAAGGATTTGCCTAGATAAGAGCTTAAGAGCTTCTATAGTTAGGAGGAGCGAAGCTTACTTGATTACTCCGAAATGTGGAGGTTTTAGAATTACTTGAGATTGCAACAAAAAACATCATTCTGTTATATGTTTTGTTTGAAACTAAAAGTAACTCTTCAGACGTTTTACCATTAATGTATACAGCAGTAGCGGCTGGTGAAATTGTCATATTGCTCGATATACGAAAAATATGGCACAAAGCGCCCGACGCTTTTTTCACAATAATACTAGTATTTTTCGTTCATTATTGTTTTCAGTTTATATTAATAATTATTTTTCACTTTTCAGTTTGATGTGCTTTAAAAGCGTGTTTTTTAGTTTCTTTAAACTATATTTATTTTTCACTTTTTAGTTTGATGTGATATGAAAGCGTGTTTTGTAGTTTTTTTTAAACTATATTTATATTGCTTATTGATGCTGATATTATAACATATTACGATCCAACAGATATTTCTGAAAAAAAAAATATTTTTTTATTTCAGCCGTTGGATTTGAACTCACGCCCGAGGAGTCTGTCGTTTCGCGTCGACTGCCTTAGCCCGCTCGACCACCGATCTAATTAACAATCATGGAATGTACAGTCGTGTGCATATTGTCATTAGCACCTTAAAGTTCAATTTCGTTTAATGCGTCTCAACCAATTAGGATGGCTATGTTCCGACCGCAGTCGAAAGCGTGCCGATTGCCGATACAAATTGTAAAACTTTACAGATCTAAATGTTTGAAAGTATTGTCTCTGCTAAACTGTTTGCTTTTGTTTATTCGAGATGTTATAATATGAATCGGAATAAAAATTAGTTTCTTAAAATTTTAGAAGGGTATACTGAAATTAAAGGTAATCCATCCCCAAATGTGTATATGTGTGTTTAAATTTAATTATTATAAAGAAACTCTCTTATAGTCGGTGGTATCACTGTGAAATAATTATTACCAGTAGAAATAGAACCAGGAATTGAACAACTTGACTTTTTTTATCACAGATTTAAACCGACAGTGTAATGGGCGATTGAGGACGTCGAGCTGATTCCAAAACACTCCCATATGTGCCCTCAATATTCCTTCGTTGATATACAGGGGATTTCCTAATTTCTTCCAAATTTTTGAGACGTCATATTTTTTAACAGTTTTATCCAATTAATTAAAAAAATTGTGCACAAATGTCTTTGGTATTCCGGCGTACACGTAAAAATACTGTGTTTTAAAAAAATACAGAATTGGAGTGGGGAAAATTATGGTTTTGATAAGTTATCAAAAATCGCACTATATTTTATGGATACGAAAATTACATAAATAATAAATAATAACAATAATAAAATGTATTTATTGAGGGCGAAGTTAACCTTAGAATTATGTATCAATAACAAACAAAATACAATACAAATTTTTGGCATTATTATAACAGATTTTTTTTTAAATACCATTGATTATTGAGCAACATCAAATGGTAAATTTATTTTCTTAATCACTGACCTTATTTAGATCAATAAAAAGTGGAGCTTTAAATGAATTACAATGCAAAATTAAATAAGAAAATAAGATTCCGTTAGATAAGTATGTTATTTTTTAAAATCCAGTCCCGCACTTTGAGTATTTTGTATTTTTTAATTTTATTTAATGAATGAGCCTCTAGTATATTTCAAATATTCATATTACATAAAAGTTTTAAAAAATTTTAAGTTTTAAATTATTAATATTGCTTGTTTAAAATAAAGAACAGTGTAATTTTTAATTCGTTAAATGATACCGTACAAAATCAAAAAATCAACTTAGAAAATTCCCTATACATCAGTAACGATTAACGAAGGACATCACGGAGCAAATATGGGGGTGTTTTGAAATCGGCTCCACGTCCTCTATCTCCCATGAACTATATAAATATATGAAATTGACCGAAGTAATTAAATTAAAATTATTAAAATGGACATAAACCAAACCAAGGAAATGATATTAGGTTGTTACTTCAAAATTATCAAAAAAAATAATAATAATAATAATAAATAAACAGCAAATTAGATTTATTTATTACTTAACAATAAAAGGAACAACAAAGGAATAAGATCTTAACAAAATTAAAAAAGTAGTTAAATCAACACAATTATTCACACGGAGTGAAGAATATTTGAGGAGCAGACTTTCTATTATATGCATTTTGTCCATTATTTTAAGTTTTCTACCGAAGCGAAGGTGGAGAGACAAGTTATCAATTGCAGGCGACAATCTTATGTAGAAAAGGACACAAAAAAATGCACTTTTCCCATGTAAAGTAATTGATGAAAACGTCATGGACATTCTATGTGTAGCATGCCCAACGTTGAAAGACAAACAAGCAGCAGTTTGTCCTTTAAATGTGGACTGACTATCATTTGATTGTCGTCGTCTGCCCAGAAATGACGAAAATGTTGTCTAAAATGACCAAAATAATATTGAAAAAGATAATGGATATCGAAGATCACATATTATGCGATTGTAATAATACGCTGTTTTTTACAATTAATAAATAATACTTTTCTTTCTTATTATGTTTTTTACAGCTCCATTACCAAGTTAGTAAAATTATTTTGTGCAGCCAAAAAAAATTCAAATTGACAAATTAAATGCAATTTGCCCATCACATTTTTGAGTTATTTGGAAAATGATCAAAAAGATATTTTTTACATCTAGGTGCGATGACTATGTGATTTTTGTTGCATTTTTTCCGAAATTTACTTTCTGGATAAATTAATCCACAAACCTGTCATAGATTTTCTTTATTTCTGAAAATTACAAATAATGGACAAAATGCATATAGAAAGTCTGCTCCTCATTTATTCTAAAAGGAACTCAAACGTGACCATAGTTTTGTAGTATTTAGGCACGTTTAAACACATTATAGAATACAAATTTTACTATGCAGAGTGGGGCACGTGAAAGTCCCCCCCCTTTATTTTGTTTATTTTTGACATTTTCAAAAATTTCAAAATATTGCCCCAGTATTTACCGAAATTTTCAGATTTTCTACGAAAAGTACACTATCTATAGTATGTCCACGGTTAGAGTGGATAAGAGAAAAAAACTTTTTTAATTTTCATTTTACGCGGAAAATTTATTCTTCATAAAAAGTTTTGCTTTTGTTTAAAATAGGATTGTCATGGAGTAAGTTAACATGTCATATACAGGGTGTTCAAAAAAAATCTAAAAATGATGTAGAGTAAACTACGATATGAAAAACTGTTACTAAGAAAAGTTGTTTAGAATTAAAATTTATGTCAGAATTCCAATTTGTTTATAAATCGGCATAATTTTACTATTTTGAAAATGAAAAGAAAAACTGTATAACTGAAAAGTTGACAGTTAATTGACTGTCTTATTTAATAATTTTTGTAAGAAGAAAATTATTTTTATTTTACCGGAAGTTTTACCGCATGATACCACTTGATACTTATAAATTTTTTAAAAAAAAGAATCAGGCAGATTTATTCACAAATTGGAATTTTGACAAATATTTTAATTTTAAACAACTTTAGTAACAGTTTTTCATAATGTTAAAATTGAACGTACTTTACTCCACATCATTTTCAGATTTTTTAATTTTCTGAACACTCTGTACATGACATGTTTACTTACTCCATGGCAGTAATATTTTTAACATAAGCAAAACTTTTTATGAAGAATAAATTTTCAGCGTAAAATGAGAAATAAAAAAGTTTTCCCTCTTATACACTCTAACCGTGGACATACTGTATACAGGGTAGGTCAACAACAAGTTTTTTATCTCTTATGGAACACTCTGTATATTTTTACACATTTTGAAAGAGGATATCGATTTATATATCTCTTAAACATTTTGGGCTTCAAAAATTGATAATGACAAAGTTCAAAGTTATTAACAATCAAAGTTCAAATATCTACTTCTCACTTCAAAGTAAATGCCTCTTTTTTAAAAAACACCTGTTACAATACAATCAAAAACAGCAAATATCTTGACATTTATGTCAAACTGAAATTGTAGATGAGTTTTTACAACTTTTATGTTTCAAAACCTACTTCTCAATACAACTCGCCGGATTAGTTTTCCGCACACACCAAAACAGTGGACTCACACTCGGCGCGCGTTTGGCCAACTAAGTTGACATCATCGGGAGATGATTAAAACTGCAAAATGTGTACAGATATACAGGGTTTTCCATAAGGGATAACATACTTGTTGTTGACCAACCCTGTATATCACAAGATCTTGGTACACCCCTTTATTTCTTCCTTATTTGTTTAAGTAAAAATTTTAAAGTTGGCTTAGTTAATATTTGTAGAGGCCCATTTTTTTGACATAAAATAATATTTCCGGCCACTTCCTGTTTCACCGGAATTTATTAAAATTTAGTTATTTTCATGAATTACTTTCTATATTATTTTTGTAATATACAAATGATTCTGAGTACTCTGATGCTACATAATTGCACAGTTGGCAATGATTTTTTTTTTGGAAATTAATTTTACATTCTATTTTAGAGTGCTTTCTCCTAAAAAAAATGCTGAAACATTCCTGACAATTATATTATTACTTTATTAAAACTATTAAGCCATCAGTCAACTTGAAATAATGTAAACATGATTTTGTGGTAAGGGGTTGTACAGCTAACGTTTTATTTGAAAAATAAATAATTACAAGGTGTAATAACGTGAAATAAGAAATTATTATTTATTTATTTATGCATTATTAGGAAAGTTTGAGCTAGGGCACTCTAAATGAAAATTTCAAATTTATTTCCAAAAAAAATCATAGCCAAATATGCAATTGTCTAGTTTTAAAGTACTCAGAATCGTCTCTAGGTAACGAAAATAAAATAAATAAGAAGTGTTCATGAAAACAACCAAATTTTAGTCTTTTTCGGTAAAACCGGAAGTGGCCGGAAATATTATTTTAGTCAAAAAATGACCTTTTCCAAGTATGTTTATTACACCAAACTTCAAAATTTTCCTTCCACAAATAAAAAGGAAAAGGGGTGTACCAAGATTTTTAAAATGTCACAAATAATTAAAATAAAGGAGGAGGAGTTTTACGTGCCCCACCCTGTATAAAGACTAGAAAATAACAATAAAATTGGTACTTCGACCATTTTGAGATATAAAAGAAAATACATATTTAACGAACAATCAGCAAACGGCGGATATACACGATATTAACATTAATCTTAATATCGTGTATATCCTCCGTTCGCGTCTATCACAGCTTGCAAACGCTCATTCATGGAGGCTACAATATTCCCGCAAAAGTTTCTTCTCCTCATATCCTCCCCAAGCAATGTTGGTGTAACGCCTCAGTTGTTCGTTCATTTCTATGGTCCCACATCTGGACCATTAAACCCCATTAATTTTCTATGGGGTTTAAGTCCGGGGACCTGGGAGGCCATAGAATACGATTCACGTGTTCTGCGTGCTCAACAAACCAGTTACTCACAATGTGCGTACGATGTATAGGGCAATTGTCATCGACAAAATTTATTATAGGGAGTTCATCTACCGGATAAACGGTGCGCACAGAGGGCAACATAACGTCATTTAGCACCTCAAGGTAATTGTGTGAATTGGCCCGCCTCGGAATAAGTATAAGCTCGCCTGGACCACCATCACTCATCCAACCCCATAAATTTACCGTTATGCGACCGGACACTGTGTTCGGTATGACGTGGTTTTCATCATATCGAGTACCGGTTACCCTCCAAAGGGATACCCTACCATGCTGGTTCGACTGGAAGCATTTTTCATCGGAAAATATTGTGTTCCTCCAGTCGAAATTTAAATATTCCCGGGCAAATGCCAACCTAGCTCGCCTATTTTCTTCTGTCAGGAAGATCTTATGTTCTGGTCGCCGATTGTGCAACCCCTCCCTATGCAGCGCCCTTCTTATTGTGCATGTTGATACCTCGAATTGATTGGCAAAAATCCGTGTGGATTCAAAACCATTTTGAAGGTAAGAATTTACCATTTGCTGACTTTAAGCCGCATAAATAAGCCGTGGACGGCCCGTACTAGGAAGAGACAATAAACGATTTTCGTTTGCATGATTCCTCAGCCAACGACTGACGGTCGATCTCTAAAAAGAAGAATGTAATAATTTTTTAAGAGTTCAATACTCTATTTCCGAAAAATGTGTAATAAAATTATTTATGTCTTAACGGAATTAATATGTATAATGCCTGGTGTGCAATATTTTTTCTGTATTAAAGAAACATTTTTAACCAATGCCATTGAATTCAAGCCTTCACATGTTATGACAAAATTCAATGACCCGTTTATTATCAATAATACCAAAAATTGTTTATCGTAAACATAGACTAAATGCCTATGACGTAAATGTTAAAATTTCAATTTACAGCTTTATTTAAACATTTGGACACAATATTATGATGGATTTTGTATAACAGATCTGATTTATTATCTTTCATCACGAATAAATTTTTCTGTAAAGTTAGAAGTAGAAATGTTGGGCTCCGGTAGACCCAGATCCAGTTGACCGATTTTGCTCATCAACGAACTCAATCTTTTCTTTGGCCTCTAGAATGTGTGTACCAAATTTGAAAGCTTTATCTCAAAAACTGTAGCTGCTATCGCGATACACACACGCACAGACAGAAATTTTTTTTCTTTCTGAAATTTTGTGTATCGTCATAATTCGGCGAGATTCGTCCAGAAATGCAATAAACATTTTAAAAAATTTGAAAACGAATACATACCTTCCTCATTTTGAGGGGTGAGGAAGTAATTTACTAATTGTTAAATAAAGGGTATTGAAATTTGTGGAATATTGTCTGCCTAGGTTTTATCAACCTATGATGTCAGGGTCGCTAATCACCCTGTATACTACTTATAACGCAAAATAAACTCTACTTTTTGCGTATTTCACGGTTCATAAGATTTTGAAATACCTATAACCATCTCGTTTCAAAATAGTAATTTTCGTTACAAGTCCGGTACGAAACTGTAACAACACCTTAACGGACGTGTATCGAATAATATTTTATTTCATACAGTCTTTATAATTCTTTTTAAAATGAATAAAAAACTATAATTATTGACTCGTTGGGTTCATATTAATCCAATATAGGTCTAAATAAAATAAAAATTACTAACTTTGGTTAAGCAAAATATTAAAAATTTTGTAAATAGGAGCCTAATCTATATAGTTGTATAACATTGTTCATTTACTAAAGTTGGTAGAAAAGTATGTTTTATAAGTAGAGGTAAGGACCAAAGTGTTTAATTCACAACTGTGTTAATATTGATCAATATAGGTCCAAATAAAATAAAAATTACTAACTTTAGTTAAGCAAAATATTAAAAATTTTGTAAGTAGAAACGTAATCTATAGTTATCTAACATTCTTCATTTACTAAAGTTGGTAGAAAAATAATTTTACAGTAAAAAACGCTCTATAGCGGTGGATGATTTTCTTCACTAAAATACTTGTCGGGTTGCATTTTTATAGTTGGCTTTGACTTCATTCTTATGTGTTTCTTTGAATTATGACAGTTACTTTTGTCATAAATTTTGAATACGATTGTTGTAGTTAGTGTAAAAATTAACTTTTAATGTATTAAATAATTGCTATACCTATGTTTTTAAATATCTTATTTATTTTATTTTTAAGTGAAAATGTCAAAAGTCAAAACTGCAAAAGAATTGCTTCCTAATAACAATAGTATAATATCGTTGCTAGGCAACACATTACGGTATCAGATACTGTAATGTGCAAATGAATTGGGATCTAGTCATTTACCGTATGAAATAAATATGTATGTATATTTTTCCAATATCCACTTAAATTGTGCACCAGTTTATTTAAAACAATGATATCAAAAGCCTGTTCTTTTTAACATTTGTGAACCCGATGTGCCTTATAATACTTGTTAAGATAATAAGAACCAACATCTTAAAAAATAAATAAAATCTAGAGTTTGGGTGTAATAATCTGTTTAATTAAAATGTTTCATGTTTAAAATTTAGAATATATAAAATAACAGCATAAAAATACCAATATTTACAGAAATGTTTAATTCCCTTCCTATTTGGGATATATTGAGCCCTTCAAAAATATTATTTGATGTCGGGTATTCGCGTCAATGGGTGCTTGCATTTTTTGTTTTCTTTGCGACTGTTAGCTCTAATACAAAATTGCACACTAAACGACTGGATGACCGCGGATAGGCCTTTTGACATTCTCATCCCCGCCAGTGGGCGGAAACCTGCAAATCCATTGCATACGATTTTGTTTGAAAATTGCTAATGACAATATGCACACGACTGTACTTACATATTAAGCCTTTGCTCTCACGCACAGGATACCTGAGGAAAGGACTGGCGATCCTGATCAGGATAATGATATAAATTTATCAAATTATTGTATTGTTACCGGTTCTTCGTAAGTGTACAAAGTTTCAATTAAATCTGTCCGTTTAAAGTGGGTCAAAATCGAGTCCAAAGAGTCGGTTACAAACAAACAAGCATACAAGCAAGCAAACATACAGGCGAAGCTAATAAAAGCGTGTTAAAAAAAGCAATATTATTTTATGAAATTTCAAATCTGTTGATACATTTTCCACCTGATTCTGAAAAAAAAATGTTGCAAATATTTTACTAATTGTTTAATAAATAACCTGGTGGGGCACAGAATTTTCAACTTTTTTTCGCAAATATCAATTTTTTTTTGCAAAACTTCTTCATTTAGCCTTGATAGTTATGCATTAAAGTATCGGTTGGGTCCTATGCTCCAATACTAAGATGTGGCTAACCTAAATTTCACCAGCCGCTACTGGTGTACAAGATGCCGTACATTTTGAGGCGTACCAACTATGACAGCTCTATTGATACTTCGAAAGCTAGAAATATCGTTAAATGAGAAAAATGCAGAATTTTTTGCCCATCCCGAATGTGCAACCATTTTATAAACGTTTGATTAGCAGGAAGTATCCTGAAAAATCTTAATCATATTTTCGCCTTTAAGTTTTTTGGAAATTTCATAAATGTTTACAATTATTTTTAATTTTTAAAGTATATATGATTAATATATGTATCATAAGTGTGGACACCATATCTGAAGAACGGAGTATCGTGCAATGTACTGTTCCCTTTTTCTTTATTAAACCAGAGAGTTATTGCAATCTCCGTTGTGCTGATTCTTTAATAAAGTTTTCCTTTATTTGACATATACGCACGTGCATTTGACACATATATTCTGAAATACTTTCTTTTAATAAAATACAGGCCACCTCTATTTAATGTAAACACGTGAAGAAATTTTTTTTTAAATTGTTTTAATTTTGATACAGATATTTTCTGCCAATTTAATGAGAAAACTAAAACAGAAGTAACCCTTAATCTATAATTCGTTAAAAATATGTTCCTTTGAACTATTTTGAAGACTTATTCTGTTTTGTGTGGCTTTTGTTGTGAGTTTGTTAAAGTAATGATACAAGAAAAAAGTTAAAAATTTCTACGGTAAATACGAGGTCGATGTTATTCTTCTCCAAGTGGTATCTCGAAAAGATAGCTACTTCTAATTAATTGTTCTTCCATATTCATATCATAAAAAAAATTGTGAATTTCATGTACAAATCCTAACAATCTTATTAACTTACGTTCTTAAAAACAACACTGCATAACACACAAAAAACAGAACAAACCTGTGGAATAAATAATGAATTTGTAGTAAATTACATTTGTCTTTAATAGGTCGCGTGTGCGTGTCGTCACAGTGCCCAGACTGTAGGTAAACATAACGATATCTATTCAGGTTTTATGGTGATTGAATTACAATTTTCAGCAGAATCATTAATTAAATTTGTTATTTTTTATAATACCTGGTGTTTTTGTGGACTTATATTATACAAAATGGAGGTCTGACAATATTTACATCTTTGTGAGCATTGTACAATTGAAGCGTTGAAATATCAAAGGGGCTAAGTGCCATTTTTAGTAAGGTTGGGAATCGAATACGAATAATTCGAGTATTCGATTATTCGAGTATTCAAATACGAATTATTCTAATGGGAAATTATTCGAATATTCGAATATTTGAAATATTCGAATACTCGAATATATTCGAATATTCGAATAGTCGAATATATTCGAATATTCGAATACTCGAATTATCGAATACTCACCTATATTCGAGTATTCGAATATTCGATTATATTTGAGTAAATTTGAATATTAAAATATATTATTAAATTATGTACGAATAGGTATGCAGTATGCATCCAACCATAGTAGGTATAGGTAGGTAACTATTCTAAAATCCAAATATATAAATAGGCCACATTAGTGGTACGTTTTACTCCCAGTCAAACTATTACATCTCTTTCTCGCCTCGACCTTATTCTTACTGTACTAAGGCAGGGATTAAAATTAAACAAGATAAATTAAAATTAAATTTTAAATTTTAGAAAACCTGTAAATATTTAACTATTGACTTTTCGTGTATTTGTTTTACCTTCACAATCTGCGTCTTTTTTAAAAACATTCTAATTTTAAAGCACTTTTATTTTTTTCGAAAAGGAAAAATAGTTATGACACAGAAGTATAATAAACTAGGTCTGTTTTCGTTTTATTTAAGCTTCAATAGTTAAATGTGAACAATAGCGCCTCAATCCTAAAATAAAATACTAACTAAATAATTCTGACCCTTAAAGCACATGTACAGGAAACATACCCTATTGTGGGTATAGAAAACAAATCAAATTGCCTGCTTAGTAGATTATGTCACGACTATTATTGTGGTCTATACAATCAAATACTCAATTAGAGTATTCACTATTCACTAGTATTCAGTGCTATACCTATTAATAATGAATATTCGAGGATCCGGATTATTCGGATACCTATTCGAATAATTCGGATTATTCGAGTATTCGAATATTCGAATAGGTAATCGAGTAATTCGAAATTTCCGAATAATTCAAATATCCGAATAATTCGAATATTTCGAATAATCCGAATATTCGAATATCCGAATAGTTCGAATATTCAAATATTTTTTCGAACGAATATTCGAATACTAAAATCTGGAAAATTCCCAGCCTTAATTTTTAGAGAAATTGAGTTTGTCTCATAGAAGCGAAAACGAGTCAAAATCATAAATAATTTTATTCGTTTCAATTGTCAGCAGACCAATTGTTCATAGGTATATACTTCCCATACAGCACAAGGACGTCCAGTGGAAATCCACTGGATGTACGTCATGGACCTAATGGACGTACGACGGATATCCATCTGGATACCAAAAGTGATCCACTGGACATCCAGTGGACAGCCGTTTGTCACAAAATTGTACATCCTGTGGATGTCCAATCACGAACGTCTAGAGCCCCAAAAATGGATTATTATTTTTACTTACATTAACTCACTGTATACACCTAGGGACATGAAAGCTTCTGGTGATCGGGTCACGCCATCTATTGGTTTAGTTTTAAGCTATAGAGACTAATATTATTGCATTGTATTTAATTAAAAACTCACCTGACCTGCGTGTTGAACCAATTTACCAATTTAATGATTTTTATTTCCTATTATTCATACAATTCTACCTTATGTAAGTATTTGATTTGTGTCGTTATATTTCATTTTACAAAAATATATGAGAATAGTGAACAACGTATCTAAAACTGGTGACATTCTCCGCTTGCACGGTGGCACCAGCTGCGGATGTGACGCTGCATCAACTGACTCACTTATTAATTGCATCCATAAACTCGTCTCTTCCCCTCGTGGCAGTGCGTTTATTTGCTTTATAAATTAATTTGAGACAATTCATTTGTTTTCAATTACTACAGGTACTTGGATACCATTGTATATACATGAAAATTAGACAAAAATTTGCTTCATATTTTAATTGTGGTTTTGAAGGAATGCTTTTGTAATACCCAATAATTCTTTTTATTATTTTTTTTCTAGAAAAACATAAATAAATTCTTCATTTTACGCTTTCCTCAACTTAGAGTAGCCGAGGTGGTAACACTTATGCTAAAACCTTGAATTTGTTTATTCGAAAACATTCATATTAAAACAATCATGAATCAATCTAAAGGAAAACATTTAATTCCAGACTCGACTCGAGATGAACGTCAGTTTATACTAATGGTGGACAATTATTTCTCCCATAAAAATGGAAAAGGTGGACCCATGTTTCTTGTTTGAGCTGTACAACGAAAAACACCTGACCTACGTGGAATTTCGAAAATTGTATCATAGTGTTTGGGTACCGCTGACAATTGAACTAAATAACATTATTTATGGCTTTGACTCATTAAGATGAAAGTTCCCATCTTACAGCGGCCGGCCCCGGCTATAGTGATATTTTAAAACATATTTTGGAAAAAGGGAATCAAACTCTATATTGTTTAAGAATGATTTATTACAGATTTTTGTCTACTTCATTAAAACTCTAATAAGTAGTTGGTTTTATGAAAATTCGACATGAAACTTAGTGGTCTCAAAGCATTCTAGATTTATAACCGGCCATTAACAACTACTCTAAGATAATTTCCTAAAGCAACAAGACGTCCTAAATTTTCTATAACACTCAATACTCCTAACTTGGACTTAACAGCCATAAGGTTTTATTGAAGACTTGACAAATAGCTTAATGTCAGTCTTAAGTCAATAGTGATTAAAATATACTTCTTGAAAACTTTTTTAAAACTTTCCTTAAAACAAAACTATTTTTAGTACATTTGGCATATAATAAATCTGGCATAAATCATTAGTTTATGAACTGGCCCACTATAAAGCACTGATAAAAGCTTAGTAAATCTAAAAGGTATTTAAATTGTTACTTGGGAATGCACCTAAGACATTTAAACACAAAGAAAATAACTAAAATTTGAGTCAGGAGGAGAAACCACTGATAAATCACATTTGTTAAAGAATAGGTACACAGGTTAAGATGTTTTTGACATAATGACAAGAAACGACAATCTATTTTTCAGCTTGGTGTATAAAATCAACATTAATATTTTAAATCAAATGTCGCTAATATTCTCACCTCATGTTAGGAGTCTGTTCTTCATGTTCATCATTACAATAATCTATCTATCTAGTGCCAAATACTATAACCGAAAATCAATCTCAATCTATTGTGCTGATTTATCGTTAGTTTTTTTACATGATATGATTCTCAGTAGATAGTTTTATACAGTTAAAGGTAAACAGTGAGAAATGATTTAAAATTTATGTGCTCACAATAGGTGGTTTATTTCCATGGCGAGGCCATTAATATTGGTTTTTACCATAAATTGTTAGATTAATTTGTAACTAACCTGTAATGATTGGTCCAAGGAATAACCCTATAACATAAATCAAATGTAAATTGCCTTACGGGAACCAAAACACAAAATATTTTATATTATAATATTTATATTATTTATATTACACTGACCATTCAGCTAAACGCATAAATCATCAGCAATCAATATCGATCGATGATCCTCGAACCCTGTTCCCAAACCTCCTCTTCTTCCTCCCACTACACACCCTGCTGGTTGGCCTTCAACACTGGCGACAAAACAAATTCAAGTTGGGTTACTACATTATTTATTACTTAGATAGTATCTCCTAATTTGTACATAAAATACAGTCATTAATTAAAATCGTTTTTTATTTTGCAAAAGTTAAAAATTAATATGAAAAATTATTGTAAATAATTTGTCTAGGGTCTCTACGCAATACTTATTTCTAGATATTTAGAAAGTTGCGGTGTCACAGCAGCTTACCCTGTATAATATTCTATTTCTTAACACATAAAGCAAATATAGTAAAATCAAAGATAAACTCAGAACTGATGTGATCAAAAGACTAATAGTGGTATCAGTTTACGCTTCAGATAGAAACTTTGCTATAACTTCTATAAAGTTAGATATTGAAACAATTATAAAGCCTGTTTGGTGTAATTATGTTTAAAATCGATTATCTTACTATTAGACTCAACTTTATAAGCCGGGTGTTATAATTTGTCCTGCGAGGATATCAATCTATAAAAGTATATAATACATGCTATTTGTATAGTAGTAGGTAATTAATTAGTTTTAAAAAAATACCTTCACCAGATTTCTATTAGATTTTAAAACATCTATTTATACAGATGTAGTAGGTATAAAACTAATTAAAATTCATCCTATAAAAAAAGTAATTTGTTGTCTGCGCATCATATAATTCCTAATATCCAATGTTGCACGACGGGACCCCTTCCCCTCCAAAGATAAAAATTTATCACTGTGTATTTATGTAAAGTTTCTCCAAGTAATCTGCGAACTACCTCTGTCATCTGTTATGAACTTTTTTAAAGAAGGAGGTATTACCAGAGCGTTAAGAGAGATTATTTTTCTAGTGGACAGATAATTTGGCATTTCTTACAATTAGATATAATGTAAAGTAAGGAACAAGAAAGAACGGTTGACTTCTTTCTGCTAATGTTTACCTGATATTCTCTGTTAACCTGTTATTTTGTGATACAGAGGCAGGGTCGGTACTCAGTTTAATCCTACAAAAAAGCAGGAACGATAAGCGGTATTTCTTTAGTATCGTCATATTGTAAAAAGTAGTAGTTTTAGATATCATTACAAAAAATAAAGGGTATTTTGTAAATCAAGTGAACAAATAACGAAAGCGAATAACAGAAATAATGAATTCTTAACAGGTATTCGCATATAATCGACAATTTATGGAAAATATTTCTTACTGTACTATTTTCGGCAAAACACATTGGATTAGGTATTATCGTAACAGAAAATCGTTAACAGAAAAATCACCTCGTTACACGTCATAATAGATAACAATAAATTTAGAAGCTTACAAACAATCAACAATGAAGATCAAGAGATGCACCAGGAAGAAAGTAATACCGTTTTCAAAGAAGTAAATATGTTCAAAGAAATAGAAAAAAAAGATGGATCAAGCAGACCACCATCAGTACTATCGAATGGGCATTGGGTATCTAAAACATAATATTAAAGGTACCGTTCACTGAAAATATAATAAAGACAATATGACTACTTGATGATCAGGTAAAGATCGATGACGGTGAAACATTTAAAAAAGAGAAATTGAATTTCACACACACCTCCAAACAGAACCCATACCTTTATTTTGCGCGAAGTACATGTGAAAGCCATTAAAACGCAAAAAATACATGAGAATTAATTTTAAACTGTTAACGTTTATAATAAGTAGGTATCATATTATTACTGATTCGTCTATAAGAATCTAAAGACTACAAAAGGAAGTTAAATATATCGAATATTGCCTCATTAGTCATTAGTTGGGAAAGGTATTACAATTCTTAAAAAATAATCATTAAGCATAATAAATACCGAAATTTAAATTAATAAATATCTCACTACTGATATATTTTCAAAACAATAAAGCTAATTAATATCATAAATTTTAATAATTATAAATTAAACAAAATTATATCTTATTTATGTTTGTTACTTTTTATTATTTTCAATTTGGTTTGCTTGTCAAGTTTGTAATTATTTTGAGACAATGTTTCGGGTCTGATATTTTTTTCCTAAATATACAGGGTGGGGCAATAGTGCATCGGACCTCGATATCTCGAGTTCTACGATAGTTAGAAATTTTTTAAAAAATTACAAGTAAACTAGATAAAAAAGTCTATAACTGGAAATTATTTTCGAATATACAGAGCTAGCCAAGACGAAATTACAGGACCAAGTGCCTTTTTTTTAAATGGAATGCTATATATATCAGTACACTTTTTGAAGCCTCTTTCTAGGCTCTATTTATTCCTATATTATTATTGGCTATCTCCCAACCACTTTGATGTAATGAATTTTTTTGTTGAAATAATGCCATCTGCAGATTGATATTAAAAAAATCACCACAGTCACAATTATGGGTTTTAAGAAAAACTTATGTGAGTACCAGTTACGAGACATCTAATTGATGTTTTTGAATCATTTTCATTTCCTAAAAATGTACAGGGTGGCCAAAAATTAGTATTCAATTAAGAACTTTTTAAATTGAATTTTCTTAATTTTTTCAAATAGAACACCCAGTATATTTTTCAACGATGTGATGTAAAAATGAAAAACGAACATTTTTTGTAAGTACTTCCCTATGGCTAATTGCAACCATTTTCGTTTTATTGAGCAATAATTACAACATTCAAAAATAAACTTAAAGTGGTTGGGAGATAGCCAATAATAATATAGGAATGAATAGAGCCTAGAAAGAGGCTTCAAAAAAATGTACTGATATACATAGCATTCTATTTAAAAAAAGACACTTGGTCCTGTAATTTCGTCTTGTCTCGCCCTGTATTTTCGAAAATAATTTCCAGTTATAGACTTTTTTATCTAGTTTACTTGCAATTTTTTATAAAATTTCTAGCTATCGTAGAACTCGAGATATCGAGGTCCGACGCACTATTGCCCAATCCTGTATAACAAAAACAAAAACGTCTATCTATTATTGGTGGTATTTTAATAAAAACTGATATACTTAATTTTAAGCTTTTCATGCCTACCGCACTTATCTATTCAAATATTTTAAGTCTAAATTAGTGACATAAAATTTATCTTTCACGGGAGTTAGTAGTCTATAAAGTATTTTCTAGTCACCCAGAACCCACCCGTCCAACTCATCAATGGTCACGACCGAACGAACTATGTGATTGTTGGACTGACTATGGGTTAGATATTCCGAAGAGGACATGCTTATAAATAGAACTAATTAAATAAATTATTGTTTTGAATTGAGTTGAATTGAATTGGTAAGGACAGTTTGATCCCCGGTTGAGAGGCCGGAATTTTTTTCTAACGCAGAAATTAATCCTAGCATACTCGGATATTGAGTGGGTGTCTGTAATCTCGAAATGAGTAGCCCCTTCCCCTTCTGCACAAGGTACCTCGAGGTAACTAGATGTAAAGAATTTAATTTAAAAAATTTGAATTCAATTACGAAATAAAATCCGGGCATGGATTCGTTATTTATTTTATTAATAAACAACTTATAAAAGTAACTAATTGTTAAAATTACTAATAAATTTGTCTGTGCTAAGGAAGAGCTATGACGAATTATCGATATCGGTAGCTATTTCTTTCTTTAAAACCCAGCGCACTATTCGTTTGTTACTTTTTACCTCTCAATTTATGTTCTATATTCGTAAACCTTTTAAAAGTAATGGAAGCAAAATCTAAAAAAAAAAAACGTTCCTATAAATTTATCTTCATTATGGATTTTTACTCAGAATGAAAGTTAGGACTTCTTAAATGCCTAACCATTAATCTTTTTAAGTAAGTGGTAGGTTAGCGGGAATCTTAGAAATCTCTCCGAAAGACAAAATTAGTTATCTAATATTATGCTTTAATTATCTAATATTATGCTTTAAAATGTAAGTAAACAAATGATATTTTTAGGTAAATGCCTACAATCTTGTTAAGGCACTTTAATGTATTCACTAGCTAGCAGATTTTAAAATTCACGGAATTGTTTTGATTGGATTTTTCCAGTTCATACCCATTCCAAATGTATAGAGTTATTCATTATAAATTACCCACCCCTTATCATCGTTATTATTCCCTATAGAAAAATAGGTTTAAATAAAAGTTGTGTGGTTATGACTGAATTTTGTTAAAATGCTATCAGAAGTACAGTAGCGTGTAGATTTCAGGAGATACAAAAAAATAATATATTTTTTTAAATGTATTACTATTAAATTTTTGTTACGATCCTTTATTTCTGATTTCAGAAATTTACCATATGTTACTCCTACCATATACTGTTTTTGTTATTAAACGTAGAATATCTTAGTTAAACTAGTTACTGTAAATATGGAAAAGTTAACATTATTAAAGTGAGCTATGAAAATGACAACTATTATGTTTGATAAGTGACATTTCTTTAATGAAATAATCAAAATGGTTTACAGTGAGAAGAAAAAGTACAAATATTTACTTGTTATATACAAAATAATAAAAATAAGCGTGAAGCAAAAAAGAGCATATAGGGTGTTGTATCCAAATTCGTCCAACACCATCAGAAAATACCTTCAAAAATATTTATCGAAAAATAGTACCACCAGTTTTAGTAGAAAAAAGCGTGTAGTTCAAGCAAACCAGGAAGAATAGCCTAGATATACTGCATCATTTAGAAGGTAAGCTCATCCATATTTATTCGCGAATAGACTTTTTTTGAAACATTGTATTATTTTTTTGAAAATTCTGAATGTATTATAAATAATGTAGTTGATCAATTAAGTAAAAGTTATTCCAAAATCCAACGTACGTTAAAACATAACAGCTACAGCCCATATAAAATTTTACACGTACAAGTTTTAACAGAGGCTCATAAAAGGAAAAGGCTGGACTTTTGCCGCCGGATAATTCAAAAGTTGGATGAAGATCCCGATTTTTTACTAAAATACTATGGACTGATGAATCGTCCTTTTCTATGGCAGGAGTTTTTAATAGGAAAAATAGAAGTTCGTGGGAAAACAAGCACAACAGAAAAAAATTGGTAAAACAAATAAAAAATGAGGAAGAAAAACTGTTAGTGTTTGGTGTGGAATATTCAGAAACAAAATTGTTGGGCCGCTATTTTATGATTATGCTTTAACTGTAATTTCCTATCTGGAAATAATTATCCCAGAAGCAGAAAATATTCCGCCGAACTTGGTATGATTTCGATGCCGGATGGGGCAACTCCGCATAGTGTCTTACCCGTTCGAGATCATTCGAATAATGTATTCCCCATATGAATGGACCTATTATATGGCCACCTAACAGTCTAGATTTGACACCTATGGATTAATTTTTTTGGGGATTTCTAAAAGACATTGTCAGTAATAATAATAATAGTATTCAAGTCATTAAAGACAGGATTCGACTTGAAATAAACAATCTGAATGTAAATAATGAAGCCATTTCCGGTGCAATTTTAAATATAAGAAGACGTTATCAATTATGAATTGACAATAATGGTGGACACATCGAACATCTTTTATGAGTTATCATTTATTTATATTTAAATTTCCTAAATAAATCTTTATTATCTATTTTGTATAAATATTTGGTTTTTTTTCTTCCTCACTGTAAACCATTTTGATTATTTCATTAAAGAAATGTCACTTATCAAACATAATAGTTATCATTTTCATAGCTCACTTTAATAATGTTAACTTTTCCATATTTACAGCAACTGGTATATAGTATTCGATGTTTAATAACTCAAAAACCGTATATGGTAGGGGTAACATATTTTGATATCAGGAATAAAGGATCATTCCAAAAAATTTAATAATATACAGGGTATCCCATTTAAAAAAATATATTATTTTTTTGTATCCCCTGAAATCTGCATGCTACTGTACTTTTGATAGCATTTTGACAAAATTCAGTCATACCACATAACTTTCATTTAAAACTTTTTTTTTCTATAGGTAATAATAACGATGATAACGGGTGGGTAATTTATAATGAATAACCCTGTGTATACATATTTTCTATAAATAGGAAAATAACATTGTAATGAATGGAAAGGTTTTTTTGGGTATAACGTCAAATGTTAGAAAAACTAATTTTTCAACTTGCCGACGTTTCGGTAAATTTATTACCTTCTTCAAGGCAATTAAAATTTAGTTTTCAGTATACTGTATAAAAAAGTCGGTTGCTAATGCTGTTACTATGATTAATACCATTAATAAAAGTCAAAAATAATATTGGGCCAATAATACTTCCCTGAGGAACCCCAATTGTTACTAGTTATTTTGCTGCAATATAAAATGAGTGTTTATATTTTAATACTACTCGTTAATGCCTCCCTTAAAGATAACTGATGCTCCAATTCAGACAAGGTCCTCGTACTATGGAGCACGAGAGTAGGTACTCTGAACTTGCTATTTTGTCGAGTAATTGGATGGCTGAAATCTCAATAAATACCAATTCTAGATAGGTACTACTGGAATATCCTCTTTTCAATATATTGTTATTTAACTAATAGCTCATTCATGTTAGAGTAAGTTACTCACTGACTAGTATAAAACATTTGTAATAATTTAAAATGATAACAGAAAAACCGGAATTGGCCATTTTATTTTGTTAATTTTGTATTTATTGGTGTAATGTTTTATAACAGTGGAACAGTTGGAAAGCATGATAAGTTTAGAGAATAAAAGGAATTATTCGTTCAATGAATGTGATAGATAAAAGTAATAAAATCTAGCGAAATCTATGTAATGAAATAGTAATGCGTAATCAATATGATGTGTTTGATTGGTGCATATGTCTATCAAAGAAAAATTTATTGCAAAAGTAGGTATTTTATATAAAATTAAAGAAATGATACAAATTGTTCAATCCGTGCATGTTTAAAAGTCAACGAAATTTTAGTCTGACTTGTTTATAAAATGATTAATTGATTGATAATGAAATAATCTCATATCATAGTATGATTCATGAACTTCTTAAGTGCCCCAGATATAGCAAACTTAAAACTTGTATTTTTCGTATTTAGTTTATTAAAAAAAAATCCATAATAGAACTGCATGACGTAAATCAAGTATACACCAGAACAAGCAACGTGATAAAACTGAAAACATACATATTACATTAGCGAAATATTTCATGTACCATTTTTGTTTAGAAACAAATAATATCAATATATTTTGATCGATATTGTATTTCTCCTTTATTCGTAACGCTTGTTTGCCTTTTAAATGTTTTTTTTATAATGAAAATTACATGTCATTTTTCTATTTAATAGATTTTTTTCGGTAAAATAGTTTAACGTGTCTACATGACTTACGATATTATTTGTCAGCAATTTTCCTGACAACTGGATAATTTTAAGTTTTTTCTATCGTTTTAGTACGTACCTGATAATGATAAGTGCTTAAATATATTAATTAATGTCTCTTCTTATCTTCTTAATTAATTAATGTTAATAAATAATTTTGACTCTATACACCAAATAAATTGTAATAAAGCAATAAGAAATATGTGGGTATATACAAAGGTCAGCTTTATACATAGTACAAGAGCTGTTTTTCCACTTAATACAACAGATATATGGCAGGTCGATATATATGTATGTATGTGTACAGACTGTTCAAACTTAGTTGTAAACACAAAAACATCATCGGTTAGTGTAAAACAGTAAAAAGTGATGTGCTCGCTATACGCACAAATTATTAATTAAGTAGCATTATTGTAAACTATAAAGTGCCACATCGGATTATTTTTCCGTTTAAGTCATTGCATTGAGAAAGGTGGAAAACAGCCACCGAAACATTTGTGAAATGTGTTTATGAATAAATAAACAATTTAGATTTTCATTCAAATCTATCATTAAAGAACCAAAGTCCCAAGAACACAATAGCTATAAAAAAATATAAATAAGGGTCAAAGTAGTCAAAAAGAAAAACAATTTTCTATATATATATATATATATATATATATATATATATATATATATATATATATATATATATATATATATATATATATATATATATATATTATATATATATATATATATTATATATATGTATATATATATATGCATATATATATATATATATATATATATATATATATATATATATATATATATATATATATATATATATATATATATATATATATATATATATATATATATATATATATATATATATATATATATATATATATATATATATATATATATATATATATATACATATACATATACATATACATATATATATATATATATATATATATATATATATATATATATATATATATATATATATATATATATATATATATATATATATATATATATATATATATATATATATTTGTTACGTTTTTTGTTTTTGTAATTATTTTAATTTATTAATTTTATTATTTGTTGGGCGCCAAAGTATTTTATACTTATCTGTTTTATTATGAGCTCTCGACAACTCAGGGTCAATAAGTAGGTTCACCGACTCACATTACTGGTTGGATAAATAACTTTGTGATTTATTTATATTTGGCTATTATTAAATGTTACTACTGCAAGACACTTGTTTTTTTTTTTATATTTCTCTAATTGAGAAAAGATTCTTAATTTGACTATTATTAGCCCACATACAAATCATATATGAGAAATAGCTTGCATACTCAAACACATATATTTCGCCACAGAATATAAAATATTTACTGAACAATTAGTATTAAATGATGTGCAATTTCAACACCTCCACAATTCTTAATAGTACCTACTCTGTAGCTAACTAACTTAATATCTAACAATTTTTCAATTACAATTACCATATAGCTTTGAATATTCCATAATTGGTATTAAATTAAATTATATAAAATTTTCACCCTTCAATTGACAGGACTATATGACAATTGTAAGAAAATGGTCATAACACCAAAAAAACTTACAAATACAAATAAGTTAACACTATTAGCATTTAAAAATTGTTTTTGTGCACTTACACAATGTTCCTTGTCTATTTTAAATTCTTCACTATAAAATCTGTTCTTGACTTTTCTACCTGATTTCTATTTTCCCACAAGTCATTCATACCTTTTCTTCTTCAGGTTTTTCAAACTCTCCTCTTCTTGAGAAGTTTTTGGAGATGCTTCTGCCTTAATAATCTTTTTAGCCTCCCCCTCTTGTCAGCTGTCAAAAATTCATCCCTTTTTTTCACCTCGCCTACTTCCTCTTTTTTTTATATCCTTGCTTTGTATTTTGGAAAAATATAATTTTCTTTATATTGTTTACAATGACCTTTTCTAGCATCTTTCTTAATTCTCTTTCCATACTTATCATTTTGCTATAAAACCTTTCTCATTATGTGCCCTATTAAGTCTGTTATGTAAAGTTAATTCCACACACTAAACTTTCACTATTATTTTTATTTAATTGGTTTTTGTCCTTAACACTGTGTCTTTCTGTCTTAAATTTAAACTTTATGCAATATTTTTACTCTATTTTTGACAATTTTACTTAATTCTAACACAGTTTATTACACATCAAGTTGAATGAATGATTTTTATGATTTTAGGGTGCCTTTTTAATTTCATTTGTGAATTTTATTACAAGTGAGAAGCTAAAATGTGTTGAGCATGCTGGTTTCTCACCTTAGCATCTGTACAATAAGTTTTATGTCAGTACAAGTGTTCCTTTCAACGTTTTAATGTATAGATAGCGATTTGTGATTAAAGTGTTAATAATTTCACAATTTTCCAGTAAACATTACTTGATTAGGCAACATATATTGCAAACAGTGAGTAATGTGTTGATTTTAACCTTTATTGTTTATTAATTTGTATAGGTACTTCATTTAATCATCCACATCTAACCCTGATTTTAATTGATGTTGATTTCTTTAAGCTATATTAAAATACATGATAATATATATATATATATATATATATATATTACACAATTTTCATTTCATTAAGTTTAAAACAAAATATTAATGCAACAATTAAGAAATCTTCTGTTGCATAAAATTACATGTGTTTTCATTTTAGAGCTTTTTTTTAACAAATATATCGGTAAAAGAATTTAGGTTGGTGATGCATACTAAAGCATAACCTAAAAGTATAAAATAAATCAAAATAAAGCACAAGGTTTTCATTCTATAATAAATTATTTCTTTCGTTATAGTCAGCAATTCAAATTAGCTAGAAAATATACTACTTGTGCAGAAAGAGCATTTTGCAGTTTATGTAATATTCATCATTGCTATGGCCATTTTTGGTATTATTTATTCATACCGGTCTGCCTTGTCCTATTAAAAACGACATAACAGAAACAAAGTTGTAAGAAGTCACGCGAGGTAATTTTGTATCCTGTCAAATATTCCAAGAAGAATAAAGTAACTTTGTTAAACATTTCATTAATTTTACGAAGCAGAGTCATAAACACCAGTCTGTGTAAACCTAGCCATAAAAAATATTAATGTGTAGGGAATATTTTCACTATAATGTTCTATAAAACCAATATAATAAAATAAATTAAGTAACTACTAAAATTTTAGAAATGAAATAAACAAATGAAAAAGTACTTTAAATGTAATCATATTAAAATTAAAAAACCAATTTGATTTCTTTATGTTGAGTCTTTTTTGATACCGAAACTCCACTGAGATTTTGTGCCTAGTACCGTATCGCCTTATTCCCGATTTACTCTAGCAAGGAGACAAATCATAGTTTATATACATTAAATGCTAGCTAAAACACTTTGTATGTAAAGCTAAAATGCAAAAAAAAATACATTA
Organism: Rhamnusium bicolor; assembly: GCA_029963845.1. Lineage (NCBI taxonomy): Eukaryota > Metazoa > Arthropoda > Insecta > Coleoptera > Cerambycidae > Rhamnusium > Rhamnusium bicolor. The sequence continues at coordinate 19,403 of JANEYF010004358.1, read as the reverse complement.
AATGTCCAGGAAAATATATAACTATAACAAAAATTTTAAAATTGACACAACATTTAAAATCTGTAGGATATCGCCCAAAAAAGTCGACTTTTCCCTATACAGTGTGGAAATTAAGTAACGCATAAATTCAGTAATTCCGTTGGTATTAATTTTTTGGGAAAAATCTCGAAGGGGAATAGCGATTTTAACTTCAGCAAATATTTCCAGTCTATTTTCAGTTTCTTATGTCATTTATTTTTTTAAGTTATGACGTTATCGACTTTTTTTTTAAATGACAACCTGTATTGATTTTGGTAGTAGTTTTTATTCCGGTTCTGACCGTATAAAATTTTCAATATATTATATTTGAAAAAAATCGAGAAAAACAGTCAAAGTTCAAATAACAAAAATTCATTAAATTAGGAAAATTTATCTAGTTGCCTAAGTTTGACGGACAGTTATCGACGGCACATTCGTTTTTATTTTGAAATTATACAAATAGTTGAAAAATCGAACTAATGTGATACACCGGCAACTAGATAAATTTTCCCAATTTAACGAATTTTTGTTATTTGAACTTTAAAACTGTTTTTCTCGATTTTTTTTCAAATAATAACATATTGAAAATTTTATTCCGTCGGAACCGGAATAAAAACGACTACCAAAATCAATAATAAAAAATATAGGTTATCATTTTAAAAAAAAGTCGATGACGTCATAATTTAAAAAATAAATGATATAAGAAACTGAAAATACACTGAAAATATTTGCTGAAGTTAAAATCGCTATACCCCTTCGAGATTTTTTCCAAAAAAATTAATATCAACGGAATTACTGAATTTATGCGTTACATAGTTCAAATAACAAACATTCATTAAATTGGGAAAATTTATCTAGTTGCCGGTGTATCACATAAGTTCGATTTTTCAACTATTTGTATAATTTCAAAATAAAAACGAATGTGCCGTCGATAATTTTCCGTCAAACTTAGGCAACTAGATAAATTTTCCCAATTTAATGAATTTTTGTTATTTCAACTTTAAGACTGTTTTTCTCGATTTTTTTCAAATATAACGTATTGAAAATTTTATACGGTCAGAACCGGAATAAAAACTACTACCAAAATCAATAATAAAAAATATTGGTTGTCATTTAAAAAAAAGTCAATGATGTCATAATTTAAAAAATAAATGACATAAGAAACTGAAAATAGACTGAAAGTATTTGCTGAAGTTAAAATCGCTATACCCCTTCGAGATTTTTCCAAAAAAATTATCAACGGAATTACTGAATTTATGCGTTACTTATTTTCCACACTGTATATTATATATAAGAAATGAAACGAGTCCTAACCCTTTATCATTTAAAATAAATTATAGGAATGAAATTATGAATATAAGACTTAGAATGTGATGCAAGCTGTTTGATTTTCAACAATTAGTTACGAAACATGCGAAGCAATAATTGTAAAGGCTATAATTCTGAGATTGAGGATACAGATACAGATACAAGTACTATCCGGAGGCTATTGTACACCACTAGATAATGCTTCTTTTTAGTTGTTAACTTACGCTAAATGGACTTTGTTGTTAACAGGTGCATCTACCTGTTCCGTACTGACAAAAGCTAATCAGAGTTGCCAACTTAGGCAATATTTCGTAAATTGGCCGATTTGAAATTGTAATTTGCAACATATTTTTCATTTTTGCGATTGTTGCCAAATTGGGCGATATTCATTTATAAAAAATATGTGGACCTTGCATTTGGGTCACATCTGTTACTTCGGTTATTGTTTTGTTTTATAGTTTATGAGCATGTGTAGCGATACATATATCTTGTTGATTGTGTTTTTTGGAGTTAACAGTTGTTCATGCAGTTGTCACATGACAAATAGCGATTAAAGCGTAAGGGTGTACGGTACATGGCGAAATATCTATACCGAACAGCGGTACATTTCAATTGAAAACTATTGGTCCGGTACAATACCGATACAAGTACATTTCAGTCGAGAAATATCGGTCCGGTACAATACCGGTATCGGTATCAGTACATTTTAATAAAAAAATATCGGTCCATTACAATACCTGCCTATTAAATGTAATGTACCGGTCCAAAAAAATCGGTACAAAAGTAATAACTACCGACGTACAAAATAACTGTATATTGCCCGGTACGGTATTAGTTGTGAATGTACCGCTCCAAAAAAATATCGGCCCACTAAAGATCGATACAAAAGTAACCAGTACCGGCATACAAAATATCAATACAGTGATGTAATGTAATTTAGTTGGTACAAGTTATGATAATTATGTTCACGAAACATTCGGATTCATATTTGATACTTAAAATAAATCCTATGCAAATTTTTCTCCGCGCCTCGCAGCATAAGTGGGTAACAGGCTTTAGTCGGAAAAGCAAATTTTACAGTGCAGCAAAATAACGAAATTAACCTTAAAAGTATAAATTGTAGCGGATTCTTGTAGAATATATATTTAGCTACAACTTACTTCTTTTTCAAGCTCTGAGCTCAACTCTGTTCGTATCCTTCCATATTTATCCACTTGTACTTGGAAAAAGTTGCGGATGATAACCATTTTAATTTATCAGAATCAGGTTGCAAAATCAGATACCAAAAACTGCTCGAGGGAGCATTCGTCGAATGCGAAATCAATACCCTTACGCGTTATTCCAAAAAAATATCATTTAGAGTAGTAAACGACATATTGTCCTTTTCCGGGCGACGCGACACCTCAGCTACAGAGGATAGCAATGTAAACGATTCTAGAAGTCGACACTGAACCTCTATCTTCTACAAGCAGAGGTAGATGCTTACAATATCAGAATATACATATTTTCCAATTTTTGAAAAAATATTTATTTTGTAATAGCCATTGTACGGTTTAGAATTAAATTTGTTCATTTTGCATTATTATGTTTGATGTAAACTTTCATAAAAACTCTATTCAAATTTATTTATTTTTTTTTTCTGTTTAATGAAATAATTTTGCATACGATCAAACATTTAAAATTTATACGTTTAATTTTTCGTTTTTAAAAAGTGTGAAAATTATACTTAATTATTTATACCTTTGTCAGCAATTCCTTTAAAATCAAATTGCTGGACTGACTGTAGGACTATATAAAAAGCATCCTCAACTTGATATTGTGAATGAACTTGAACTAATATCAGCCAGCACAACTTAAATTCTGCTTCACACGCCTTTTCTACCCTTCCCACCAAAGTAAATATCTGAAATAAAGTGGATTTTTGCGTGTATTGCATAAAATATTGGGTGCTACTGAGATTGAATCCTTTCTTTGAAATAAACTAAGTTTAAAATTTAGCGAATATTGTTCATGTCTAAAGTTTTGATTTTAATGAGTAGTCCTAATTACATTTTGAAAATGAACTATGGCAGAGCAGTGTGGTCATAAGATGTGATTCTATTCGTTAGGGGCTAGGATTATAAAGATTGAAGAAAAGTTTACTTTTAATATTGAATATTTTGGTAAAATTTTAAAGAATGTCATATTATATAGTGATGTAAAAAACTGATTCAAAAACATATACTTTGGTAAAAATATGTGATTATAGCAATAAAAGCTTGATAAGATTTTAATAGAAATCCTTTTCAGAAGTGAGAAGCAAACAAATTATAATTTATAACTAGAAATCGGGAGGTAGCGATTAATTCCAGAGACGACTTTTACTTACGTATGTATGTATGTAGATATTATATAAATACATAATGAAACATTTCCAAACAATATTAAAAGATAAAATATTCTTATGTAGATATTACGCAATAAATAGATTTTCTTTATAAAATTAGAAACAAAACATTAAAGGTTCTTATCAGGTAATTGGACGGCTTGTTGCTATAAAAACAATTACTTACTGACCGTCATCTTGCGGGGGGAAATTGTCAAGAGTCCAATAGCAGGCGACCATATATAGACGAATCGCGCCCGCTTGCGAGAGCCCTTACACAAAGGCCCATCACGATGGCCCATCAACGGCCATCTCCATGGGTCGGCCACTGTTTGAACCATTCTCGACGTTCACTCCATTCCATTTTTCCATTTTAATAATTTATTGGCAATTGATATTTTTACAAGTCATGCCTTAACTAATGTATATCATTTATAGTTATTCATTGTATTTTTATAATACTGATGTTTTAGGCGTGCGGTACATATCGCGTGAAGCGGTAGCCACTCACCCTGGCCGCTGTTATGGCCTTATACTTCATAGCATGTGTTTTACTGCGTATGGCTTTTTCCTGTGACAAAGCAATTGCCGTGCTAAATAGAACGCAGGGTTTTTTAAATAATTAATTTTTATAGCATGCTTTTTGTTGTTTGGAGACTTCTTGAATATATACAGGAAAAATGTAAAAGAAAAACCTATTTTTTATTAATTTTTGTTGTTTATCATAATGAGCTTTTATGTGTATGTGGGGGGGAGGGGGGCGGGGTGATTTGGTAGGACAGGAAGGGTATTATGATAGTATGTTGTCCGTTTGTTGTTATTGTTACCGTTGCTCGTCATACAGTGGTAGTCTTTCGTGTATGTATTTATGCGTATGCGGTATGTTATCGTATCTTCTTATGTGGATCAAGTCCCTTGTCAAGTTTGAGGTTCTTGTGTTAGTTTTTAGAAATTTCGTCGCAGTTTCGTATATGTATGGTTGTATAAGTTCTATGTTAAATTGTCTGTGTAGCTGTAACATGTTTATATATCTGTTTGAGTTAGTTAGGAGTTTCAGTAATTTACTTTGTGTTGTCTGTAGTCTTTTGTATTGTGTGTCGGATATGTGGCACCAGGCCGCGCATGCGTAGGTCAGAGTCGGTCTTAATATCGTTTTGTATAGTAATAGTTTGTTGTCTGTCTTTAGAATGCTACGTCTGTTAATTAGTGGATAAAGTTTACTCAATGTACCGTATGTTTTGTTGATTGTGTTTGTTATATGTTGGTTAAAAAATAGTCGTTTATCAAGTGTGATTCCTAAGTATTTAACTGTGTCTTTTTCGGTGATTGTTCTGTTGTTTATTTTTAGTTTATTGAACGTTTTTATGTTCGTGAATTTCTTTGTCAGCGTAATAGTTTCTGTCTTGTTCTCGTTTAGTTTAATTTTCCATATTTGTAGTAGTCTGTCAGTCTGTTCATGTGGTCTCGTACTTTTTGTGTTGCCGTTTGTGCGTAAAAGGATTGTCCGTATATTGTCGTATCGTCTGCGTAAAGTATTGTTTTTGTGGTGGGATGTGTAGGTATATCTGAGAGGAAAAGGTTAAATAGGATAGGTGAGAGGACGGTGCCTTGCGGAACCCCTGCGCGCACGTTTTTGAGCGGTGACACCGCATCGTTGACCCTTACTCGGAATTTCCTGTCGTTAATAAAGCTTTTAATAAGACTTACGAAATAAGGTGGTAAGTTCAGATTATTTTTGACTTTATATAAGAGGCCTGAATGCCAAACAGTATCAAAAGCCTTTTCCACGTCCAACAGATGCATACATGTCGACTGCTTTTTATTAAAACCTTCTATGACGTCCTGCACGACTCTGCACAATGCAAGTACCGTGCTGTGTCCGCTCCTCAAAACCAAATTGATTGTCTGGGATAAGATGCTTTTTATTGATTATATGATTTATTTTTTTTCAGCATAATTTTTTTCTGCTATTTTACTCATTGCGTTGAGCAATGAGATTGGCCGGTAATTATTTTTATCTTGTGCATTTTTATTTGGTTTTAAGAACGGAACCACCACGGCAATTTTCCATCTTGGAGGAAAATATTGCAATTTTATGATATTGTTTATAATATGGGTGAGGATGACTAAGGCTTTGGTAGGGAGGTGTTTCAGGATTATATTGGGGATATTATCGGGTCCGGGGGCTTTTTTGTTTGGTAAATGTCTAATAAGTTCTTTTAGTTCTTGTGGTGACGTGAGTAATTTAGTCAGTTTCCGTGGGGGTATTGTATAGTGGTCTTGTATTTCGTCTACGTCATTATTTATTATTTCGTGCTGTTCTGTCGTGTCTGGTTGAGCTGTGTGCACTTGCTCCAAGTGCTCGGCTAGTATTTCAGACTTTTCTGCATCTTGCATGTATGAGTGTCCGTTATGTATCAGTGTAGGTATCGTATTGTAAGGTTTCCGTAGCAATTTTGTCATTCTCCATAACAAGTTGTCTTGTCTAGATAGTCCCTGTATTCTATGTCTCCAAACAGCGTTTTTGTGTTCTGTCAGTCTGTCGTTCACTGTTTGTTGTATGTCTGTTAGTCTATGTTTGTCTATTGTTCGTCTATATTTCTGCCATTGCCGGCGTATTTTATTTTTGAATTTCGTTCACTCGACGAGCTTCAACTTACCACTAAGCATAGAATGATGGGTCATTGTCTATTAGGATGGGATGATAAACCTAATTTCTGAAAATTAGTTTGCCGCAGAACAAAAATGCTGTGTGCTATATAGTACATATATTAAAGTTGAAACATATAGCTTTTTATTTAGCCAGGTCCTTTGGGCTTCAGAAGGACCCATTTTATTATTTTTTTAATCGTAAATGCCGAAGTGAAAAATCATTGGTTGAACCTATCTAAGCTCACAGAAAAAAAACTTACTGGTCTAGCAACATTTTAAGCCTGGTCCCACTCAAGTAATTTACACTAGAGTGAGCTGAAACTGGCTAAAAAAAATTAATTTTTTGAAAAATAATACCTTAGTGAAAAAAAAAATGCCATTTATAATCCTTATTATGCTGTAAAAAACTGAGCTCTCTGGATTAAATTTTAACCGAGCCCGTCAGGTCTAAAAAGGCCTTAATTTTTTTTGCCACTTTGTGCTATAGTGAAAAAATAGCTCTAAATAGTGGTCTTACTGTCACATTAAAAATGACGTTGGGTATTTAATATTTAACTACGCCCCGTTAAGGTAGAAGTTATAAGAAAAAATAGTTACTTTAAATTTGTGCAGCATTTCGCATGATTTGATATTTTAGTGGTAACTCTTCATAATTTCGAACAAAAAAAACTATAGTGTAATACAAAAACAACCCACAGTTCACCACGTGGAGGTAGCTGCACATCGAGTTCCTTCTTCAACTTCGTAATACTGTCCTTTGTTGTCAAATTTGGGCAAAATTTTCCTTGCTATTAATTTTGCCCTAATGTAGCCATCTCTAGTTCTTTCGTCACACACGTTTAACGATGCCTGTATGACAATGAAATTTATCTGTATGTGGAGAAAGGACCAGATATGGTTATATTAGAGCAAAATTGGCAGCAAGGAAAATGTTACGCAAATTTGATAATAAGGGACAGGGACAGTATAATGAAGTTGAAGAGATGGAGTCAAATTTAAAATGTGACAGGTGGGTATGAATTCCAAGTGCAGCTACCTCCACGTGGTGAGCTTTAGGTTGTTTTGGTATTATACTGTAATTTTTTTTGTTAGAAATAAATAATTATGAAAAGTTACCCTTAAAACATTAAATCAAACGAAATAATGCACAAATTTAAATTAATTATTTTTTCTTATAACTTCTAACTTAGTGAAGCGCGGTTAAATATTAAATAATCAACGTCAGTTTCTAATGAGATATTTAGAGAACTATTTAAAACTTGTCTTTTCACTACGGCACAAAAAAAAACGGCAAAAAACTGGGTCTTTTTGGACCTAAGGGCCCGGTTAAAATTTGATCCAGAGGGCTCAGTTCTTTTATAGCATAATAATGAATATAAAAGGCAGTATTTTTTGCACTACGGTAAGTTATTTTCAACCTAACCTAGTATGAATACACTTCGGCCACTATGCGCCACGTTCCTTTGATGTGTGTTCAAAAAACCGACACAAAGGTCATCGTCGGCGATTATTGGCCATCATACAACATCCTAGGCCATTGCGCCCTCTACACGATGCCCATCGTCATGATCGCATATGATGGGCCATTGTAGCTGCTCCTTATCACGTTTACGCCCACTGCCCCATGTTGAAAATAAATAGGTACCTCTAAATAAATAGTAAAAACGTTTGTGTGTATAACACGTATATAGATACGTAAACAGTGTCAAATTAAAAACGACAGTTAACTTTTTTAAATTGTTGTTCAATTTCTTCAGAGGATAAAACGACCTTGTGGATTAGTGGTTTCCCAGAGCTGTAATTTAATGGCACAGAAATATATTGTACAAGCTGTAAAAGCGTGATTTCGTGCAACGTCAAAGCAAATATTAAGAGACACATTTCCTCAGACAGACATAAAAAGTGTGTGAATGATAGTGTTACTGAGAGTAACAGGTAAACAAATTATAACTTAGAATTAATTAAAATGATGAGTGGGTATAATATATCGTAGATAAAAAAAGATAATCCACTATTTAGACAATTTTTGCAAAAATCTATTAGTGGGCAATGTTCTGGTGCCATCTGAAAGTACACTAAGAAAAAATATTTATCACAAAAATGTGAGTATTAAGCAAAAAAATTATACTGAACTAAATGACAAATACGTCTATTATCGTGGATGAAACCGCCAATGTTTGCAGCTGGAAGGTGGCAAATGTTTTAGTGGGTGCCTTGGAGGAAAACTGTTCAATGCGGGACACCTGATTTCATCTAAAGTACTAGAAACTAAAAATTCTAGCACTTTACCAGATGCAGTGCACTCAAATCTACAAGAATAATTATGCGGCGACAAATATGCAGAAAATAGGAACAAGTTGTTATTATTTGTTACCGATGGAGTTAATTATATGAAAGCTGCTGAAAGAATTTTGAAGAAAATATGTTAGAATGTACTTCACGTAGCATGTCTAGCACATGGGCTCCATAGAATTGCTGAAATTATAGGGGTGCTACCCTAATGTTGATAAATTAATATCTAGTGCAAAGAGAATTTGTCAAATATAATTGATCTTTTAAATGGCGCAGAAATAGATTTTTCTACACAAGACATAAATGTGGTCTCTGAAAAAGTTCAGATATTTGAAATATGCGCCAATTACATCTGTTGACGTTGAGCGTTCTTTCTCATAATACAAATGGATTTTTAGTGAGAGGCGCCAGAGATTAACTCCGGAACATTTAGAACAAATATTAGTAATATACTTTTACACTAGTGATCGCTAATTAAAAATATATGTATGTTAGTGTTACATTTACCAATACTTGCAGTCCTCTTCATATTAACTTTGGATGTTACCGACTTTGCCAAAATAACCACAAGGTAAAACAATTGTGTCATATGTGCATGAACATTTTATGCGGTAACACCTGGAAGCAACTCTGACATTGACGTCATTTATTTCTGCTTTCCGATCTCTATTTTATAACTTATACATGACACCGGGGAGCCATTTTAAAATGAGAGCGAATATTTAAAATTTGTGTTGATTTGATACGAACTGCACTTTATCCATGCTCAGTAAAATTTTTAAGGAACTAGTATGACAATGGTTCATACATGGGGTAAAAAACAACAAAAAATTGAAATAAATGAAAAATCGGGGATTGACGAAATTAATAGTAATAACTGTAATTACCCTAACATAATACGATTATTAAATTATATTAAAAGAAATTATAGACACGTAGGAGTAATTGATTGCCTATATTTGATGTATTCACCAATTTGCTGGAATAAAAGGTGTTCTTGTGGATTTATTTTGAAAAATATGTAGAAATTTCGTTTCATTCTTGATTATATTATAGTACCCTTATCATTTTAAATAACATATTTTGTTTTTACTTTCTTATACCTAATATAAGGAAGTATAGTAATCGTGATTATTTTCGACCTCAAGATTTTGTTTGATATATACGTTTTGAACTCTTCTGAATTCATTCTGACTATTTTCCGAATGATGTCTGTTGGTGCGTGTGTGTGTGTGTATGTGTGTATCCGCGATAACTCAAAAAATACTAATGGAAGACTTCCCAAATTTGGCAGTTAAGATTGTCAACAACATTAGATGACACATTAAATTTGGTGAACGTGGTACCACCAGAAGAGACACAATGAATGAAAGATGGAAAAAGGTACAATTTCGGCAAAAAAAATTAAATTTTTATTGCATGTCTGGACGAATCTCGACGAATATAACATAACTTTATGAAAAAAATCTGTCTGTATGTCTGTAGTATTGCGATAGCAGCCACAGTTTTTAACACGCTTTTATTAGCTTCACCTGTATGTTTGCTTGCTTGCTTGCTTGTTTGTTTGTTTGTTTGTAACCGACTCTTTTGACTCGATTTTGACCCACTTTAAACGGACGATTTAATTGAAACTTTGTACACTTACGAAGAACCTGTAACAATACAATAATTTGATAAGTTTATATCATTATCCTGATCAGGATCGCCAGTCCTTTCCTCACGTATCCTCTGCGTGAGAGCAAGAGGCTTAATATTGTAAGTATATTCCCTGATTTTCAGTGCGGTCGTTGGCCGAGCGGGCAAGTCTTAGTCGACGCGAAACGACGGACTCCTCGGGCGTGAGTTCAAATCCCATGGCCGAAATAAAAAAATATTTTTTTTTTCAGAAATATCTGTTGGATCGTAATATGTTATAATATCAACATCAATAAGCAATATAAATATAGTTTAAAAAACCTACAAAACACGCTTTCATAGCACATCAAACTAAAAAGTGAAAAATAAATATAGTTTAAAAAAACTAAAAAAACACGCTTTTAAAGCACATCAAACTAAAAAGTGAAAAATAATTATTAATATAAACTGAAAACAATAATGAACGAAAAATACTAGTATTATTGTGAAAAAAGCGTGGGGCGCTTTGTGCCATATTTTTCGTATATCGAGCAACCCACGCTTTTTTCACAATAATACTAGTATTTTTCGTTCATTATTGTTTTCAGTTTATATTAATAATTATTTTTCACTTTTTTAGTTTGATGTGCTTTAAAAAGCGTGTTTTTTAGTTTTTTTTAAACTATATTTATTTGAGATAAAGGTTTCAAATTTGGTACATATGTTCTAAAGGCCAAAGTCAATGATAAATTCGATGATGAGCAAAATTGGCCAGCTGCAAGGAGGTCCACAGGACCCAAACTTTTTTTGTATTTGCCTTTACAGAAAAATATATTCTTGATGAAAGATTATAAATCATGTCTGCTATATCAAGCCAATAAAATATATTTTTCAATTACTTAAATAAAGCTGATGTAAACTTAAATTTTTTATACATTTGTCCTCATAAAATGGGGTTATGATAAATTTAACACTTTGACATTTGAAATGTCTAATTTAGTTACAAAAATGTCAGTGTCAATAAGAAGAAATTATTAAAATATATGACATGAATTATTATTGACAGTATCGAGGGACACTGATAATTAATTATTAAAAATTGTTATGAAACATTTCAAAGTACGTTTTTAAAATTCAATTGAGGTAAGTGAAGAATTAAATAGAATGATTTTTTTAGATCAGGATGATATATACTTGCATAAGAAAGTTATGTGCTGGCTACATCAGATATTTTTATTTAATATTTGTAGAGCTTATTTTTGTTATAATTTGGATAGAACTGTACGAGGAAAGTTTTTCCTCAGAAAATGGTCTAATGTAAATTAAACAATAGTCGTAGTACGAAAATATCAAAATAATGTTGACAGGTGGGGCATATAACATAAGCATGGAGAATCTATGTAAGAGTTCTATAAGTTCAGGCCCCTCTTTCTGTTTAGTAACTTAATGATTTACATCTTTAATGAACTCCATTTATGAGGACACTGTATAATATGTAAATAAATATTTTGATTTATTTCATTCTAAGATTATTAATTAATGTTATATTTATAAAACATTAAAATTCATATTACTTTTGCCATTTTATATTTTAAACATCACTTTACCAGTATATTTATTACACAACTTGTGATTTAAACCTTAATCCTGTTTTTATTTTTGTGAAATGGCGATAACAATTTGTCATTTCAAGTTCGAATTTTTTTGTTCTCTTTTCATCTGAGGAAATTAGGTTTGAAAAGGTGGTTCTTGTCTCAAATAACAAGACAGGGCTTTGTTCTGTTTGATGCCACTTACCTATTGAGCACTTATCCTTTTTGTTTCAAGGGTACGGAAATAGGGTTTTTCTTGTACACTACAGATTTCGATTATAAATGTAATTATATATTTATCATTTATCAAATGTTATAACAAAATTTTATAAAATGACAAGTTATTTAGAAAAATAAAAATACATGATTAATCTATTCGATCGTCATAATACGTAATATTAATTTTTGTAATCTAGAACAAGTCAAACCTCTATAGAATAAATAAATAATAAATAAAATAGATGAGAGGTAATTGGACTTAAATTTAAAATTGTACAAATGGAAACTAATACCGCATACCCAATATAGAAAACAATGATGCAGTTACGTACACGGATTTCGGAATTCTTGTTCCTCGTCAGTGTAGAGTTGCTAAGGAATTTGATCTAGGATGGGCTAGATCGGGAACAAATAATAAGAAAAATGTTGAAAAGCACAGTACAGAATACTCAATTCGTTCCTTCATCTTCCCTTATACCACACTTGGGACCTCTATAAGAACAATCCGTATACCATAGAACACAAAAATCCATTCGTTTCATACCGTTTTCAGGAAAAATTTCTTGGGAAGGCATAATTTTGTAGCAGTGGTACTTATTTCTTTTCAGAATATTTCGCACTGTTCGCTCTTGTACACCAACTTCTTGCGAGATTTCTCTACTTGAACAAGATGCATTTACCTCGGCGAAACTACAGGCATTAGTTTCCCGCCTTTCCCGGTCTTCGCTTAAAAGTAAACTGTAGGCTCGTCTTCGTCATTTAAATGACTGCATTTTCTGCAATTTGTCACACATCCCACAGACTCAAACTTATGAATGATGTTTAATACAGTTTGACCGTCGGGGCAGGATGGTTTTCAAATGTAAAAATAAATTTCCCGATAACTCCCTCAGCAGTATTACCGCCGTAATACCACTTGATCATTTGCACTTTTTCTTCAGTTGTATAAACATACATTTTTAAGTTAAAGAGAAATGCCAGTTTAACTTACCACGCTAACGGCTGACGCAATAATAAAAGAAATGAGACAACATTTACTATGTTCGTCATTAATTGATTTTTGGTTATAGGTTTGATCTTTTTGGTTTTGATTAAATTATGTTAACCTTTGAAAAAATGCGTCCACATGTAGCACTGCGTGCAGTCTGCACTCATTATAGAAAGAGGGGTAGATTTCTCATTTTTCGTGCAGTGTAGCATTTATTTTATAATTATAAAATAAATGATCGTAGCTACATGAACAAAATCTCGTATGCTGCCCTACTACTAATAAGATGTCGCCAAATGTTCATCGCTGTTAGTAAAATGGAACAGTATTCATTGCATATGCATATTATGCAATTTACATGAAACGATTTTAGTTATTTCTTAAGGTGTACATAATTTTATATAAAAGTGACATTCCCAAAAAATTGTCGAAGATTATGCCATTATTAGAGGCTCCATTAACAACTACCAGTTAAAATTCCAAATTGTAGATTTTGGTAATTACCAGGCTCTGGCAACACTGTTGTTTGTTCTGTCTACAATAAAGTTAGTGTAGAAAGGGAAGGGATCAGATGTGGAAGGGATGTGATGACTGAGGTCTGGAGGCATACCGGATCACATGTGGAAGGGATACGATGAGACGGAGAAAGTACCCTCGTTACTTCGTAAACACAATAACGTAGAAAAAGGCAACATTGATACACAGACTTTTTCTGTTGCATACATGACTTTGCTATTTTTATCCTTTATGCACACACACAGGGCAGGCACTCTAAGTGAACTTTTTCCAATACTGTATAGGTATTTATTATTATTATCATGTTAGGTCTGAAAGAATTCTTTTGTAATTCCCAATAAATGTTTTCCAAAAATTCATGATATAAATTTGCGTTTAAATGTCCAGGAAATATGTAATACCCGAGAATCTTATTACGCAAATATTTATTTTAAATGAGTGTTGGTAATGCGTGACTTTGGTTGCTCGTGGATTTTTCTCTGCTTAAATGTGTGACTTGCGCATATTGAAAACCTCATTTCTGGTAAAAGTTGCTTCATTCGTAAAGATGATCCTTAACCATTCACAAACTCAGCACGTGCCACTCTATCTTCAGCAAAAAATCTTGTACTTGGCTCAAATAAGGGTGTAGCTGCTGTTCCCTAGCAATTCTCTAGGCAACGGACTGAGAAATACATGTTTGAGTTGCTAGCCGTCTTGTGCTTACTGTGGGATTATTATGTAAAATTTCTAATACATCTTCCTCCATTTCAACTTCTCGTGTAGTTCGTCTTCTACCTTTATTCAAATGTTGTGGTTTAACATAGCCAGTTTCACGATAACGGCGTTCGACTGACAAAAAGTCCTACGATTTGGCACGATTCTGATGGGGAACTTTTCTGAATAACGTCTATCTGCTGCTGCCGAATTTCCATGACATTCTCTTCTGCATCAAAATAATTTGCCATTTTTATAAATTACTATTATTTACACACTGCTTTTATGACAAGTGAATTTATTAAATAGTAACAAAATGGCACTTGACACAAGAACAAATTTCAAAGGCATCTTTATAATTTTATTTGCAAAATAGCATTTCATATAATAACTGATGTTGCGACATGTAATTGAAAATATCTCGAAAACTGATACTCCTGGGCAAATTAAACAAGTATACCTTTTTTATAGAGTCAAGGATTACAAAAATTAAAAGAAAAATAAAATAAATATAACCGTAATTTATTTCTAGAGTATAAAATGTCACATGTCATATATTAAAGGCAAAACGTGTAAATACGTGATACATTGACTTTTGAAGGGAACGATTTTAACCACCCAGTGGATATTGCAAATGTAAATTTTTTTAGATCTAATTTTACTTTTAGTAACACGTCAAATATTGTGGTTTACGTAGTCAAGTGAGAAGGACACTTATCTCTCACCTTTGAGCCCCGGGTTCGAACTCCAGTTGTGGAGCTAGGATTTTTTTCTGAACTAATTAATCCTAGCATTAGCGGATATTGGGTGTGTGTCCATTTTCTCTAATGTCTCTCCCACTCAAGGTAGCTTGAGATACCTTCAGGGATACAGAGGGTTGTATTGCTTGTGGTGTTTAATTAATTTAATTCCTGATATAAATATTAATGTAAATAATACTTTCTCATTTGAGTATGTTTCAAGAAATGATTATGTAGGAGGTACTAACAAATTAAACCCAAGTTTACATCGGGTCCAGATGGTATACCAGCTATAATTTTGCGTGATTATGCTAGAGTGTTGGCTTATCCGCTTATGAAAGTCTTTAACCTTTGTCTAAAATCCACAACATTTCTGGAGAAGTGGAAACTTACTAGGATATGCCCGCTTTTCAAGAATGGTGATGAAAATTTGCCCTACAACAATTATCTACAACTTTTGAAATGCTATTACATAAAACGGTTTACTGAAATACTTATGGTCTAATTAGTAATTATCAACATGGTTTCACGTAGGGACGAATGATCCACTACTACTAACCTGTTCTGTATAACGCAATACTCATCTGAATCCGTTGATTATGGAAGGAAAGTTGAGGTCAATTATACAGATTTTATTAAAGCTTTCGACAGGCTTGGTCATGGTATAATAATTTTGTCCGGCTCGGTGGAGTAGTTAGTTAAAGCACGTGATGGCAAGTGTGACTAGATAATCTGTTCATCGTCCCTATGGGTTCGAATCCCGCCAGCAGCGGCACTGGCAAGTTGGTGGAAATGTTTGGGTCCGCGTTTTTTCATAAGTGCATCTTCGGCTTTGTATTCGGGAGTTGTCTAATTTCTGTGGTGGTGTTTTATATAAACTTGGGGGTTTTCAGATAATCTGACACCTACTTATATCATATTTGTGTTACAAATGCCAATATGTAAATTACCGTGGTTTTATGTCTGATAAATTTATAGGTATGTCTGGTGTGCCACAATAATCAATAGTTGGGCATCTTTTCCTTGTTATTTTCATTAATATTGTCGATGTAATTGAAGTCAGCAATTTACTTAAATTCTCACCTTCGTTCTGTTTATGTACTTACTCTTAAACATGATATATAAAGTAATTTATTTTTCACTGTAGAATTCATTCAATCAATAAATTGTTTTCACATAATCCATTAGCGTAAATGTTTTGGTAGTATTACTGCTTCTTTTTTATACTTAATTATTATATTGTGTATATTTATTTATTTATTTAGCAAATAATGTACATCTAATTTGTCAACAATATTATTAATGAATAATATAAGAAACAATGGACCGAGTATAGAACCCTGTTGCACTCCAGATGTTTGTGTAAATTCATCAGATTGGTAACCACGATATTGTACAAATTGAGATCGGCAAGATAGATATGAACAGAATAAATTGAACAAAGAAATGCTAAGGCCAACGTCTTCCAATTTTGTTAATAATATACCGTGGTCCAATCTGTCAAGCGCCTTGGAAAAGTCAGTGTAAACAACGTCCACCTGACATTTACAATCTATTGCTTCGGCGATAAATTAAGGTTCGATACCGTGCATCGTCCCTGGATAAATCCATGCTGATCTTCAACAACTACAGTTTTAGTATAAAATGAAATATAATCATATATCAAAAATTCAAAAAGTTTAGAGAAATTGCATGAGATGCTAATGGGACGATGATTTTCAATTTCGTGCTTATTACCATTTTTAAATAATGGATAAATTCTGGATTGTTTCCACATATCCGGAAATATCTCAGTTTCTAATATCAAATTAAAAATAATGCAGGGCGATTTATAAAAGACACTAGCACAATCTTTAATAATAAATGCAGGAACTTGATCTGGTCCAGTGGTCATATTTGCTTTCAACTTTTTAATTGACTTAAGTATCTTATTCTCACTAAACTGTCCAATGCTGAGAACGTTATTATTACATAAGCTGTTGCCGGATATGTATTCACTAGAATTGATAAAGACATTGGAAAAAAATTGCAAAAGGATAGACAATGTGTTGCGGATTTATAAGACTAGTATTGTAATAATTCACACTACTGGGAATACTTGTACAGTTTTTTTTTTGGAATTAATGAATTCCCAAAATTTATTTGGATTGGCTTTTGTAGTATTCTCAGCCTCTTCAATGTACCTATTATATGCATCAAGAATAGATTTTTTAAAGGAAGCTCTTAAGTCTTTAAACTTGTAGTCAGCATGTTGCTTGGACTTCATATACATACTCCGAGTTCGGTCTTTTTAAGTCTAATCGTGTTGAAAACCAAGGAGGGTACTAAGTATTAAGTATCTAATGATATTAATGGTGTTTTCCTTTTTGATGTTTGTCTTATTGCATATTATTTATTTATCTAGTTACTTACACATAATATTCTGTTATTACTTTTTAATGCTACTCATTTTTCTTTTATATTATGTTAGATAGAATTCCCCATGAGAAACAAGCAGAACAACACAAAACAAGACGGTATAGTGCTTAAGTTATTCTTCTTGTATCTCAGGAGTGTATACAAATATTTTGCGTTATAAATTTTTATTATTATTATTATTGCTATGTAACTGTTTGTCAACTATTACTGTTCTTTTTTTTCTCTATGCATTGTACTTCCATCTTGTAATTGATATGCAAATACTGTTGGACCGAGTAATTGAAATAAATAAATACAGAATAAGATTTACAGGAAAAAACTACTCAGTGAACAAAAGCCCCGACCTGCGTTGAATTAAACCTACAAGTCTTGGTATGGTTGCTGAAATGATTTGTCAATTCCTTACCAGACATAGGCCGCTTTCGAACTTTTTATGTTCTCGTCAGTATGCCATAAGTAATGGAAAAGACAAATAATAATAGCAAACCAGGCTAGTCTAAACCAGACTAAGTAAGACAGACATAGTGGGTGATAAGTGTGTCCCTCTGGTGGTCTGCGGCAAACCAACCTAGCCCGGTTTGCTATTATTATTTGTCTTTTTCATTACTTATGGCATACTGACGAGAACATAACAAATTCGAAACCGGTCTACGTCTAGTGAGGAATTGAAAAATGATCTTAGCTACCAAACAACATTTGTAGGTTTGATTCAACGCAGGTCGGGGATTTTGTCCGCTCAGTTGTTTCCTATAAATCTTATTCAGTAGCCCAACAAGTGCAGAGCTCTTGGTACCTGCTTTGCAGGTCGCTATCAGTAGTCACTAAGACATCGATGATGTCTAGCGGGTATACATAGCTGAGTCTGATGGTTTGCTACTAGATAAATGAGTATTTACTGCCACTTGAAAAGTTCTGCCATCTACAAGAGAGCTGCAGCACAAAACAAAATAGTTAACGATCTTATTTATTATTTCAGGAGTAATAATTTAGCGATATTTTGTCAAAAATGATTGTTTTGTAAAGGTGTAATTTTTAGACATAAAGCTCTTCTTAAATTTTCACTAATGTTTTTAAAAATGTTTTAAAATGTTTTCTTAACCGCCTCCCAAGTCACCGAAGTAACTCCCAGAAAATCCTAGGATTTTGTGTTGAGTAAAGACGGACGAAGCCCTACAGTTTATTGTGGAGTTTGAACCACATCTAGGGCATTGATAATTCGCTCTCAATTTATCTCCGAAGCAAATTACAAATAAAATTTATTGCTTCGGAATGGATTCGAACCATAGATATTCGATAACGAGTAAATACCTATAAGCGTTTTACCCACTCGGCTACCATGCCCTTAATAATTCTTAACACTTGTTGACAACTTGATTGTTTTGCTTAGAAGCCTTGTTGAAATTGCGACATTATGTTATTGCTTAAGTAAATTTTAGTCTTGAGAAGAAACACTTTCCGTAGAAAGGTTGATTAACCCTCTTCATGGATTTATGTCTATGTTAACGTATGAGATACTTATATGTTTTTCAAAAGTAATCAGTGAATACGGCGGTGAAATATGAAATCCTGACAGATTCTCAAGTTAAATATTAAGATGATTTTTTATTTTTTATATAATTATTTCCGGTGGTAATATTTAATTTATTCGCTACATACGTTGCTTAGAAGACTTTATCAAATAAGTAATACATAAAGATAAAAGTTCCAGAAAAATTTTTATACAATAGGGAATTGAGACTCCCGAGAGAATACTTTTTATATAGTGATTGATGAAAAAAACATTTTTATCAAGTTAAACAAAGTTATTGTTTTGAAAGCCTTTGTACGAAGAACCGGCTTTATTGAATTTTTTTTTTTGGCTAATAATCGCTCTATAAGAAAAGTGAATAAACAGATTGACGCATGTAACCGGTCAATGAGGTTGCGCGCTTCGCTGGACTGAGAATTTAATCACATTTATTGCATGATATACTTCTGACTGATTA